>JAJMSH010000026.1:0-162908 GCA_030558315.1 Kodamaea suecica
TTGTGAGGGTACCAGTTCCAGTTGTGAGAGTTGTTGGAGTTGTGAGGGTACCAGTACCAGTTGTGAGAGTTGTTGGAGTTGTGAGGGTACCAGTACCAGTTGTGAGAGTTGTTGGAGTTGTGAGGGTACCAGTACCAGTTGTGAGAGTTGTTGGAGTTGTGAGGGTACCAGTACCAGTTGTGAGAGTTGTTGGAGTTGTGAGGGTACCAGTACCAGTTGTGAGAGTTGTTGGAGTTGTGAGGGTACCAGTACCAGTTGTGAGAGTTGTTGGAGTTGTGAGGGTACCAGTACCAGTTGTGAGAGTTGTTGGAGTTGTGAGGGTACCAGTACCAGTTGTGAGAGTTGTTGGAGTTGTGAGGGTACCAGTACCAGTTGTGAGAGTTGTTGGAGTTGTGAGGGTACCAGTACCAGTTGTGAGAGTTGTTGGAGTTGTGAGGGTACCAGTACCAGTTGTGAGAGTTGTTGGAGTTGTGAGGGTGTCAGTGCCAGTATTAACAGCAGCAGCAACTCCTGTGGTTGTAGTACCTGTGGTGACAGCAGCAGTTACTGCAACAGTAGTCCCTGTCTCTGTAGTCTCGGGATCAGCTCCTATCACAACCCCAAGCACCATCATACAAACAAATAACCTCATGCCAGCTATCGCTTATCAAAATTTATCTTTTCTCTCGCTGTTTCTCTCGATGGAAATTCGCTGCCCTATATATAGCTTGTCCAATTCATCATAATTAAGCCAAAAGAAACGAGTGAAATAGTCAGAGGTAGACGCTCCTGTGCAAATTGACACAAGAAGCAGGCTAGAAAAATCCAGGAAACTCGATAGCCCGTTGATGCTCGAGTATCCAAGACTTTGCGTGGATGCACTGATGATTACCACAGGAGCTACTTCTGTGTGCAGAGCTGAGGACCGTTACGTCCGATCCCTATGGCGATGGAAAGACCATCCGCAAGGAGAATTGCTTTGATGGTTCCCACCAACTCTACGCTCCTAATTTAACAAAGATTGTTCCGAAATGTGATAAAAAAAAACGTTTATCCGTCAGTGGACAACACATGACAGAACATAAAAGAGTTGATTGTTGTTATTTGTTGGTAGTTGCGGTGTGGCAAGGCAAAGTAACAAGCAAAGTGTACAGAGCATCGAACTCAAGACATTTGACGCGACACAGTCGTTCCAAAGCTTAAGGACACAAGAACCGTGACACAAGACTGACACAAGACTTCGACAAGACTTTGACACTGATGATGTCAATACTAAGAGATTCGATGCAAATGAAAATTGCACTGAGCCTGGTGCAATCGTAAGCAAGTCGCCAAGCCTGCTTTCTGTAAGTCAGTTCATACGCTTGATGGAAAGCACGAAGAGGCTCAATCGACTTGGAGCAGGCTTATACTCTGGGGCTCAGAATGTAGCCTACTTTAGGTGGGTGTTTACTTGTCCACGAGACGCAATATTCTGGCTGGACAAAGTCCAGAATTCGCGTCTGTGCAGTGGAACGCACTTTGTGGGCTGTGCTTAGCGGTGTTAGTGTATCAGCACAAGCGATATTATTTAGAGCAGGGTTGAGTTGCCTTTGGGATGGGTTGGTTTGATTGAGGATTGGTGTAGGTGTTGCTGTTACGAATGGGTGTAAGGTCAAGTGGGCAGACTGAATAAAAGATGGTTCGAACATGCATACATACTCTAATCTGAGCCTATTTGGGTGTGGTTGGTGGACCGGTATTTTGTCGTTATTTTTGGGTTCCAAGCTTGCTGTGATTAGAATGTGAGTAATGCTTGTTGAGCGAGCCTTCAGTCGTCTATAACGACTGAGTACATTGTCCTAGGCGGTGAGGTGTGTAGATGGTGTGGGACTTGAAATGGTAAATATGCTTGCATGAAAAAGCCACAATACCATATCTGAAGATAAGCTATATCTCGAAATTTCAACCAAAACTCTGCCCAAGAATTCAGCACCGAAGGCAACGATACATGACTTAAAGGTGACAAGTTCAGTACTTTGAGGATACTTTTTAGAAGAACTACCAATTGAGAACTCTCTGCGAGAAAAGGCGCATCTATAAGCAACATTAGAAGGAATTAGAAAACATTCCAAACATCATTCGAGAAGAAGTTTTCAGATTCATTCCAGCAGATTCACGAAGACAGCTTCCAGTTGTCAATCCAGTATTCGAGGTTTCTTGCTCGACATTCGACAGCATTTTCCATCGAGTGTCACTCATACAAAGCTGGTTCTCATTTCTCTTTATTTAAGCTCCAATGAGTTCATTTGATTAACCATGAGTGTATTTCTTCTTTCTTCAGTACATCTTCTGGTACCTGAGAAGGAACCTCTGCAGTCAGAAAACATGCAACTGGTAACCCACTTGTCATTTGGTCACTACCAATAGATCACACCCTTCTCTCTAAATTATCATCTGGCATACTCCTTTACCCAGGTATCGTGCAAGCGTAACTCTTTCAGACCAAACAAAGAATATGGAGAGCCTAACCTCAACAATGTCCAAATAGCTACCTCTAACACCCAGATCCTTTATCTCTGTCAAAACGCCCTTTATCGTGACACATACCCTAAAAACATACATAATCTATATAAAATACTCAATGACAGGCTTCTTTGAAGGAATCGAACCCATATCTTGGCTGGTAGCCTCAAACACCTTGTAATCTCGGTTTAACTCATCATCTATCGTCAACACACTAGCGATATTCCCACATCTATAGCAATAGTTTGGGGCCAGCCAAACAGTAACCAACAGCAGGTTGAACATCTCTTTGTACCCTTCCATGACCAACTGATGAGCTCGAGCTATAAGGGAAATGTCATTCTGCTGTAAAAACTTTGCTACTTCGTTCTCTCCAAATAGATAACCTGCTCCACGAGGGCTGATTGCCCATCCAGGTATTTCTTCTGGATCTGACCATAATAGGTCACACATACCACCTTCATGGGGAACTTCTTGTTTCCTATCTAGTAATCGTATCTGATCGATAGATTCAATCCCTGGACTTAGTCCTCCATGTACACAGAAAACACCATTCTTACCACCAACTATTGCTCCTAGGGAAAGGTAATCGAACACTTCACAGCAATATCTCCATACATTAACAGAGCCGTATTTTCTTAAACATTCATCATAGAATCCGTAAACAGTAGTGATCTGTCGTGATTCGTGGTTACCTCTTATAAGAGTTATACGATCTGGATACCTCACCTTCAAACTTATAAGTAGCAAGAAACTCTCCAATGAGTAGAACCCTCGATCAACAAAATCACCCAAGAAGAGATACTGCGTCTGCGGGCATTCACCACCTGTCTTGAATAGAGTGATCAAATCATGTAATTGTCCGTGTATATCTCCACATATAGTGACTGGGGTGTCTACCTGTTGGATGTTTGCTTCTTGTACTAGAAGTTCAATAACCTTTGAACAGAGCTCTTCAACGTGTTCCTCTGGAATATGTTTGCACTTCTTGACATCTTCTATTATTCTGACTCTGGTTAGTACGGAATCTTCATCTATGTTCCTTGCTTTCATTCTACTCACTCATCTAAGTTCAACATCACGCTATTGCTATGCTTTGGTACGATCTGTTCAACTGCCCTACTTTTTGCGTTGCATTCGAGAACGGTTTTGGCGTTTTATTTTTTGGCGTTTCGATTTTTCATGTTGGATCGTGAGCACTTTGCAGCGATGTGGATATGGAGATCGTGGAGTAGCTGTTAACTTGCGAAGATCAGGAGATTGTTCTGTACTCATACTTAGAGTAGTGCTTTACATTCTAGTATTGTTCCTTTAAAAATTACATTATATTAATACATAAGAGAAATAAATACACCAAGACCCTATCATCTTGCTCGTGTAGGCAAAGTGTACTTCTGGAACGACTTCTGTAATTGTTTGCGAACAGTGATCTTCTGTGCACCCACAAAACTATCAATACTCACCTTGATAGCCCTGTTTAAATCACTTTGCGATACAAAGTCACTCAACCTCATCTTTGCAAACAGCTCTGAGATTCTTAAAATACTCTCCAAATGACGCACGGTGATTGGGAATGAACCAGTGGTGATAGATTCTCTTCTTAAGTCAGCATACACTCTTGAAACCTTGTCCATATCCATTTGGTGTAGTCTTGGTGCCTTTGTTCTGGCGTAATTTATGTACTTCACAAGCAACTCTTGCAGAATTGGCGAAATTTCGTTCATCTTTGCACGGTTCACCTCGTCAACACGTTGTGCTCTCAGCAGCTTTGCTGTCTCCTCATCTTCTTTGTTGACAATGTCATCTGTATTTGCAGGATGCGATCTCATGTGCGAATCAACCACGAATCGAGCCAATCTCTCATCGGCTTCTGGGTTAACCAAATCACGAACAACACATAAAATGTCAAATCTCGATAAAATTGGTTCCGTCAAGTCAACATTTTGTGACAATGGCAACGTCGAGTTATAACGGCCACCGTTCGGGTTAGCAGCTGCGATGATCGAGCATCGAGCACGCAATGTTGTCACAATACCCGCCTTTGAAATGGAGATAGATTGTTGTTCCATAGCTTCGTGAATCGAAGTTCTATCTTGATCATTCATCTTATCAAATTCATCGATTAAACAGACACCTCTATCAGCAAGAACAAGGGCACCTCCTTCCAATGTCCATTCTCTCGTGATTGGATCTTTCCTCACGCTTGCGGTTAAACCTACCGCAGAAGCACCTTGACCCGTTGCGAAAACGGCCCTGTTTGCGGTCTTCTCAGCATACTTCAAGATTTGAGATTTTGCAGTACCAGGATCACCTAGTAATAAAATATTGATATCACCTCTAATAGACAATTTCCCATTAACATCCTTAGGAACACCTCCAAATAAGGCCAACGCTAAAGCTGTTTTAATATCTTTGTGCCCATAAATGGATGGTGCCATGGACGAGATAATCTTGTCAATAATACCCCTTTCTTGTGATAACTTTCTGAATTCTCGTTCTTCTTCTTCTGTCCATGCATTTGAGTTCTCCAGCAGCGATAACTCCTTACGCTTGATAGAATTCGCTTCGATTATCGTGGCAAATACGGGAAAGCCATTTTTGGCGTTCAAATTACCATCGTAATTATTTTTGTAAACACCAGTTACCTCGATTTCTTCACCTGGCTTTGCAACATCTACCAAGTCGGAAAGCAAAATGACTTCTCTATGTCTTGGTAATCTACCAGCAGGCACTGTACCTGGTGATTCTTGAAGGGTCAATCTTTGGTAATTACGGTATAAGGTCTTTTCCGAATTGATACGGAAAGGGCCCTTAGATTGACAGTTTGTGCAGAAAGAAATTCTTACTTCTGTGTGTGAATCCTGAACGAAAGGACCCAAAACAACACCACACTTAAGACAATCAAACTTAACGTATTTCAATTGAGGAAATACACCAGTTCTTCTTGTCACCACACCACCCACTTTAATCAATTGGTTCAAGTTGTTCTCTCTCAAGTCCCTTAAACTTAATTGGTTTGGGAAATTTGTTATCCTCACATGAATTTCTTGATGAATCTGTGAATAATTAGGATAATGCAATTCAGTTGCCTCCATTGCAACGATATCAAAAATCTTTAACATTTCAACAGGAGAGGTGGCTAGGAAAAGAGCTAGGATTGCTTTGGAATCAGCCAAGTGATTATAAGAAACGTCTAAAGATTCGGCATTCACTTCACCTAAAGTCCTAATTCTTGCACCGTAGACAGATCTACCCTTATCGTCAGTGTATTCCAACAAGAACGATTTTAGTTCACGGGCAATTGACCTTGACACCGCAGGTTGTAAAATCCACTCAGTAATGCTTGGAGCTTTGATATCAGTTAAACTGTCCAAGGACAATTCTTCGTTGAAGGGATCGATTTCGACATCATCCATCATATCATTACCCATTTCATCATCATCGCCTTGTCTTCTTCTTCTTCTTTGAATCGGTAAACCGTATTGATCAATGTCACCACCCATACCATCGTCTTCATCGTCATCTTCTTCGCCAATACCGTCCATAAACGCATGACGTCTTGATCTACTTCCAGTGTGATTCAAAATGGCATCACGACGGTTCATTTGTTCGTCAATTCTTCTTCTGGTGGCAGCATCCATTTGATCATAGTCTCCCTCATCATCGATATTACCATCACCCAAATCATAGTGATCTTGTTCTTCTCTAGTTTGGTAATCACGTTCCATGTTATCGATCAAATCCTCTCCATCCTCCTCCTCGTCTGAAGGATTCAAATCATTGAAGTCGTTGTGGATTTCTTCTTCTTCATTGTCATTGGCAAATGGAATCGCAGGCGACGATGGAGGTAATTGAGGACTCAGTGCAAGTGTTGGGGACGATGGTTGGTGGACGGATGATCTTTCGTCGTCATCATCGTGACCCTCTGCTTGTCTCTTACGGCTTCTCTGTGGCATCTCTAGGTACTTGTATGTTGTTTTGACCGTTGAAGAGTTGAAAGATCGAAGTGCTAATTCAATCGTGAAATTTTTTGAACTTAACGCGTCTGCGGGTTTCCTAATTGGGTTTAATTGGATTATATGTCGTAGTCAAGCGACATTGTCGTGCAACTCATTGCTTAGCATGTCAAGGGTCCAAGGACAAGAGTAATCATGATAGTTGTACATTTTGCCAAGAGAAAAAGTAGGTACAATGATCAATTTTAATGAGCTGCTGGTGAAAGAAAAATAGACCTTCGAGAAAGAGCTTTGGGATTTTGGTGGTATTTTGGTGGTGCTTTCAGCTAGCAACTATTCTTCGCCGTGGCTGCAAAGTTGTAACTAAGTTGATGAAACATGATGTGAAGTATAGATTGAGGTTGTGTACATAAATGATTTAAGTATCAGATTCAAATGGCTTCCGTAATCCTCGATTATCATATTTTATTTGATAGGTTTTGATAGTTTTCAACAAATATTGGGAACTTAACGCTTAATACGGCTGGTAATTTTAAGAAGTCATAATTGGTGCAATTGTTAACCATACATTTCGGAAAATGTATAGCAATCAAAGCAACAGATTCTTTTCCAAAAATTACCTTTAACTTCATTGTTTCAAGAAGTGATGCTTTTACAACTGTGGTTCCATTGCATTTTCTTTCACTGAAAATTTGCACCCATTCAAATCAATAGTGCTACTATGAAATGGCCATGTTTAACTCCAAGGATTAGCTCAAAAATGTTTCCATGTTTTAATGCAGATACTCGAGAGTCACTAATTCTTCACAACATGACTTGACATGACTACTCGACTACGAAGAAATACTTCCTATCTATTTTTATATTATAAACACATACTTTATGTCTTCAAACATCAGTTTTAATATCACGGTAAACACTCTTTTTATCTTTTGCCTTTTTGTCTTTTTGTCTTTTTGTCTTTTTGTCTTCTTGCCTTTTAAACACTTTATAAACACTTATAGTATTACTTATCCCGTTTTGTAACTTGCAACAGGACTGGAATTTTCCCCATTAAATTGACAGCCCCCATATTTGCTTCTTGGGTTATTTTTGATTCTCTTTTACTTTATTTATACTCCAGAAGAATACATTTTTGACCCTCATTCATCCAATTTCTTGAACACTTTTCTTTGATATCTTTCTCCTTCCCTGAGTTCCCATTTTCCCTTCCCTGTATACATATTTCTAGCAGTTTGAAATTAGAAACATCTTTGTATTCGTGTGTTCCATTCTAGTCCGGTCCTCTAAATAATGGAACGTTAGCCAATCCAACAGCCCTACGATCATGATGTATCCCCTGTCCTGGGCCGTGCAAATACCCACAGTTACACTCCGTGACATCCAAATCCATGGGATCATCTTTTATTCGTGACACCACCAGCTGTTCCCCCATCTCTCCATCACTCAAAAATCTTTCAAACTGATTAACTGGAGTCAAAGTACCATTAGAGGTATTCACCAACGTAGCACCGTTTCTGACCACAGGTGGATCAAGAATTTCTTGGTTGTTCATCATTTGTAGTAGTTTTGAAGGTTCCATTAGCAGGACTGGCACTGGGTCGTATAGCTTTCGTCTCTTTGGATCTTGTATGCTCTCGGGCTGCAAGTAATGAGTGGACATGGTATGTTATTTAAATTATCTTGAAAACCCTTGAAATGTAAATACTAATGAGAAGAAAGGATGTGGACGTGTTTGACAGGAATTTCACTCTTCGTATATGATTGTCATTGCTGCGAGATGCGCAAATCGGACTTGATATGCATTGGTACTTGATACGACATTGGCGACATTAAATATATCTACGTAATGCGATATGGAAGCGTGCACCTACCAACCACAATACAGCTACTTGGAAGAGAAAGGGCTTGAAGGGTGACATAATGGTTCAATACACGGTCCGTTTGACGAATCGCCTGACAATGATTTTCGAATGGGACGTTGATTTCTTCGCAAAGAACTCAATTTTAAAGTGCTGCCACCGTTGTGGGTCTCGAGGGTTTAGCAGGGAGCTTCCAATTCTTGGTTCCCCATGATCGTTTCTACACCCTTGTCATACCCAATGACGTCAGTTCCATGCCAGTACCACTCTCAACTATCGTGAACCATTTTACCCCATTTTACCCCACTTGTGTGTGTCTAACCGCTCTCTAGTATTCAGCAGTCACTACTGCGTGGCTCATGCATACAAAATCATGATAAGGGAGGAGCGAAATCTTATCTGGAAAATTCAAAGAACCTAGCTATTAATTAAGATTACTTATTGTTTAAGTTTAATTGGATTAGTAGTTGATAAAGAATAATCCTCATCAATCCTTGAAAGAAACCTTTGCATTGTTTGCTACAAACTCTCAAGAAACAAATTAGAAAGGTACCTGGTTACCATTTTTATAAAAGACCAGCAACGTTTGGCTGAACCATGTCAAACCATGTTAAAATCAAAGAGAGCTTCCTCGTGGGGAAGCCTCTTCTTTACTTTACGTCAATCTTCGTCTCCCTTGGGGTGTTCTTATTTGGCTTCGAACAAGGTCTCATGAGTTCCTTATTAACCAACAAGTACTTTAAGGAATACTACAACCACCCAACACCTGTGGAAGTCGGTACAATGATCGCAATTCTCGAGATTGGTGCTCTTTTCTCGTCTTTCTACGCTGGAAAGATCGGTGATAAGGTCGGTAGAAGAAGAACGATCAGATATGGTTCCTTCATCTTTGTTATTGGTGGAGTGATTCAAACCACGTCTCAGAACATTATCAATTTAGGATTTGGTCGTTTAATAAGTGGTATTGCCATTGGGTTTTTAACTACAATTATTCCTTGTTATCAATCTGAAATTAGTCCTCCCGATGACCGTGGCTTCTATGCTTGCTTGGAATTCACTGGAAACATCGTTGGCTACTCCGCTAGTATTTGGGTGGATTATGGCTTTTCTTTCATAGAGAATGATTACAGTTGGAGAACTCCATTATTTATCCAATGTATCGTGGGCACTATGTTGTTCTTGGGATCCTTTGTGATTGTCGAGACTCCTAGATGGCTTTTGGACCATGACCATAACGTCGAAGGAATGATCGTCATTGCAGATTTCTTGTCAGACGGTGATGTTGAAGATGAAAATGCAAGAAATGAATACAGAAACATCAAGGAAAGTGTTTTGATTGCTAGAATTGAAGGAAGTGGAAGATCATACCGTTATTTGTTCACCAAGTACTCCAAGAGAGTTTCAGTCGCATGCTTCTCGCAGATGTTTGCCCAACTAAATGGGATCAACATTATCTCCTATTATGCCCCCATGATCTTTGAATCTGCTGGCTGGCTCGGAAGACTGGCAATTTTAATGACTGGTATCAACTCAATCATTTACATTTTTAGTACTATCCCTCCATGGTATTTGGTAGATAAATGGGGTCGTAAACCACTTCTTCTTTCTGGTTCAATCTTAATGGGTGTGCCTTTATTAATCATTTCCTACTCCTTGGCTATGAACAACTCATATACTCCTACAGTTGTTGTAGTATGTATTATTACAACAAATGCTGCCTTTGGTTACAGTTGGGGCCCCATCCCCTGGCTCATGAGTGAAGTGTTCCCAAACTCGGTTAGATCAAAGGGTGCTGCACTTTCCACTGCCACAAACTGGTTGTTCAACTTTATTGTTGGTGAAATGACTCCCATTTTACTTGATTTAATTACCTGGAAAACGTACTTGATCCCTTCCTTCTCATGTTTGCTTTCTTTCTTTGCCGTTGAATTCTTATTCCCTGAAACAAAGGGTTTGAGTTTGGAAGATATGGGGTCCGTGTTTGATGATAACTCGTCAATTTTCTCCTATCACTCTACTGCCAACACATCGACAAACTATGTCAACGAGTCAAGTAGAGCCGTTGTTGAGACATCAAAGAATGATGTCTTCCGTAACCCAGAACAAAGCGGGAGCACTATACCAACAGTTAACGGAAAGAATCGTGGAGTCAGACCTGAAGTATCCGAATACACTCCATTAGTTCCTGCTAGTACTTCCTTACACCCAATCGAGTCATCAGACACGACTTCAGGGCTTTCACTTGATGACGTCCTGATCCCACAAGTTATCCAACCCCCTTCGTACGAAGGGATTATTGACTACAAGTTAGCGGAACAAAGGAAAACTTTCTGGTATCGTGTAATTTACAGCAATTCCCATTCGCAAAGCCAAGTATGAGCATATTTAATTAGAGCTTGGGATTGACTTGAATATAAAATGTACGGTTACATATTAAAAATTTACAATAGAATAAAATAATTCAGGTTCATCAATGTATTGTCGCTATGCTAGCCGTTAGCAATACAAGAAATTGTTTTTACTATATCACACCGCTGCCTTTGATATGAATATCTAATTCAATGTTTTCGCTTGGATTAGCACTCAAAGTACCACCATCATTTAATAATTTCCTTTCTTTGAACAACTTGGCCAATTCTCTTTCAATTTCACCAATGAGTTCATCATATCCACTACTCTTGGCCCTCACTCTAGACTCTCTTAAAAAGCGTTCAGATTTATCGTAATCAGAGAGATGCAAATGTATTACCCCAAGGCCGTATGTGGCCAAGGCTATGATTTCAGAAAGTGATTTCTGTGCATTTGTATCTTCCTTTGCAATATTGGCAAGAGATTTCTTGGAGTATTCGAGCACGGATTCATATGCCCCAATTGATAAATGCATACTATTCTTCCTACCATTTTTTGATTCTGCATATTCTGCTTTCTCTTGAGAAGAGATGTGCTCGTCATTTTCTATCTCCTCTTCGCTTAAATTGGGGTACTTCTTCTTAAATTGATGCTCTTTGGATTCATGCTGCTCAGCTTGGAAGTACAAAAGGGAGCCCAAGTTACATTGGGATAATAAAACCTTGGAAGGGTCAATGTCAGCCAAAATCATCGATTGGATGGAACTGATCTTGATTTGAGTTGCTAACGGAAGATCCCCAGTAAGAAGACAAGTGGCACTTAACATGTCCATTGCATTGAAAAATTCATCAGAAAATGGTTCCCAAACTTCAGGCATCTTGGTAATCATTTCTTTATTAATTTTGGCGACACCGTCAATTTCTTTATTGGCCACGTTAACAGCAGCTGCACTATTAGATAAGAAGTCGTTGATTGAACCAGAAGCGAAGTTGTTCTTTATCTCATCCTGAGCAATGATCAAATGAGTAATTAGGATCGCTTTAACCAAGTGCGGATTATTCAGGTTCAATTGAGCTAATTTGATAGCTATTCTTAAATCCTTTTGGATCAAATGACGACGGAACACCCTATTCACCAAACTATCTTTGTCAGTCAAGACTGTCAAGTACAATGTTGCAATTTCATTGTATATCATAGCAGCATCTTCAACCATATTCAATCTTTCAAACATCTCACCGATTTTCAATTGAACTCCAGTATATTCATCACTTAACTTGTCCATTTTAAGAGTATTGCATTCTTCCAATGCCTCCATGTAGTACTTCAAGGCCAATTGGTAGTCCATTTTGCCTTTGTCGGACTCCGCCCATAAGCCTTTACGAAGTATTTTAGCAACGGAGTCAGGAAAGGTATTCCTAGGCCAGAACACATAGTATGATAATCCAGTGACTGCGGTGAATCCAAGTATAACGTAGGTGAATTTGGTGAGCCTGGAGGTGGGTGATTTATATTGTTGGTAATAATTGTATTGAGAATACGACCTTGACCTAAAGACGGACCTCAATGATTGGGCACTGACTTTGCAACGCGGGACTCGCTTCAAGCTTAGTGTTATACTACGATTGAACATGGCTTGTGTTGGTTATAAAGAGGAACGTCAGTTTTGAATCTTTCTCGCTTTTGATTTCGATTTTGATTTTCATTGGGTCATTGTGCATCGGGAGAATGTGAACAAGAGATGATTTGAAAGATGGGGTCAGATGGGGTCAACACAGACCTGAGAAAGGTAATAGCATGATGTCACAGAAGCATTGTAAGGCGCAGTGAATGGGGTTGATTGGGATGTATTTACTATATCTTATGGAAATATGGAGTCGAAGTATAGTCCAGAGCTTTTCAAGCTAGCAACAAGCGGTGTTATCTACAAAAATGAAGAAGTCATAGGCATGATCGACAAGAGGCTGTTCTGACAAGATAATGCATATTTAGCGAAAAGGCAGAATGCTGTGTGTTTGGTGGTTGTATGGCCCATACGCATTGTTCTCGATTAGTTGGCACTACTTAGTCATTACAGCCCACTTGTTAGGGCTACTTTGCCACGGCTATTGACTTTTCTTCATTTGCGTCTTTCATATCATGAGACCACAACAAGACTACTAACTAACTTACGCAGCTAGAATTTGGTTTGGTCATCTCCTGGGAGCCATTCTTTCATTTCCCATAGAAATTGTCAGACCCAAACAGTTCTCTCCCCAGACCCCAACTTTTGAAGAATGCTTTGTAGGACGAAGCATAAATTAGGTGTCTATTATATCCTTCAACATGCACGCAAAACCGAGTTAGTAGTCCTATAGCACTTCCTGGGTGCACAGGCACAAAATTTGTGTGCCATGTCTAGTGTTTGTGTTGATGCTTGTCTAGAGTAGCAGTTTGGAATGCGCTTATTTTACCTTGTGTCGTGATTGGTTGAGACAAAGCAGATAATTGCAACCTGATATCACCTTTTGCAATTTCTTAGCTCTAGATATGGCAAAAACTCTCGTTCAACTATAGCCACAAGGGGTTGCTGTGTACATTGCGAGCACTGCTGAAACGTATGCACTAAAAGAATTAACCCACTCACAACAACATAGATAGAGATAAGTGTTGGGTAAATATGTCTCGTACCTCGAGCAATGGCTCAGCACCAAGCTCGAGTACATGCGCCTATTGGTTGTAAGCAACGAGTTTGGCTCGTGAGCATTCCGTTGAGAAAGAGCCCGCAGAGAAGCATGCAAGCAGGAGACAGACTAACCAGCAGATCTAGTAAAGTTGAAAGCAATGAAGCCCATTTCAATGTCAAAGGTTCAGCTGGCTATCTCTATGGACGATGCTGCAATATCTTGGTTTGCGTGAGCATACCCTCGTATTCTAGCCCATATTCCATTCTGTGCTCTGTTTTGCTCATTTCATAATATTATCCCAACACAATGACCCCATTGTTTTCGGTTAAGCTTGGTTGTTGTTGAATGCACCCAACGCAACGAGACAAAGCTGCGGCCGTACAGAGGTGTTTATTAAATTTCCATGATTCAACGTCAACAGGTGACAAACCTCCTGAACAGGGGGTTCAGCAACTATGCTCTCCCCAGATGTCTTCTTCGCATTCAATTGGGCCTCACTTTGCAAATTGGAATCTCAAGGAGTGGCCTCACCTGAGAATTAATTTCTTTGGTATGGTGGACCAAGTCGCTCCCGCCCCCACAGGCAGCGTAGGCTTAATTGTTGACGCACAGTTTTCATTTCTCGTTATAGTGGGTCCTCACCGCATGCGTTGGCATAAAATACAAAGTAGTTTTGGTATTTGCAACACCTGACAAAAACGTTTTGCAACAATCCAGGGTTATGTGAATATATGGAAAGAAGGGTATACCTGGTTGCAATTGTTGATTTCCCTACAGATATCCGTTCAGCCATGGAATAGCTTTGGATGGTATATTAAGGCAAAAAATAGCTACGAATTGGTCGAAATCCAGGTTCCTGGATTATGGTATCAAGGCATCCTTTTTCATCTTCAAATGGACTGGGTTGGTTAAAGTGTAGTAATCGAATGAGTAGAATGGTAAGTTTCGCTCTTGAATGTGCAAAGGGATTGTAGGAATTTGAATATAGTTTGCAGCCATTGAGTCGTATTAGGATAATCGTGCGGGCTTGATACGTGCAAGGGCTGTGTTGAAACTTAGCAGCACCTTACATATTGAATTGGAGCCTCTAGGATTGCACTTCTCCAGAATGGCTACGACCAACGAATTGCAGCCACAATGTAAATATCACCACCTTGTCAACCGTTTCCCATGGAACCAGTCTACTCAATCAGATACGCAAAGCAGGAATGCATTCTTTAAGCACGAAATGAACGCTTTCAACGCCAACGCAACCTCCTAAAAAACACTGAACGGTACGAACCCTGAATATCGTTTCCTCCAAGGTGTTTTGAGCATTTGTTTTTGTTTTATTTTCTTACCCAAATTTTCATCTGGGGAAGGCGAAAAGTCAAAGATCATCGCCATAGGGATCAATAAAAGAGAGAGCTGTATAAGAAGAGAGAGCAAGTGAAAATGTCAAATATACTATCAGTTTTCAATCCACCACCAGCAAGGGACCTTCCTGAAGTTGAATGCTTGCCGTGCACAGCCATTCAAGGAGTGGTATCTGTCTTTGGAGGCATGTACTTGGCCTCAACATTACCATTCAGAGACACCAAACTGAACTTGATTGACTTGAAGAAGCATCCATTATGGTGGCAACGAGGAGTCAGGGGATTTGGATTTGGAGTTGTAGGTTTTGGGGTCTTTAGGATTAGCCAAGCTGTTCAGTTGTGGAGAGATGGAGAGAGGATGTGGTGAGAGTGGCAGTGTGACGAGAGTGGCAGTGTGATGAGAGTGGTGTGATGAGAGTGGTGGACGATAATGATGGACATGGATGGAGTTTGGAGAGAAGAGACGAATGAGGACTGAATGAAGGTGAGTAATGGGTGCTTGAAAGCAACGAAACAATCAAGGAATGGAGTGAACGGATCCAGGGGCTAAGGAGCGATGCTTGGTGGTAATTCAGAGTACACCAAGAACAACGAGTAGCTAGCATTAACGAAACTTGGCCTTCGACATACGGAGGCGTGAGATCAAGCAACCTTGCTGGCACCCATCACACCATAGGAGCTTAACTCAAGGCTTCTAAGTGTCAACTTAACTTGACAGTATCAAGGTACCATGAAATGACCTCTTGGTACCATGAAATGACCTCTTGAGCACAGCTCCTCAAGCCAATCAACACACAGAAGCAAATGCTGACAGCTCACAGTACAACATGGAATATCAGAGAATACTATTTCCCAATACATAATCCCTCATAACTCTCAGTACTTTACTAAACGAGCGCAACTCATGGACTTCCCTTGCCTAATGGCAATAGGGTATAGGGTAAAGGATATAGTGGAAATAACTTGTGGCGTATGATGATGTAACTAGAAAATGTAATACTTTGTGATTATTACGAACCTTTGGTTGGGCAATCTTTGAATAAAGTACAAAATAGAGATGATTTTGTCAAGAAAATAATAGGAGAAAATTGCCAAGTAACAAGGTATAGAGCTGATGACCAAACTTAACAAGTTAAATCGATCACTTAAGTCTGAAAGTGCCTAAGTGTAGTGTAGATGGACGGTTGTAGGTTGGCTGTTTGAACATGAAAGGTGCATAGGTTGTGAACATAATTGCTGTCAAAAGGTTTGTCAACAGTAGTTGACAGAATGCAGACCCATCGCGAGATTTTTTGACATTGATTGCATGAATACCGGGATGAGGGAGGTATTGCGTGAAGGCATTAACGTATTGCGTGGAGATGTTGATTTAGTCATTGCTTGTCCGCGGAAAGCATACATAGACGTCATGGGATACAATAGAAATTTGCATTGGTGGCTTTATATTATATGGAGTTGCAGGGATGTGAGAGGCGTTGGTGAATATGGCTCTATGAAAGGCAGGGCTAGATTCGATGCCGATTCTTATACCACAAGTGGTCTCACCTGGGGCCTTGGACGTCATGGGCTTTGGTGCTATTGCTCTTCATATAGTTTCAAATGACACAGCTGGGGTGGTTTCACATGAGAGAGAGAAATTGGATTCATTTGTTTTTGACGGGACCCGTTGGCGATTTCTGCTCACATTTAAAGTGATTGTAAATTGGTGGAGAGGCTCTAGCAACCACTCGAATTATTTAACATTTTCGAAGTTGGTTACGATCACTCATCTCTCGAACCAAACCAAATTCCAAGCATGTACCTTTTCTGAAAGATGTTCTTATTTTTGATGCTTGGATATTTCACATTGATGCAGAGATAGAAGGCTAAAGACGACGCTAGATTACCTCATAAAAACAATCGAGTGCAAAGCACACGACAACCTACTTCTACTTGAATTGAAAAGCTTGATCTCTTCAACGTAGCCCACGCGTATGCCCAAGAGGCTGTTGTCTGTAGGCATTTGCATTCACAGCCAACTGTTATTTCATCTCGGATATTGATACGCGTAATTACCTCATAACCTAAATATCAAATACCTTTTGAAATATTTTTTTATTAGGTACTTTAAGTGTTTTGTGGTATGGGAGGACTTCATAACCTGAGATCGAGGAGAGATTATGGAAGTCGGGACAAGAAAACAGATGGATGAATGGAGAGGGGGAGTACAACTACATTGGTTAGTGGTTCAGACAAGTGGTGAACTTTAAGATTTATATTTTCAGACACAAGACATAGCTGGTAATTTTAGTAGAGATCTGGCGAAGTCGAATAGTTCTGTTTCGAGATGGATCGGTTGATGGAGAATTTCAGTTGTGAACAGACGTTGGCTGTTGTGAAGGCGTTCGGAATGTGAGCATGTGAGGAGACAACCAGTACAGATAGTGCGTGAGCTCAGGTACAGAAGAAGGAGCAAAAGTTGGAGGAGCTGGAATTGGAGGAGCTGGAATTGGAGGATGGTGCGGTGATGACAGATGGTGGAGGACAGCTACGGGTAGATCTCTTTGGGGGAGTAGAGATATAGCGCTATTAGAGGAATTAGAGCGAGGTTGGTGCTTCGAGCAGCGCTTACTGGCGAGTTGCTCCAAGAACTGTTTCCATGTAGGGGATACACACCGAAGTCTCAATGTAACAAATGGATCAACGGAACGGATCAATAGGCATGCAACAGATGCTGAAATATGAGTAGGAAAAGTCAAGGACACGATTTCAGTACGATCTGACCGTAGGTTTACCATTCCTGCCTTGATTATTCGTCAACATTATCCGTTCGTTCATCAACACTGCCTCAATAGGACTGTAATAAATAATTAAAGAATAGACTTCTGGATGTATGTAGAGTATAAGTGTTCAACCAAATTCATTTGCCTAAGAGTATCACTGGTAATCAACTATTGCATATGGCCTGGACTCTGGACAACAGTCGCTTTCATATGATCTTGGATCCACTGGGTTAGCCACAAAGATGTCATAAGAATCCGGGGTTTCCCTTATTGCAATGGTTGGGAGAAGATATTTAGAGGACGTGAAAGAGAGAGAGAGAATGGTGAGAATGGCTGGACGAAAGAATGAAAAGAGAAGAGAATTGGCAATAGAGAATCAACGATGCTTTGTAGAGGAGAATGTGATCGGGTTGCTTAGACCACAGAATTGACTCGTTTGCGCTTTGGAAGGATCTACTTTCTTGGAGACGGCACTATCAGCATCACTGTGGAAGATTCCCCTCTAATAAAGTCCACAACCAACAAAGAACAAGCGGTATTCGCAAGTCCTCTTAAAACAGAGTAATTCCAGAATAGGTAGAATGGAACAAGTGGGCCATACTACTGAATGACTACATGAATACTTTCATGACTCTGCTGGCGGTGCTGTATATGATCTTGCAACGAAGAATTTAAGATCAACCAATAATTTTTCATTGTAGTGGAGTCTGATTGGCGCCATGTGTTCTTTAAATGATGCTAGATATGTAACAGGAGAAGTAGCTTGGCTACGATTCTAATTCTCTGTGTTCATCGATCGCTTCGCAAAAGTAGCATGGTGTTGCACCTGCCTAGACTAGCAACTACGTCATCGCCAAACCCCCCACCAAAATAAGTATTGCCGCACAAGAAAATGCATGCAAAAGAAACGAGTAGGGCAAAAAAATATCATCAGTTCATCAACCTAACATCAACAGTAACACGATTACAGGAACATCCACACCTCAGGCGGGTCAATGTATCTGGAGTAATTTCTAGGCATAGTTGGCGGATTAGGGGCATTGGAGGCAGGGATGGTACAGGATGCTTCCGACTCTCCCACCGTGCAGTTACCTGAGAAACCATGGATAACGTAGGGGTTATGTTTCATGGGGCATGGCAGCATGGACTTAGTTGGTCAAGTGATAGAGGAGAGCACAGCAGGTGGGTCGCAATGGAGGTTCTAGAAGCGTAGGTAGAGATGAGATGTGGGAGATGAGACGGGTAGGGATGATATCTTGGAGACGAGGGAGTAGTTGTGGCTGATGGGGTCTTTTGGAGGAAGCAAATATGTAAGCATAACACGAGCCAAAACTAGATCTCAGCTGTGATATGTGTAACGACCGAGCAATTTCGATACCACTTGCCAATACATTCTAGTAAACACCCAGCGAATAGCATATTATACAGACGAACCACAATACAACCAACGCTAAGGAAAGGGGAGTGAAGATCTTTCATGTCACCGAACCTTAGTGTACGAGGAAGACACTACGTGGGTAGCAGGATTGATTGGTCTCTTGTACTTGATCTGGTGATTGGCACAAACTGTTACAAATCGACAACTCCAATGGGCCTCCCAAATCCCACGAACTCTTAAATGAAAAAATGATTCCATATTGTCTCAGCTTTAGCACCGTCATAACGCTCTCCATCTATTGTATGCTCGCACCTTGAGTCGTGGTCTTTTGTTTCTGCTTCTTAGCTCTTTTCAACCTCTTATTTAGGTGTCTTAGTTCCCACTACATGCTTCACATGTTCACAACAGTCGCAGCAACATAGCCCTTTTTCAGTGCTTGTCGATCCGCTTTGTGAACTATAAGATTAACAAATTGTGCATGAAATATATATTTTATAGGTCTATTTTTTGTTTTTTTGGATATTTTCTATAATAAGAATAGCTTTTAGGATATTTTTCAAGCATTAATTTGGATTCGGTTTTGGTATTCAAAAGTGTTTTTTTAGGTGGTGTTTGGGTATTTTTTTTTCACAGATTAGCAATCCAAAATATCTGTTTACAATGTGAGGAGTATATATACAACGGAAGATATTCATTCTTTGATCCGAATTATTAAAGTTATTACAGCGTAATTTTGAAAAGGTATCTTAAACAATATCAAAGTATAAGCCAAACCCTCTTGCCAATTAGCCAAAAACCCTAATTGCATTCCAGTGCTCACACAAAACAAAACCAAAGATCATAACTAAGAAGGAAAAAAAATACTATCACATTGAGAGAGAGTAACTCTTTATAAGATTTTAAATATGGAACAACCTTTTCTTGGAGTTGAATTAGATACTCACACTCACCATCCTCATAGTCTTCATTCCAACGGTGTGACTACGCATCCACTTCCTTATCAGCCTCGAATCATATCCAAGATGAATAGTGGTCATCCTGCCTTACCCCATTTGCAGAACTCTCCTCAGCAGGTGTCCCAGCAACAAGTGAACCAACAGCAATTGAACCAACAACAACATCAACAGCAAATCAACCAACAGCAGGTCAATCAACAGCAAATCAACCAACACCAAGTGAACCAACAACAGCAGCAGCAGCAAATCAACCAACAACAACACCAACAGTTGAATCAGTTGAACCAGCAACAGTTAAACAACCAAGGCCAGAACCAGATCCAACCTTTGATGCAACAAAGTTTCCAATATCAAAATTCAGAATACGACCTAGCAAATTCAAATGTAATACTACCTACCGACCAAAGATACATGACCATGCAGCAACCTCAATACCAACCACAACCGCAATACCAACCTGCTTACAACCAATACAACCAATATGCCACCAATTACAACGGGTATCCATACGGAATTCAATCGACTCTCCCACCCCCAACGTATCCCATAGAAGTTCGGTTTGATGACCATGTCCATGGTACAAACTCTCTGAACCCTAGTTCCACAGCCAATCAAGCGAATAATAGTCTTGCTCAGAATAAGTCTCGTGCGTCGCTGTACTCAGAGAAAGGTCTTGTTCAACCTATTCCACCGCTTCATATTCAACAGCAGATTGTGAACTCCAATGCTGAAATCAACGAGGGAGGTTCTACAACTATCACCATTAAGACTGACCCATCTCCGCTTTTATCGCAAGCCTTGGCCAAAACAAATCCGGAATCTCTTGCAGCTGACCAAATGTTACGTCTGCTGTGCTCTAGATGTAAGAAGGATTTTGATCAACCATTGATTATTCCCACCACAAACAACAAGGACGGACCTAAGTTTTTAGCCGAACCAAAAATCTTCAAGTTGTGTCAACATTGCCGTGATTTACAAAGACAAAGATCAAGAAGATGGCAGAAGAAGACAAAGGATAAACAAGGTGCCTGTCGTCGTTGTGGCTCAGACATTCCATTGGAAGAGCAGAAGTTCGTACTTTGTCCACTGTGTAGACAGAATTTGCGAAAACGAAAAGCAAATCGAGCTGCTCAAGGTCGATGTGTTCATTGTTCAGGACCCTTGGATGCCTCGATTATCACCGAAGATAAGGATAAATATGATGCAGGGGGAGATGGTTCTACGGGCTCCTCGACAAACTTAGGAGCTGCAAACCGACCTCGTTTGGGCAATTATAAAGTATGTGAACGTTGTCGTGAGAACGATAAAATCCGTAGGACAAACTTGGAGAAGATGGGGAATTGCAACCGTTGTGCTAAGTCCTTAGACCCTCTTGACATTGGCAAACATAAAGTATGTACCAGTTGTCGCACACGTAAGAAGAAGCTTTCTCAAAGTTTGAATTCTTTTACTCCAATGACAGCTACTGGTGCTGGTGCCATCCCATCATATGGCGATGCTCATTTGATGAGTATGCCTCAACAAGTGCCAAATGATCAAGCTGTACTATCCATGTTGCAAGGACCAGCTGCTACTGGCAACTCTGTTGCAGGAGTTTCCAATGGTGGTATTTCTGGTGTACCAACAGTCACGGATCAGGCATCAACTACTGCTTCAGGAGCTGGCCCGGAACTGCTCCTGTTGTGGGTGGATATCAGTATCAACTGCAGTTTGCGTACAACCAAGCTGTAGCGCAGGCGCAGCAGCAAGCATTCAACCAAGCATTGGCACAAGCAGGTGCTCGTCAACAGCAGTCATACGCTGCTTCTCTAGGTGTAAAGGTGGAGGAATTTCCTTATCAACAGTGATTTGGTTGTGTAATATAGTAACTTAATAACAAGCAAATTGCTTATGTCGGTTCAGACAACTACGGATACACGACGAACGAGAGCAGTTTCTCTGAAAACATAAAACCAACACTGTTGGCTGGGTGCTACATAATCCAGGCACTTACTAGACTTATTTATTTTGCCTATTTGACGTGTATGATAATAAATGTGGATGTACTTAGGAGATTTTGATTGTAGAGATGAAGACATAGGTGAGCTGGAGAGTTGCAGAAGCAGCAGATACGAGGGAAACTTGAGGAGGCGAACCTTCATTCAAGACGTGTTTAAAGCAATTAAGAAGAAGATTCGTCAACAGGGTGCAGCCACGATTCCAACTACTTTGCCACGTTACCAAAGTTGAAATTCCTCTTTCTATGTTACCATACAAACCAGGAAGCAATCTTCTGGGAACAAGACAAGAAATAGAGAATGCGCAAGAGTGATTGGGTGCTGAACAGACTCAGACATACAATTAAAGTACCTCGAAATGCAAGCTGGTATTACGAAGTAGCTAAACAATAAGAAAGCTCAGCAATTGAAGTCGAATAGGAATCCCCCAAATAAGCAACATTCCCATATCGAAGATTATATCGAAAAGTACATCATCGACTAAAAGTGATGGTTGCTATCTCAATAAAATGCTCGAGGAACCGCATAACTTTAAGAATTCATACGTGGATAACAATTATTACATCATTGCTTAAGCAATAAAGGAACAATCTTGTGAAAGGATGAATTGTTGGGTGCAAGAGGGAAGTCTAGGCTCAGTTGGTTAAGAAGAATTTGATTATTGTTCTCGTTGCTGAAGCAATTCTATTGAGCAAGAGAAGGCTCTATACCTTGTCCCCTTATCCCCTTGTCCCTGTACCTTGAATGAGCATTGTTGGATCGAGTAACTGGTTATCAAGGCCGGAGAAGAATATAGCGAAGCAAGTGTTCGAAAAGAACGCACAAGGGTTATGTACGTTACAGGACGGCATGAGCAGGGTCAAGTTGAAGATAAAAATAGGGTCAAGAAGATGCGCATGGGGTGAAGAAGGTGTACATGGGGTCCGAAAGGTATACAAATGCTATGAAGTTATTGACTAAGGGTTATGTGGATGAAGGTGTATTATCAGAATCTCACATGCACTGCACGTTCTGGTTTGGCTAATGTAGGGTAGTGATGGAAGACTAGAGTGTGATTTGGATTTTGGAGAGGATCAGGTTCAACTGGCACATTAGTTATCGAAGTTCAGCCGTTTCAAGAAACTTACTTTCACTTTATTACTTGCACTGTATTCTGGTTCCAGCACTTCGCTTTCTCTGTATTCTCTTCGATCTGGTACCCTATTTTCACATCCAAATTCTTCATATCAGACTCCTACCTCTGAATTCAACCTTCAGCTATCCTCCACATTTGAGTCGACCCTTCCCCAGCAGATCCACAGTTCACGTTCATTCCGTTCTTCAGCTCTAGATCCCTCAATCCACAACATTACCCGTGACACCTTACGTCAAGACTCGTACAAAGCCCTATTTAATGTTTAACTTTCAGTCCCAAGATGCAATTGATTAAGCACCCAGTAATTTAAGCTCTGTGTCAATCAGAGACTTGGTGCACCACAAACACGCAATGGTAAGCGGATTGGCAAGAGGTGACGATTCTCGATTTGGATTAGACTTTAGACTACGTGAACTTTGTGCTATTTGCTGGTATGTGATTTACATGAAGCGTTGATTTTGGCTAGACTTTAGATCACAGTGAAGGGAGTTTTGTCCGATTATTATTGAAAGATTAGAGATTGAAGTTCGGAGTTTGGTGGCTCGTTGGTTCGTGGCTCGTTGGTTCGTGGTTCGTGCGCAGAGTGCCCTTGTGGTCCCGTTTGGTTAGGTCTTGAACTGACTGTCAACGGGAAGACTCTGCAGCAATTGAACTGGAACAACGTATTGCCAGCGAAAAAGTATACGAGTGATCTGCGTACTTCTCGATAATTTCTTCATCAGGCTAATCTAACCACCTGGATGATCTTGCTATCTATTCAATGTCTCGAGAAATCTCCAACCAGCAGCTTCAAATCGCTAGGAGATGCTCTTCAACCAAGATTTAACTGGTCCCATGCCTCCTTGAGCCACTGATGTACTTCCATTATTATATCTTTGATTGAACCCTTAGGTTGTATGAAGATCAAAATATGCAACACTTCATTTAATATTTTCCAGTTACCTCTTTAGACCTCATGCATTTTTCCTTGCTAATTAATAAACAAACTAGGTGGCCAACTCGTTCGACACAAAGTATGATAATCCGATTTCGTAAAAGAGTCTATTCAGGGTTCAACATGGTTATTCGCTGTACGTCTCTTTGTTTGGCACAACTGCAATATTCTTACCTAAAGTTCTGTTCATAGCTCTACAAAATAGCGATAGCCACTACTTGATTATCATTCCAGAATCCTAGCTTGAGTGGATTAATAACCGTTTCACCTTGACTACCATCTCAAAACACCGTTTGATTACAATTCTATTGCTGTTGCACTTAGTTCCAGTGATGGCTAATTATGAAGCTAATTATGAAGCTAATTATGAACACATCCGCAAGTACTGTTCAATCACAATAGACGAGATAGATGTACACTTGTTCTCTATTTTAGAATTCGAGAATTTTTAGAACCATTACCATCAAAGCTTGCACCATGGGAATCTACAATTAAAATTCGAAGTACATAATCCCATGCTCTGTCGGTGATACATGACCATGGTAGCAACCTAGTGTGGCCTCTTTGGTGCCATGAAATCTGTCGCTAAAAGACTGGCTCCAAACTTCTTTAATTCTCACTAATCTTCGCTAAGCTATGCAATGGTCCGCTGATGTATTCACACCCCCATTTATTACTAAACCTTATTAATTAGCCTTTGTGAACTGGACCCTTGTAACGTTTTAGCCAATTTGGGGATGATAAGTGTTCCTGCTCCATACTTCAACCTACATCATCTTACATTAAAGATGCATGAGACGTATCCAGCGCCAACCCATCTAACCAGTCTAACTATTGCTTAGAGCCTTTTAGTAAACTAAAGCAATCATCAAGTCACCTACATACAATATAGTGTACAAAAATAGAATATTTTGCAGCCATTGGCACTCCAGATTCCAGCACCAGTATATCGAAGTTGTTCTGACATCAAAGTGATCGAAACAACGCAAACATTAACTGAGTACCCACCTGAGAGCCAAGTCGGATCAATTGTTCCATCTCCATGAATACCCTTCGTCGCTTTCAATGCAGAGTCCTATCGCAGTCCAACGAACCCCAAAAGCACATGCGCCCAAATATGATCTACTCAATAGTCCCACAACTAAACCACCTTTTGGATGTCCAAATCACTCCACAATGACGTTGAAACCTCCTCCCTTCATTGAAAGTATTACTTTCTTCTTTTGCACATAGCTCCAGCATCTGCCTGTTCAACCAACTTTCTTCAGCTGCCTTCTCCACTACCTTCCCTCCCGCAACGAACTATCTTTTATGTCGCAAAATCTCGTTACCACTGCCAACTACGAATTTCAGATTTTCTTTGAATTTTGTTGTTCAAAATTTCTTGACATTAAGGGAACACACTTTCAATTCAACACCAGCCAATCCTTTTAAACCATAAGAGTCTACTTATTGAAGAGCTAACCACATTCAAAAGTTAATAGAAAGTGCTTGCCTTCAAAGATGATGCACCTTAGTAACAACTCGCTGTCATCACTCAGTTCGAAAGATAAAGAGTTGCCTCCTATTCCATCCCCATTGCCTTCACCACTAGGCAATGTATCCATTGGCCCAGGCACATGCAACTCAGAACTGAGAGGTATAGATCAAACGGATGACTTGCTCCAAACAAAGACCTTGAAGAGAAAGAACTTCAAGAAATTATCTTTACAACCTGGAGCATCAACAGTAACTTTATCTCCATCGACTACTCCGACCACACCTTCTATTTCAATGTTGCCTCAACCAAACATATCACTCAGCACATCAACCACAGATCCAGCAATTGGATCCACATCGGCTCCCAATTCAGATTCCAAATATTCAACTACGTATCCCGCTTGCTCTGCAAAGCCAACAGACATAGGCAGTATGTCATCAACAGGAGACGATTCCATTCTAAAATTTGAGCCAAGCTCCATACGACAAAAGAGAAACAAAATGAGACCAACTCCGATATTGAATCTCGATTTACAATCAACTCCCGTCAATTGTTCGAAGATAGTTAACCAGGTCGTACTGCGGACTAGCCCGATCACATACTCCACACCATTCAACATAAATGATAGCAATAGAGATATAGACCCTGAATCCCATTCATCTCATGATGTTATACTCAATCAACTTTCTTCCCTAGAATTATCAAAGCGTTCTAATTCTTCGCCCTCAACAAAGAAGAATTCATTATATCCTACAGGAAAGGGTGGCCGCAAAAGGCAAACGGTGATTTCTTCAATTTCTCCAACAAAATCAAGTGCATCGTCACCATTAGACTCTCAAAGACATATATTTGATGAATCCATCTCCCGAACAACTGAGCCAACATCACTGCCAATTGTGACAACCTCACTGATTAAACTAAATAATAATGACTTACTAACCCTAAAATCATTAGGTTCTGGTAACTCGGGTACCGTACTGAAAATATTGCATATACCAACTCAAAAGACGATGGCCAAGAAAATCATTCACATAGATCTGAAGACTGTCATAAGAACTCAAATCATCAGAGAATTGAAAATCTTACATGAATGCCAATCGCCATTTATTATCGAATTCTACGGAGCCTTTGTCAATAATAACAACACTATTGTCATATGCATGGAGTATTGTAATTGTGGTTCTCTTGACAAGATTTTACCATTGTGCGAATTGAAGCAATTCCCACTATATGTGTTGAAGAAGTTGTCATACGCTATTTTATCGGGGTTGACATATCTTTACACTACTCATAAGATTATTCATAGAGACGTGAAGCCAAGTAATGTATTAATGACCCACAAAGGAGAGTTCAAACTTTGTGACTTTGGTGTTTCGAGAGAATTGACCAACTCACTTGCAATGGCAGATACCTTTGTAGGCACATCAACATATATGTCTCCTGAAAGAATCCAAGGACTAAATTACGGGGTGAAATCTGATATCTGGTCAATGGGGCTTATGTTGATAGAACTTGCAAGTGGATTGCAAGTATGGAACGACGATGACGAACAAATTGAAGCATTTTCTGGTAACGGTGGGCCTGAGGGTATTTTGGACTTATTGCAGCGCATAGTTAATGAAACGCCCCCAAGCTTGGCCAACAAAACGAATCCAAAAACTGGTGAAGCATATGACCCCGTCATGTGCACTTTCATTGACCTGTGTTTGGTGAAGAATGACACAGAGAGAAGATCGCCATGGGACTTGCTTTCTGATAAAGATGGCTTCTTGCATGGGGTCGAGCAAGGTGTTTACGATAAGGATGTAAAGGCTTGGGCAAAGAAGATAAGAAAGTGTCACAAGTAAGTATGAACCGTTACGTTGTTACAATGAATATAATCATTATAGACCTAAGATGAAGATGAACGGTGTCTACCTTCAATCAAAGCATAGTATTAAGTCTGAGCTCAATCCTACAACGACTCCATGATAGCCTTTTCAAGATGAGTTATTTATGAGTACTGTCGCCAACTCTAGAACCTAAAAGTTAAACTATTTCACTATAATACTTGACCTGTTTGACTTGCAAGTGAAAGTCACAAACCAGACTTAAAGTCAAAATTTTGGGTGATCAAGACTTGACCACAACGATACCTTTATATAGGACGTTTGTACCGATCAGAGAATAAACACGAATATTTGCGTGAACATTATTGTAGGTCTACCCTTTGGTAGCTCACAGCATCATTTTTGAAAAACACCGAACAAGCAAGAGAGTACAGCTGCACTTGCAAGTGGGCCAATCGAGCCATCAAATGATGTTGACAAAGTTTCATATCAATTCGCTGCTGGCCCTTCTTTTTGTAAACGTTCCAACGATCGTTTGAGATTTGGCTGCGAACTTTCGGATTCCATTTTAAATGAAGCTGATTTACCTTTACACTAAATAGCTTGCAAACATAAGAGTCAATGCTTGGAAACTACAACCAGAGAGTTTGGGCTGAAGAGACGCAGACAGCACTTCCCCAAGGAATTCCATCGCAACCTCTTGTTTTCGGTAAGCCTGGGAAGATTTTCAACACCAGTCAAACATTTTATGTAACGGAGCCGGTATTTCAGTTGAACCTATGGGGCAAGACCCGCAAGGTAGTTGGGAATATCAATCAATATGAAAAATTCAAACTGGGTTCTCAAACGGACTTCAAAGATTTGTTGACCGTTACTCCATTGTCTTGCATGTTGCTGTCGAAATATTTGAAGATCACAAGGACTTTTCTTGAGAAACCTTTTCCATTATTAAATGTCAAAAGAGGAAAATCCTTTGACAATCCCGAGTCTTTCATAGCAGATAAGAATGATTATTATGAATTTGCAGGAAGAGAACCTCTCCAGGCCAAGTTTGACAACGACAAGGGACATGGATATGATCCGGATGAAGTCAAAAGTGATAATCTCCCAAATACCGCAAACTATTCAAGTTATACCTATTGCACTATTCACTCTTCGTGGTTGATTGGTTACTTTGTACGTCGATTCATCTTTGATTTTCAACCAGACCCATACGACAAATCTTCCATGTTCCAAGTAGTAATGTTCGTTCATAACTATTCAAGTTATGCAGATGTTATTTACAAGGGTACACGAATTAGATGGATTGGAACATCTCCAATTAGCTCATTAGGCTCTAGAAATGAATACGCGATGGTAGTGCTCCGCGATGACGAACCTTCCTTATTAGATAATATGGACAAGAAAAGATTGAAGCCAAATTCACAGTTACTTAGCCTTTCGAACGTCTTTTTACCTAATTTCTTGAAAGGGATGTTCCACCAGGAAGCATTAAAGGCATTAAATGCCCCAACACCAGCCTTTATGAGAGAGCCATTTGCCATATCTAACAAATTGCACTACAATAAATCTGGGTATATCGATGTATTCAGCAATATCCGCAAGGTTAGTAAAGTTGTGGTGAGATCATTGCCAGATCTCCAAAGTAATGAAGATTCTTTGGTCATCGTGTGCATGGGACTTCTATTGAGGCAACAAGAGAGGGATAGAGAGCTCTTTTTACAAAAGAGAAGTACTGCACAATTGGGCCACTTAGGAGCTGGTCGGTATCCCAGTCTTGCATCTGTTGCTGCTCGAGAACAGGTGAAGATGGGTTGGAGTTGGAATTCTACAATCTTGCCTGTGGACACGATTGAATTCCATCGACCATTCCCATGAGCATGTCAAGAGTGGACAATGGGAAATTATGCATACAGTCAACAGGCTTTGAAATCTTCCTCAGTACAAATTTTTATGCCAATGCATCATATTAGTAAACAAGTCATAATTATAATTATCTCTCTCCAGCATAAACTCTCAATATCTGCTTTAAAAGTACCGTGATCCTTAGTATTCTTATAACATTAAATACATTAAACGATCGAAAAATTTAAGCTCATCTCATTATGGCCCTAAATGTTGAAATATTGTTGAGTGATTACCGTCCAATTCTCAGTAGCAACCTCCAATGTTCTTCAAGTGAGGATTACTTGAGGAAAGCCCCACCCGTAATCTCCAATTCATATTCGTAATCTGGTTGGAATTCAGCGTATAAACTCTCTGGATCACCACTGGAATTCAAAGTGTAATCGGCAGTCTCAGGAGCAATGATCTGAGGTTTCTTGTCTGGGTTAGTCACAGCATCAGCAAGTAACTGAGCTTGGCAACATTGTTCCAAATAAATGAAAAGAATAGCAGCTTCATCCACGGTACCGCCTACAGTGATTAATCCATGGTTTTGCAAAATACAGGCAACACCGTTTGGTCCAATGCTTTCGGCAATTTCTTCACCTTCTTTGGAATCAAATGCGATTCCTCCGAAGTTGGTGAATACAGAATGTCTGTTGTGGAAAATACAGACATCTTGGTTTATCATGTCCAAAGGCTTACCGAAAGCAGAATAAGCTCTACCGTAGATAGAATGGGTGTGGCAAGCCGAGGAAATATCTGGTCTGGCCTTGTGTATGGCAGCATGGATGGAAAATCCAGCAGCGTTCACGGCTGCTCTATTACCATCGTCCAAGACGTTGCAATCCATATCAACATGTACAAGGTCAGAGACACGCATCAACGAGAAGTGTCTGTTCAAAGGATTGATCCAGAAAGTTCCTGGTTGGACTGGATCCTTGATTGAAATGTGACCAGCAGAGCCAAATGAGTAGCCCAAGCGTCCGAAGACTCTAAAGGCCCCAGCCATATGTTCCAACATCCATTGTCTCTTTGCGTATGGGTCCTTGAAACTAGGCATCTGGTTGGGATGTTCCATACCCTTAGCCAAATTATGGGACCCGGCAGTTGCCACTTCGTATCCTTTACCGCTTTTAACTTCTGCTGGCATTGTATCTTAACTTTCTTCACTTCTCTAATCTGTCCAAAGTTCATATTTTTAGAGTTGTGCCAGTCCTTAAGTACTTTCTTGGGCGCTACCAAAATCGATGCCCCGCCAGAAAAACGTCTCCGGAATGCCTCGAGGTTCTCGATGACTTGCTAATAGGGACAGCGCCGTTGGACAAGAAAATCAGTTGATAAGCATAGAAAGCGAGCGTTGGGAACATTGTGTCCACCGTTGCAGCTCCAAAGAAGGGCTCTGGCTTCAACGAACATGCCAAATATTTAGTTCGTCCTCTGCTTCTATCCTTGCAAAAATCGAAACCGCCATCCAACTGGACAGTAGCGCCTGTAAGGGAAAGAGAAACCACTGATTGCCTGGTTCGTTGGGCTCAAGCCATATTCGATCATTAAGTCGGAAAGAGATCCCTTATCTACTTTGTGATGACCACTTTGTGATGATACCACTTTGTGATGACACCATGAGAGCTTGTACATATGTCAAACGAGTTTGCCATGTAACATACAGGAGCGAAATTCCAAAGGTTGCAGAAGGAACGAAGATGGGCAGATGGTGTGAAAGACACCAAGCATGCTAAGGAATAGTATCTAAAGAGCAGTATCTAGATCCGCAATACTCAGGTATTTCAAATGAATTCTTTTATATTACATAGTTTACAGACCAAATTAGTAGAAGTAATGTTGGCCTTTGTATGCCTCCTATCAAGCTCGATTCCTAATCGAGATTACCATTCACAGACTTAGAGATCTCCACACCTGAAACTTTCTGTGTGTAACCGTTACTGGGTTGCATCTTTCTAGTCGAACGTACTTCGTCCATAGCATAACCGGGTATCTTAATATTCCAATTCCGTTCTAAGTGCAACTGGACGTCCTTAGGTTCAATAGCGTCGACTCGGCGATGCTTCGCTAAACGGCACGCAAAGCTCGTTACCGAATGAATGAATTCGTCCGCTAAATCAAGCAAGAGCTCCTCAACATTCCCATCAATGCTTGTTTTCCCGTCTCCATCATCAACACCTGTGTTGCTTACCAATTCTGTCAATTTCCGTTTGGTTAACACGCGGCCACGAGTCTCAGGTAAACCAGACAGCGCCAGGCTAGTCGAGAGATCAAACATTGGAAGCTTAGTAATGGCAGGGGTGTTTAAAATTGCTCCTAATGACAGTGCTGTACCTCCAGTCAATGAAAACCTGTAGTCTCCTCTTGACTTAAGAGTCACCATGGTAGGTGGTTTCACGTCAATAGTGCTGGAGATTGGAATGGACGGCACACTTGGTTTGGTTATTCCAGCTAAGTTAATGGGTGCAGATTCACTTGTTCGGATTGAAGCTGACGTTCCTGCCTTTTTCTCAGTCTTAGGTACAGTGGCTGAATTGTCATCTCCAGGGGTACCTGCAACTGTAGCGTTACCATTTAAGCTTGCATTAACAGAAACTACACTCCCAGGTGCACTTCCAGGTGCAGCACTGACTGGGACACTACTTGAAATCAAATTAGTAGTCCCAGCCCCACTGACGCCGCTTACACTACCGTTCATTGCAGCAGTATTTCCCATTTTTGGCGTACCTGCCAAAACCAGTGGAGGCTGGATAATATTCATAGCAGTTTTGGACAGTAATTGCGGTGTAACTGAAGCCGATGATTGTCTACTTGGAATAGCTCGGGTTTGTTGCATCTGCATCTGCTTTAGTTTGCTCTGTTGGATTTGGGCGTTTTGATTCTGAGCTATTTGAGACTGGCCGTTTTGGATACTTTGGCCATTCTGCATGTTCTGTGACGGCTGCTGTTGCTGCTGAAGAATCTGTTGAGCCTGTTGTTGAACTTGTTGTATCTGACTTGCAGAAGCTTGGGCAGCTAATTGCTGAGCTCTTAACTGTTGTTGCATTTGCAACTGCAGATTCTGATTTTGTTGACCTCCTAGTAAAGAAGGAGATCCCAACCCATTCTGGTTAATTTGCAAATTATTCTGGCTTTGGCTTAGGCCAAGTTGATTTTGGTTGAGTTGATTGTGATTTTGATTTTGCATCTGTTCATTTTGCTGAGAAATTGGGAACTGTAGACCGGGTGCATTAGATTGAGTTTGACCAATATTACCATTGGTAATTCCACCAGCTGCATTTCCGTTGACAGCACCTGCTTTTGCTTGTTGTTGCTGTTGGACCAACAGATTTCTCATCAAGAGCCCAATCCTTTGATACTGGGCAAACTTGAGTTTCAGGTCGTTTATTTCAGCATCAATCTGGGCCAGCTGTTCTGATGTAATGGTGCCTTTTTTACTCTGTTCTAAAATCTGCAATTTTCTTCCTACATCTTGCAAGCGTTGCTTGACCTGATTGAACCGTTCTACGGTAATTGCACTAGGAGGTATTTGCAGGTAGTTGAACGATGAGGATACATTTCCAGCAGCAGCATTTCCTGGGTTATTAGAGTTAACCCCCGAATTGGCTAGTGAATTGGGTGCAGAAATGGTCGCGTTTCCAGCGCTCTGTCTTGCTTGTTGTTGCATTTGCTGTTGCAATTGTTGCTGCCTCAAAGCTTGCGGATTCTGTTTGTTCTGTGGCATTTGTTGTTGCATCAAAGGAGATTGCCTAGGATGCTGCATTGGTGATTGGCGAGGCTGCATTCCAGCACGAGCTTGCTGCATAATAGGTGATTGCACCACAGGAGTAGCATGAGTGGATGTTTGCCTGCTCATACCACCCATAATAGGTGATTGGATCACAGGGCTTTGATTGTATGATGCTGGAGTTTGAGCAGAGGAAGAGTTCCTTTGCATTTGACGTTGATTCTGTTGATTCTGTTGGTTTTGCATTTGCTGGTTTTGAAGCTGTTGATTCTGCGAATTCTGATTCTGATTAAGTTGGTTTGGCAGGTTTTGCATTCCTTGGTTTTGTTGTGCTAATTGAGCTGCCTGTCTAGCCTTTGTTTGAGCTTGATAGTTAAGCAAGACCTGCCTGATATTTTCAGCTTTTGTATAATGTTGTTGAGCCTTTACTTTGTCATCCCCAGCAGCCTTGGCCAAGCTGACTTCATTCCTCAATGCCAGTACTAGTTGTTGGACATGACTTGGAAGTATATTGATCTGTCTTTGTTGACCTTGACCTTGACCTTGACCCTGGCTCTGATTCTGATTCTGATTCTGATTCTGATTCTGATTCTGATTTTGATTTTGATTTTGATTTTGGCCTTGTCTATTCATACCATCACCATCATTGTTTGAGAAACCATTGGGAGTACCTGTGTTGCTGTTGTTGTGATTAATATGCCCTGATCCATTTCCATGGCCGTTATTGTTCCCATTTCCACCTCCGTTAATACCACCGTTTAACCCATTCAAACCGCCATTGGAATTGTTCATATTTACTTTAATGGATGATGCAAACCTTTCAAGTGCAAATGAAACCTCCTGAAACCCAAATCAACCCCAAAGTTCCTTATGAAAGCGTCGGTTCTTGCAATTTCAACTGTCTCTATATGTTTTTTTTGGGGGAAGTTTTCAATTTTGGAATCTGTGGTCGTGTCTGGAGAACACATGTTTGGCCCACACGTAGTGAAGTATGGGGATCCAGAGGTCAATATATAAGATAGTACCATGAACGATGTGGAAGACCCTGGGGATTCGGCTAGATGTCATTTATTTCAGTTTAGGACTAGCTATTTCGTGGGGATTACTTGGTATACTAGTAAGCCAAGTCGTTCAATAATGTGTGTACATTAAGAGTCAATGATTTTGAATTATATTATTGATGGGCAACTCCTTTCATGCTTCATGTTTTAGTATTTCCAGTGAGTCTTCAGGTCTTTTGTATAAGCAGTGTGCTCTTGAATACTGTTGAAGCTACAGGTGCTGCTTTGCAAACACGATGGTAATTGTCTGTGCCCAATTCTGTACCACATTTATTGAGAGAAAGCACTACTATATCATTTTCTTGTAAAAGCTAAATTGCCTATAGATGCTAGTATTATCAAAATAGAATAGTTTGCCCGTCTATTGCTAAAACGAACTCATGGGCTTGGTCTCCCGAATCTATTATTTGTGAGACTTTGTATTCTGGTATTAGCTTTCCATTAGTAGGCCTGCTTCCTGCAATTGATGAAGATTGTCCATTGACCTAGTTTGTTCATTGACCTAAAAAAATATCTATAGCTTGTAAACACTACGTTACCTACGTCTCCTTCATATAACAACCGTGTCGTAGAAGCAGACTGTTTCTCCACACAAGAAACTCTGCTTTCACCGATTTTCCACTTTTACAAGCCTATGTGGCTGCAAAAAAAAAGGTTGCAACTTCTTAAGTATCTACAACAGCACCAACAGCCAACTAGTCTCGAATCATGAATTATAATGCAATTATTTAAAGAAGTAAAATATTCAGCATAAGTATATTAGACTCTATTTGAAGTAACTTCTTCAACATCCTTTGGCTCAAAGTTGTGCTTGGAATTAGTGGACGATGCAACAGTTGTGTCAACCCCAGCAGTTGCAGAATCTTCAGGATGATCATGGGCGTGGCGTTCAACAGCTTCGGCAGCTTGTGCTTGCTCTCGAGCGATCTTATCGGCTGCCAACTTTCTAAAGTAAGCATTATAACCAAACTTGGACTTAGCTCTCATTGCTGGGCCGTATTTTCCAAATACAAATGGAACAGGAACCATTGCAAGTGCAATAAAGGCAAACAAGGATGTAGCCCAGTCAATGTGAAGTTTTTCGTACATCTGAACAGTGAACAATGGGAATACCGAAGCCATGATGTATCTCAAGAGGTTGTTAGCAGCCATTGCAGAGGCAACCGAAATTGGTGGGAAGGACATTGAGAAATACAACACAACACTGAAGAACACAAGAATCAAACCGAATCCAAAGGGGAATCCAGCAGCTGTTGGAGCCATCCAGTGCACACTGTCATCTCTTCCGGACCAACCTAACCAAAATAAGGAGATAGGTAAGCAAACAGCACCAATCTTTCCTATGAGTAATTTCTCTTCAGGTGTACCGTAATCAAAGTTACCTTGCGCATCTTTCTTGCCTCTAGTACCATCTTCGTTCTTTGGGTAAAAGTAAAAGCTATTCAAGGCAATGTAGAAGAACACGCCAAACACCAAGCCAAGACCGACACCAATGAATGGCAACCCAGATGCACCTAAGCCCATGTGATATACGCCTCTAAATATAATTGGGAAAGCCTCGAAGAAACCAAACAAGACTGCGAAGATGAACGAAATGTATACTGACATCACAAGCACAATTGGTTCTGTGAACAACATTTGAATTGGGCGAAATAATACAAACGCAAGCATACCTTTAATGAATTGCTTATCAATAATTCGTTCCACGACGGTATAACCACGAGCTTTTGCTCTGTGCTTCAATATAATTGGCTTGTAAGTTTCCGGAACAACCAACAAGAATGGTAGGATTGCACCCATGAACATCAACGAAACCCAAGAAGCAGCCCATTTCCAGCCTTTATGTTCTGCAGAAAACCCCCCAATAATTGGTCCAATAACAGGACCCAAGAAAGGAGCCAAACAAAAGAGGGCAATGGCCAACGACAAGCCCGCTGGCTCATTTGCCCAAACATCTGAAATTGTACCACCGGCAATAGAGAGAGCTGGCGAGGCAAAGTAACCAGTGAAGAAACGCAACACCAAGAGAGTATGAATGTTTGGAGAAAGTCCCACACCCATTGCAAAAAGCATAGCAATTGGGAAGGAAACAACGTATATCACGCGGCGACCGACCACCTCAGACAAGGGGGCAGTGAACACGGGCCCAATCGCAAGACCCAAAATGTAGAAAGTCAAACCAGAAATGGCTAGCTCTTGTGAAACATCAAACCTAACCATCACTTCATCAACCCCACTCACATAAAGAGAAGAACCCAATGAGCAGCAAAGACAGACAATTGAAACAGTAATAGTAATGAAACATTTCTTCCATGTAGGGAAGTTATGGGGGTTGGCTTTATCGTTTGCATCGTCCCAGTCCAAATCTGCGACGTCTATCGTTTTCAGGCCAATTAAGTCGGCCTTAAAGGCTATGGAGTTACGACGAGGAATAGACTCAATTGAAACCATTTGATCCATGGTACGGTTTGATGCAACACGCTTGATGGAGTATTGTCTGCATAACTCGTCTTCAGTAGGGTCTACACCCGAGATATTCTCCGGGTGTTCCTCAACACTAGACTCTTCCTTATAGTGGAGGCTTTGTCTAGGTGTAATGTCAACATCTTTAGCAGGATCGAACGGAGATGGCGTTGAGTAAGTTGGAAGAGCATTTGCTTCTTCCGGGGATTGCGCCTTCTCAGAAGTGCTCAACATGGCTATAGTTTAGATAATATGGTGCTAGTAAGATCTGGTGATTTTTTTGGCAGCTATACTGAATGAAAAACCATGTACTTTTATATCACTTCAGGTTGCAGGTGGTCAGTTTAGTTGCCAAAGTGTCAACTCTATCAAAGAAACACTTGCGAGAAACAGCAGGAAAACCATGTACCTTTATACGGCTTACCCGCTCCTTCGTGAAGCAAAAGAAAGAGCACCACACCAGATAGAGATAGCACTGTGGTAGGACAAATGTACATGCTGATGAAAATCCACAAGATTGTCGCATGAAAGTACCAGACTGAAGTTCCCGGCCTTCGAGATTTCTGTATTGTACTACCATTCTGCAAGGCGGCCTCGTTAAGCCTTGTTCTCTAATCAATATGTGAGTATTTTAAAGCCGATAAGCCACTAAGTTAACCGTTTGCGGTAAATGGTGTTGATGTTGGTCATTTCAGTGGGAACGGGTTGGGTTCTAAGTCGTTGCTTCTTGTTAACTCTCTCTGAAAATAGCCTTGGCTGTTGAGTCCCTAAGTAGCTACTTGTGGCTTCTCCATGAGGGCATTTGAGCTCTAACCTTATCAGTTGCTGCTTTTATCAGCGTAGGCTCAAGGCCGTTTTGACTTGTCCGGAGATCTTTGACATTTGACCGCCTTGTGATATGCAAGATACGGCATATCGGAGGTTAACGAGAAATAGGAGCCCTTTCGGCAGCTATCGCCTAAAGCCTGTGCGGCGGTGCTTGGTATATTCCCATTGATCGTAAAGTGGAAGCTACTTTAAGTCTATTGTAATGGAAACGGAAACAATGCCTTGGTGTTGAATTAACTCCAGCCGTAGCTGCTTTGATGGCATGGTATTCCTTCGTTCTCCCTTCATTGGATCTTTTTGCGCGTATATGTCGATTATAATCAATGCCTTGGAAGAATCCTACGTTCCGGAGATGCTCGATCAGATGCGTACAAGCGCACAGTAAAAAGTTGATGTGGGATTGGTTAGTAATATATATTATTAAATTATGGGCAACTGTGGAACAACGTAGTATGGTCAAAAAGTTCTTGCCATTGGACCGCATTTCTGCTCCTTGCAACAGCGATTAGTCTATGGCAACTATATCTATAAGTTGATTTCCCCTTTAACCACTATCTTCTCAGACCTTGCGAAAGGAACCGGGTCCATTTTGCAACCCAAATCCACAATTGTGCTTCCAGGGTGATCAAATGTAGGGTAAGTGGTGCTCCGTAAGCAACATATCCATAATTTAATGCCTTTGCAATATTGAGTAGACATGGATTTTCACCCATATCTACGACTCGATCCATGTTAGCTTGAGTGGGTCTTAATGCGATTGCACTAGGTGAGTGTAGTACTTTTTATTATTCATTCAAACAAACGACAATACCCTGATATTGTTTGCAATGCATATATTACAACCCAGTGTCTCCAGCAGGTACACTAGATTTAGATCAGATAGCGGGTCGCCTGTGCCACTTTGTTCGACTTTTAAACCTGCAAGTGAATACATTCACAGGGTACGAGGGCCTTTGGCTGCAAATTTGCATGCACTTCAGAACATGAAACACCTATTTTTTGCAAGCATATGAGGAATGCTTAACCTCACTAATGACCACTCGGAGGTTAATGGGAAACAGATTTGCTGTTTTATGTTATGAACCAAACCGAAGTTTTGATATTGGTGTATGTAAACGTTTGATGTACGAATTTTGGTGTATGAGTATCTGAAGTATGAGTATTTGATGTACATGTATTTGATGTACATGTATTTGATGTATGAGTTGACGTACATGTACTTGATGTATGAGTTGACATACATGTACTTGATGTATGAGTTGATGTACATGTACTTGATGTATAAGTAGATGTACAAGTGCTTGATGCATATGTTGGTGTGCATTAGTTGTACTTGTATGCGCATGTCACTCATGGAGGTCCTTCTTTTTCATTTACATCGTGTGTTCCTTTCATAGCTGTACAGACTCATAATTGACACCATTGCTATTTCATAGTCATAGATAGGACTGTAGTCCTGTTCTATTCGATATGGGACCCTTGGATTCTTACCTCCGAGTACCTGATTTGCAAATGATAAGCTCCTGGAAATTGAACGATTGCTTAAATTGTAGTTCAGTTTACTCTTGAATAATAGGGTGCCTTCTCTTCGAGTCAACAATTGGGGAAAACCTACTTATGATCAATGTATGTGTTTTATTCTATTTACTATATAAGTGAAGAACTCGTTAGATAATGCTACCGTACAACTCAAAATCGAGATCAACGGGCTTCAAAGGCACTATGGTGCTGCTATTATAGCTAGTATATTTAACCACTTTTCAGGACGAAAACAAATGCTCCCCAACTTAAAACGAATGCTCTCTGACTTAAACCCAACCCCTTCAATAAACATGTAATTACGATTTGGCTGCAACTTCAGAATCACCGTAATACAATTTTGCTCTGACGTACCCGAATAGAAAATTCAATCCAAATGCTAGAACAACGCATAAACATAATATCGAAATGAATTTGATACTTAAAGGTTCAACAAGAGAATTGATAATGATGCCGATGGTCTGCGCACCAGTCGCCATGATCCTGCCACCACCGTGAGGAGTTTGATTCATGCATTTGTACCAGTGATCACATTGTCCTTGCAATAATGGTCTTAGTATCTCAGGAGCACACTCATTCTCAATCCACAGTCTCCTGCAACTTTCTATCTCAAGTAGAATATTGCGGGTATGCTGATCAATGCTCACATCTATATCCTTTTTTATAACTCCAATGATTGAGTAGACTAAGTGTAGTCCATATACTGAAATCAGGAGGTTAACAAGTAACTGTAAGTAGGACGAAAGTATGTAAGGATACCGTTCGTGTGGATGAATATCAGATTGCCAAGGTGGAGGTAATGTATATGCTGCGTCTTTGTGATTATGAATTTGAACCAGCAGTATATTATCAGAAGCTTGAAACGGTTGTAATTGGGTGTATGTCTTATGGTCTTCCAGCAATCTATTCTGACCACTTGGGGTGCTTATATTATCTGAGTCTTGGTAGTAGTAATGGTGATGATGAACTGTTGGTAACGGATTTGAGTTCACATGTGAGTTCAGATGCAAGTTCATATTTCTTCTTGGGTTCTGATTAAAGTTCAAATCTAGTCTTGGGTTCTGATTGAAGTTCATGTTGAGATCCGAATAACGATCTTCCCTGTGGTTTACGTTCATACCAAGGTTACCATTTGCCTTCATTTGCCTGTAACCATAGGATTTGGACATTAGGTTCTCCATTGGTGGATAATTGGAAGTTGGGACCTTCACGTATCCATGGACCAGATCATAGACATACTCATCATCTTCGTCCTTTGCCATGAACATTTCTATATTTGTCTTCTGTAAGACTGTAGTGTTCCTCTTCTTCATCTCGCTAGTTGTGCATTCAAAATCATAAGAAGTTGTTATAGGTTTAGCAACTGGTTCAGGAGTTGGCAGAGGCATTAGTAGTGCTCTTGGCTTGGTGGCAATATAAACTCCCAAACTTGTAGGAGAAAGAATACTAGGAACTCTTTCGCCATTTTTAATTTGATCTTCGATATCTTCCACCTGATAACAATCTTCCTGTTGTACGAATGGTTCGTCTATCTCCATTAGGTCGTCATCCTCGACTTCACGTTCGTCACCATCGCTTGGGTGGCTATATTCTTGATGAGTATAGTATGACGGTTTTTGAAAAGGATTTGGATTGAAATTGGTATTATTCGAGCTGAAATCATCATCCATTCTTGGGTCATCATCTAATGACAAAGACTTCAAGAAACTGCCATCGAAATCCATTCCTATTTGTTGAATCAGTGGTCAGATCGATTCTGCTTTGTTATCGAATTTCGCTCTGATATTCGACCCCAATCGGGCACCTAAAATTCGAGAAGAGCATCGAGTGAAAATTAACCACACTACTTGTTGGAGAAGTAATAACATCCACAAATGGTTCCATCTAAGAGAAAGAAGGTCGAGAAGGCTAAGGATTTCAAGAAGAAGAAGTTGAAGGTTGGTAAGACAGCGGCTAGAGCAGACAACCATACCGATACGTCGTTCAAATCAAAAACTATCTCTCTTCCTCATCAATCATTGAATAAGAGACAACCCACTGATACTAAGGAATCTCAAGAGGTAGACTTGACTCATCATTTGTCACTCACCAAGCATCATTCTAATATTACCAGAAGAGAAGTGTTGGCGTACATCGAACAGCATTTGCCTAATAACCCCACTATGTATAAGGCCATCTTGACACTGACTATACCCATGATACATGACCAGTCTAAATCTACGAGAGCAGCATTGGTTACATTATTGAAGAAATGTGCTGAGAAACAACCTGGGTTGCTTGAGTTGCATGTTCGTCCAGTCGTTTTGTTTATCCATTCCGCAATGACCCACATTGTCCCTGATATTAGGAACAACTCATCTGCCTTCTTGCAGATCTTATTAACATACGCACCAAATGCCCTTGTCAAGTCTTATTTTATCAAAACAATAAGAAGTTACTTCAACTTACTATCTTGGACGTTGAATGATGATAGGCAGGCCGTTTCTTTGGCTATTTCAACCAGCTCAGAGATTGGTGGAACATCCAAAAAGGCTAGAATTACTCATGTTGCTGTGTTGAAGGATTTCTTACAAAAGTCATTATTTAACCAGTCAACAGAAAGCTCTAGGGCAGTAGATGATATGATTTCCATCCACCCACAAACTGCTAAGTATTTGATTCCAGACGACACTCCACAGCCATACGAACCCCTCAACTTGTTTGTAAGTACATTTCAACAAGGTAGACATGCTCGTGATATTACAAACTCCAAGAGCTTAAAGGAGCTAGATGACGGCTCGTTCACAATCAAGGATTTGGATACGCTTTCAACTGAGGACTTAGAAACTCGCCAAAAAGTCATGATGGATGTTTTCATGAAGCCATTAATGAGGAATTTGCAGACTTTCATTAAAGAAGGTGGAGAGTTAGGTAAGGAGTCTCATTCATGTGTTGGATTGTTAACCAAGTTACAATCAATCATGGCCGAAGAAAAGTGAGTAGAATGTATATTAGTTAGATGTTAGTTTGGTGGAGAGTGATGGCACGAGACAAGGTGTATATAATAGATTTACAAGACTGGAATAAATTTCTTTGAGTTTTAGACTCTTGTAGTATTCCTTGAATGCTGAGGTTTCTTAAGTAGTCCATAATTCGTCACAAGGACAATGTTCTGAGTACACTGTCGTTGAACTTCACCGAAGGCATGTAGGCATATTACGACATTTATTGCAGCCATTTACCACTTTCTCCAAACTCTCGAACAAGGGGTTTAAAATGCCATAAAACGTTTAGAAAGTGGATTTAGTAGCGTTTGTCATACATTTATGAGTAAAAACTATTTGCCAAAGAGATATTAGTGTGCCTGTTCGCCTGGTGTTCCCACCAACCAACCATGTCGGAATCCTGCGACAATATTTTGCAATTTTCACAAATTTTATATTCATCTGTGGAGAAGTCACCAGTTGATAATGTTCAGAACTGTATCGAGTAAACTTATATCAACAGGAGCCAGATGTGCCTGGATATCAAGGCCAAGGGTCGCCCTTAGTGCTCGTTCTTTCCAGACATCCTCAATAAACCTTGCTAAAGGTAAAAAGGCCGTTGCGAAGAATGCTAAGAAGATAGAAGAAGAACACCCTGAAGTCGAGGAACAAGTTACAATTGACTTCGACGAAGCTAATAAACGTTTTACTGCCATTATTGAAAAGTTTACGAAACACGCTGGGGAGATCAAATTGGGAAAAGCTAACCCAAAGATATTTGACAAGTTGGAGGTGCATTTGGCAAAAGATGAAGTCCCAGTCTTGTTCAACACTATTGCACAAACCACTGTCAAAGGTAGAAACTTCTTAATAACTCTATTTGACCCTCATTATGGTAAGCATGTTATCAATGCTATTTTGGGATCTGGTTTGAATATGAATGCTCAAGCTGACCCTGCTAATAAGTATAGTTTGAAGGTACCTTTACCACCAGTAAATACTGAAACCAAGAAGGAAAGTGTAAACGGCTTGAAGGAGTTATTTGAGAAGTTCAAGCATGGCTCATCAAAAAGTACCTCTTTGGCTGCTGTCAGATCGGATATCAAGCAGAAGTTTACAAAGACTGGTAAGAAGGGCAAGAATGATGCTGATAGGAAAATGTTGGAAGATTTTGAAAAGTTGCATAAGCTGTATGTTGATAAATTGAATGAAATATTCAAGTCCGCTGAAGCTTCAATTTTGAAGTAGTTGATAATGATTTTGCATTATTCATAGTTCATCTAAATTTAAAACTATACAAATCTTGTTTACATTGTAATGTATGATGGACATACCTCAAAACGAGATACCATTCTCTATAAATAACCGCTTATGCTTCTTATCACACCACTTGATTATTCGTAATCCATTCAATATCAATTCCTTTGAGTTCATGCTTGCAGCTGAGTTGGAATTGCACAAGCAGTAGAACTCAAATACGTCGTCTGATAACATAAACCCTACAACACTGCTGTTCCAGTTTATGTAGGTTAGCCTTTTGTTGTCCAAGCTTGTGTCATCCGATGCAGATATAGATCCAGCAAGACCACTCTTGATTTTGACAGCTTTTGTATTGTGCAACACTGAATAGAAATACGACAGCTGTAAGTAAATGTTCATGTCCTTCTGTCCATTGAATTGATGGATATCACTCATGATATACTGGTCGGGCTTCTTCAACTTGTAGATGAAATGATTCACGATGGGTACATGCAAATCCTTATATATCAGTAATTTATTTGCATCCAATAACTCATTACTTAACTTGAGCTTGAAATATTCATGCTTGGTCAACTCACCAATTATGTAGCTTGCTATTCTCTTCATATCAAAGAAAGAGTTCTTGCTTCCACTAATCAATATTATCACCATCGATGGGACATGTAGATTACAGTTAGCGATGTAATCTGTCAAATTGAATTTTTTGACAAAAATGTAAAGGAATCCATTTGGGTTAAAGTTGGGAAGACATAATGGAATCCACAAGTCTTCGTTCGTTTTCAAGTCTTCCTTTACAGAAGATTGTGAGGATGCGCTGGGAGTAGATTCCAAGGTCGAGTTTATCATCGAAAACAACATCTTCAAGTCTCTATTCGATAAGTTGTGGTTCTTGGGTTTCATGAAACTGAGTAGTTTATTTGCAGACACTAAAAGGGAAAATAGTAATTCATCCCCAACGTACTTGTCTACAGGAGTAGAATTAGTGGGGTTGAAGAATGGGAACTTCATTCTATCGTCTTGTGGAGGATCCAGCTTGTGTTTCCTTTTCAATTTCTTACATGACAATAATATGGAGTTTAATTTGGTTCTTGTTGTATTTGTGAGCATTATGTTTTGTAGCGACGAGTTCAATAGTTCACTGATAAAGAAGTCAAAACTACTTCTCTCCATATAATTCTTATGAATTGTCACAGGTAAGCCGAAAGTAGACTTCATGCAAATCGAATCCAAGTTGTGAAAATCTAAAGGTGTTAGCACCTTTCTTAAATCATAATTCAATCTTTTGTAAAAGTTCTTCTCTAGAACAGGTTTGGAGAGTATCGATAATAGATAGTCGTACAATGTTTGAAGTTGATTTACTAAGATTGCATCATCCCCAGTGGATTCCTTATTGAATTCGTAACCAATTTTGGAAATTGTCACTAAGATTATAGGACTCTTATTCAACGCCACTATCTTAACGGAATTATCAAGGGTAATTGACTTTATTTCTTCCTTGAAATTTTCTTCGAAGGTAGATACAATAGTGGTGATAATACCCATGTATCCCATTATTATATCATCAGCCCCATGAAGAGAATAAATTGGTTTCCCAGCAGTTGATAAAATAAAGAAGTGCTTGAATTTGCAATGAAATGAGTTTGCATCTCCCGACTTATCAATCTTAATAAACTTATTGTAGAATTCGGTTTCATCAGTAATACCACTAGGGCAATTTTGCATGTTGAATCCGACAAAGGGAGATAATTTGGCAGCTACTTCATTATGTTGATGCGTTTCATGACTTTTCATTAATCCATTTAGCAAGCCTTGTAAATCCTCCTCGTCACCATTCTCTTCAATGTAATTTTCATCAAACGTCCTGTTCAACTGGGATTCTGCATCGTTTTCATCACTGCTATATCCAGTTGACGACAATACAAAGCTATGATTGAGGGATTCCCTGTTCAGTTGGACAGGCCGCAATTCGTTCCCAGTGCTCTCAGTTAAGTTCAGTGAACTCGTTCGAACAGTTTCCAAGTTGACTGCAGTCGTTGGACTGGCAAACACAGAGTTATGCTCAGTTGCTATGAAAGAGGGATTGCACGAAGCCGATTCAATGCACTTCTTTGGTTCAGGTTTAGTTGCAGGCAAGCCATTGTCCCACTCGGTCATTTATACTGTCAGGTACCTTAGACACTCCCACTATGAAATTGTGTTTTATGTGATAAGATATTCGCACCAAACGAAGTCGTTTCGTTTCGTGGTATATTGGGTCAAACGGTATTAGAACACCCAAGATTTGGATAAAGAAGAAAAGAAATCGATTAGCTAGCTGAGATAATTCCTTGCATCTGTATACCCCATTTGTTCTTGCTAAGTTTAGATTCTGTGGGGGTTTTGAGGGTATGGTGAGGACTACATTTAGCTCGAACAGTTCGCTGACTTTTAATGTGTTATTTTCACCTAGCTACACTTGGGGCATATCCCAGACATCACAAGTAGAATATGTTGGGTTTGTAAGTCAATAGTTCTAAATATTGAAAGAAGTATAATAATTTCTTTCCCCTTGGATTCTGCATAATTAGAGATAGCCTCTTTCCTAGCTCTTGATTTAATTGTTAGATTGGTGTAAAAGATATAATAGGCTGCAAAAGATATCACAAAATTCTATGTTCTAATCAGATTCATATTCAACCTGATGATGAGAAGGTTTCTAGTAAGCTGATATCCTTTAAACAAACTCCATAATGGATGAAGATGCTAATTAATCTAACAATTTACTTATTGAAAGGTATGCTGTTATGTTGATATAATCTTGCTAGTCTCTTGAAAGACAGAGAGGGATCTATATTATGTGCAGTGATTTACAATAAGATTATCAGACGAAATTAAGTGCTAAGATGAGTCTAATCTGAGTTGGGAGCCGCCACAATCACCTGTGATTAGGGTGGTAAGGGTGGGTTCTTTGGCAGTTTTGGTTTATGCGTTGGCTTGCCCAAATACAGAGTGATGTAACTTGATTGAAGCGAGACGATTTTTGCAAATTTTTGGAGCAATTCAGATACAATAATTAAAAAGGTTTGCAAGGCTGAATAACAAAATCATAGCAACTTGCCATAGTTAATTCTTGGTCTTTCCTCATAAAGATTGTAGATGCTAGTCTTGGTAAAATCTGACCTTTTCTGCGAGAGGTTGGATATATCTGCTATCATTAATGATTAGCTGCATGAATTCTAACTACAACACCCAATTATAGGTGGCCCTCAATTATTTTCTTAATTAATAGTTAAACTAATATTCAATAGACCCTAAATATACCAGTGAATTCTTGTGTACTTTAGTGGTTTGTACAGAACAAACGTAATAGCAATTTTTTTTAACACTAGACTAATTCGTGGATAGTATCAGCATGCTTGTTTCCGTAGGATCCTAATTACACATATCTAACACTCAAACAAACCTCTTCTCCCTCTTTCGATGATCATCTGAGAAACTTATACCAGATAATAAACACAAATAACAAGCCTGCTCCAATTATTGGAACATATTGTCTAAGTAAAGCATCAAAGTTGATCTTCTGAGCCCTCTTCCTATACTTGAGAGAATCACTCTTCAAACTAGACGATAAATCGCTCATTTTATCCAAGGAATCACCTCTATACAACAAATCCTCGATATTTTTGGTCATAACCTTCTTCACGTCAGCCAAGTCATCGTTCAATTTATCCAAATTGGACTGAGCCCGTTGGTCCTGATAGAGTTTCTTGGTTTTGTTCAAAAAGTTATCGAATGATGAGAACCCAAACGGTCTGGCCGAACTACTGACGGCATCTTGACCATGGGATATCTGGAATTCCTTCGAGATTTCAGCCAAGTAAGAAAATGCCAATTTCCTAGGGTACGACTTATCGCAGATAGTAAAGTACACTATGGAGTTTGCCATCAAATAGTGGATGTTGTATGGCTTAGATTCAATGGTAGCTTGTGATTCAGATTGTGGGGTCACTCTACTGATGATGATCTTACATCTCTTCTTCTCCTCCAACAAGGCCGGATCATTGTTATCATCTACTGATCCACATAACGGGAGTGCTATGAAAAGTTAGTCGAAATTCCTTCAAGCAATTGGCTTCCAATTCTCTCTGAACATCCCCTACTCACCATCGTCACGGTATATTAACGTCGATAAAACCATTGTACTCTAATGTATCTCAGTACCCACCGTCTAATATATCTAAGAACCCACCGTCTAGTAATATGTTTCATGCGCTGTTCTTGAACAACGTCACTGCCCTTCAAGAAACTCACGTGACCAGTATCGAAGTTCAAGGCCAAAAAAAATTGCTTTGAAGTCAGCAAGAAGCCATCCCCCACTACCACCAATCCAGTTGCATTATACCTAACAAGTGAATACATTTCAGTGTTCTAATACACTGCAAATCTCTTTAAAAGTCCCAATTAATGAAAACGAAATGGATTTGTCGAATTTATCTTCAGACTTACCCCCTACCAAGCCAGTGAATCAGGCCTCAATCAATGATCTCAGCATCGATCTAACCACTGAATTCAAAAACGCAGCCAAATCAGTGGCCACCTTATACAATTCTTCGATGACGGGGAATGCTTCGGCTGCATCCAAGAAAGCTGAATTTGCTAACGCTGCCAGAAGTGTCGCTGCTCTATATCGCTTGAGTAATAACGCTACTTCTTTGTTACAACATAAAGGGTACCTAAATTGCCTTGATGATATGCTACACATTATTGCTCATGATGGCGATATTGAAAACTGGGTTTTAACGAAACGTGCTGAAATAATGAACATGAATAATGAACCTTCATCACCTGAGAAGGTGCCTCCTGCAACTGCTGGTCCCACATCTCCCGATGATGATTTTAAGATACCTCTGGATTTCAAATTCATATTTAAGCACGAAAACCAACCTGACTCCCCATTTGTCGCCAGTTTTCCCCCATTATCGGTTCAACAGCCTCAAGAAAAGAGAAAGAAAGATCACAGCTTCTCTACCTTGTCCGTTCAGACTCCCCAGGAAAAGAGAAGAAAGGACGCAAAGAGGGATCTCATCATCCAAAAAGCTGTTGATTCTATTAAATCAGATGAAGATATGGATGATACGAAGAAGAAAAGGAAGCTGAAAGCGCTGAACGATCCTGGGGATTTGGTTCCAAAGAAGAAATGGAAAAAGAAGTCTTCCACTGATGAATATCCATCGAGTGAATGAACAACTACTTTAATGACTCATGTTTGCATTTTCTTTCACTTCACGTCAAGCTCTTGGGCTTTGTCATTTTCAGCATCTCTCATGCATTTCTCTACATTCATTTGGAGATATATAGATTATAATATATTTAATGGTAATTTTTCTTTACAGTGAGTAGGTGTGATCAAGTGTAACCTAATTTAAGAAAGCCACTTCTATTAACTTAACAGGTATTTATCAGTTGGCTCCAGTAAATCCGTTATACCAAGTTTTTCATCATCAGATAAAAACACTCCTCTACAAAAGCTGCTGTACAATCTTAAATAGTACTGGAATTACTAGATTAAATGCAAAAAAGTCTAACCATCTAAAATTCGAATGCAACCAAGCATGCAATGAATGCATCCTTATCAAGGCTAATAACCAAACAATCCATCATCGTTATTTGCATACTCATCGCTGAAGTCGCTTTCGTCCTCGCTGTCGTCATCGCCAACACTGCTTTCGCTTTCCGATTCAGCATCTGAAGGAAATGCAGATTCGTCATCCACCAAGCCTTCCAAAGTCAAGCACAACAAATTATCGCCCTTGGATTGAGTGCCCTTGACAACTTCGAATGTGGATTCAACATTACAATTTGTTAACTTCAGCTTGCCACGAATCGTGACCCCTTGGCCAATTATACAGTTTTCTAATTGAACATCATCTTCAATAACGCAGTTTGGTAATATTATGCATCCAGTCAATTTAACACGTTTACCAATAACACAGTTGGATGCCACGACTGTTCTCTTGACGTTTGTTCTCTCTCCCAAGGTTGTATTTTCTCCAATTAAAGAATCTAGCCCAACGTTAGCAGACCCTTTTTCCTTCGGCTGTTGAGGTTGTTGCTGCTGTTGTAACTGGCGTTGTCCCTTGCTGGCTTGTAATTTCATATAGTAACGGTTTGCTTCCATTAAAACTGGTAAGTTATTACATCTGAAGAAAGTGGCTTGCTCTGGAATAACAAGGAAGCCGACGCTTTGCCTCCTGACGGTATGTCTCCAAGATCTTCTTGCCAAATCACGAATAACCTTGGTTATTGGCCTGAATTTGAAGTAAGCTTCATTGTACTTAGTTGGGTTCTTCTCAAAGATTTTGAAGATATCTACTGTGGAGCCAAAAAAGATTGAACCGTTCAATAGTTTGGTACTAACAGATGAGTTGGGGTACCTCCAGCACATCTGAGTTCTCACTTGCAACGACTTTTGGGGCTCAATGTCTTCGTTGGAGAAGAGGTCTAATAACTGTGTTCTCCCGTCAGACAATTCAGTATAAATTGTATAATTCTTTGGGAAAATATGACTCTTTTTATCTTCAATGTCCAATTGGTTCTTATAATGTATGAATAGCCCCAACTCAGAATCCTCTTTATATCTGTAAGCTTCAATTAAAACTTGAGGTGGTAAGTTAGTTATAAAATCACACGGCAATAAGACAAAATTCAGTTGTGACTTCAATTGGTTTGTTTTGTATAAGTGGTATAAAATCTCACCACTGTAATCAGCATCGAATTCAATTACATTAATGGATGTAGTGTAGGTATCTTCAACCACCACAGAAGTGGGGTTAGCCTCTGATTCTTCTTGCTGAGCAGCAAGTTTGATGGCTCTCCTTTGCTTATAGGCAGTCACTGCGGTCTCTATTTCGACTTTGGACGAAGATGATGCTACAACAGTGACCTTTGGGAAGAATGCCTTCTCGCACCATTCCAATACATATTCAATCATAGGAGTGTTTGCAATCGGTAATAATGCCTTGGCTACACCGGAAGTTCTCACTTGAGAAAGCGGCGACATCGCCTTCCCCTTTCCACAAAGGATTACAGCATGAAACTCCATTGCCTTGGCTTGATTCTTCTCTGGACCTTTATCACTTCCACCAGACATCATGATTCAAAAAATTTTGATACTCCAAAAGTCGTGCGCGCGAACCAAGTTTTCGATTCCAACACATTTTAACAGTGGCGAACACGATCAAAAGATATCACCAATTCACACCAAGTGTCTCTTTGTCAAGTCAAGATATAATCCAGCATTGATACAGAAGCAACAATGAGTACTGAAGAAAATGATCCGCTTTTGGCCGCTTTAAACGAGGAACAGGGCATTGAACAACCACAAGAAGAACAAGCCCCAGCTGACCCAGAAAGAGACAGAGCATTGAATAAACTTAAGGAAAAGTTGATTGATCATAGAAAATGGAATTCAAGATTAAAAGAGCTTAGGCTCAGCATACGAGATTTAGACACGGATTATGACAAGACCGAGGATGACATCAAAGCCTTACAATCGGTCGGTCAAATGGTCGGAGAGGTATTGAAGCAATTGGATGAAGAAAGATTCATTGTTAAGGCTTCAAATGGTCCAAGATATATTGTTGGCTGTCGTAATACCATAAAGAAAGAGAACTTAAAATACGGTATTAGAGTTTCTCTTGATATGACGACCTTAACCATTATGAGAATCTTACCAAGAGAAGTCGACCCATTGGTATTTAACATGACAACATTCGAACCAGGTGAAATTTCTTTCAACGGAATTGGTGGTTTAACGGAACAAATTAGAGAGTTACGTGAGGTTATTGAATTACCTTTAAAGAATCCCGAATTGTTCATTAGAGTTGGGATTAAACCTCCAAAGGGGGTCTTATTGTATGGGCCACCTGGTACAGGTAAGACATTATTAGCCAAGGCAGTTGCAGCCACCATTGGGTCCAACTTTATATTCTCACCAGCTTCAGCTATCGTCGATAAATTTATTGGTGAGTCTGCAAGATTGATTAGAGAAATGTTTGCATATGCTAGAGAACATGAACCATGTATTATTTTCATGGATGAAATTGATGCAATAGGTGGTCGTAGATTCAGTGAAGGAACCTCAGCTGATCGTGAAATCCAAAGAACTTTAATGGAATTATTGAACCAAATGGACGGGTTTGATACCTTGGGCCAAACAAAGGTCATTATGGCCACTAATAGACCGGATACTTTGGATCCAGCACTTTTAAGAGCAGGAAGATTGGACAGAAAGATCGAAATATCCTTGCCGAATGAAGCTGGCAGACTAGAAATTTTCAAGATCCACACTGCCAAGATCTCCAAGCAAGGTGAATTTGATTTTGAGGCTGCTGTTAAGATGAGTGATGGGTTCAATGGTGCTGATATCAGAAATGTTATCACTGAAGCAGGATTTTTCGCTATCAGAGAAGAAAGAGATTATATTCTTCAGAACGATGTAATGAAGGCTGTCAGAAAGGTTGCTGATGTCAAGAAGTTGGAGGGTAAGTTGGACTACGAAAAGTTGTAGTCAAGTCATATATATTTCGCATCGTAAATATATTGTGAGAATGATGTCTTTCCTTTTATGAGATGTGTATGTAATCGTAAGCACATATTGACAGTAGTTTCAGTAATGATTGAAAGACTCGATGGTAAACCCAAGGTGATGGAAGTTTTTACATCGAAAGTATCAGCTTGTCGTAATTATAATATTGTATTCAATAATATGTAGTTTAGTATGTACAGAATGAAATAGCTTCAGTTTAACAAGGTCAGACATAACAAGGTCTTGCATAGATTTACTAATTTGTCGAATCTTGCTTCTTCAATGCGTTCATGCTCTTTTCGAAATCAGGGATCTGTTGCTCAGATAATGTTTGCAAATGAGCAAGCATGGCAGGGTTATCGATTTTGTTAATATGTTCAGCCATCTTCGAACCAATAAAGTCCATAATTTCAGGAGATAACTTGTTGAGCTTCTTTTGAGTTGCAACCTCAGCATCCTTCTCAGACTTTTGCTTTCTGGCCAAGTAGATCTTTTGCTCCATTGACAAAGGCATGTTTGGCACAGAAATTTTGCCAACTTGCATCTTGCTGAATATTCTCTTCTTGTGTTTAGAGTGTGGGTTTCTCAATTGAGCCAACGCTTCCACGGGCATTGGAGGTCTGGCAATGGTTTGCAATTCATATGACTTTTCAAATACAAAATCTTCTTTAGTTGATAACGAGCCATCTTTCACAGTGGGAGGGTTTGGCCATGGAATTTCGATAGTATCATGATGTTTGATGAAACGTCTAGGCATCCACATTTTATATCTATCATCGTAATACTTTTCTTTCAAATCAATGTCATCAGCGACCAAATAGGTGGGCTTTCCGGTTTCCGGGTCCTTCTCTTTACCAGCCAACTTTATATGATCACGAGGGATGAAGTTGGGAAAATCAATTAAATGGGTTGATTGACCTTCTACCCAGTTAGACTTATGGAATAATCTCTTACTTGTTGAGTTGGACAACACGTACGAATCGTAAATTGGAATGTACTTGTTAACAGTGGCGATCTCTCCCTTGTGTTCACCTTGCGTTATATATACGATATCACCATCTGTGATTCCAGTTTCAACACCAGTTTTCTGCTGGGACTTGTTGACTTGGGTTGGAGGTAAATCTTTGTCGAACGAAGGTAAAGCGAAATTAAGTTGACTTCTATGCACGGCATCACGAAGACGTGTGGGGAGTCTCTCGACGTCCCTTACGAATCTCTTCTTAGCTGTATTCCAAGACATCCTGATGTGCTACCAATGGTTGTGTTCTGAAAGTTTTTCAATGAAAAAATTTGTAGCGTACTTGGTCGTGTGTTACAAAAATCGATGGTTTTGAAAAGTTGATAGTACCATAGAGGAAGAATGCAATGTGGAGTGGAGTTACTGGACAATGGGTAGATCAGTTGGAATGAGTCGACGCAGGAAGACACCAGAAAGAATTTACTGTGGCTCGTTTCATTTCTGGTGTCTTGAACTCTCTGCAAACCCGGGATAGGTGAACCTATCTGTATCAGATCATAGATCACTGGCGGAGGAAGATACTTGGTGCTAAGCACTCATATAATAATGAGAAGGTGATAACTACATTTGATGGCTGCCACCACTTACAATCCGAAATAAATTCACTGCTTAGCAATTCTAAATGTGATATTCCTACAGTCCTACAACCTATTCCCAGCCGTGTTCCACTCCAGCCTCACTCCTACTAACTACTAATTAAAACAATTAATTGTATATTGCACTATTCATTACCCTTAATCGGTACAAATATTTATGAACTCTTGCTCATTGACTAAATCGTTAGTATAGGTTTCTGGAACATTTTCCACTCAAAATCATACGTACTCTCTCCATCTTCGTCTAAGTCAAACTCATCGATCATTGCTCTTAATTCATCGTCTGTCAAGTTCTCTCCCAATTCTTTTGAAACTCTTCTCAAGTTACGTAAACTGATTTTGCCCGTACCGTCGTCATCAAATAGTTTGAATGCTCTGCGGATTTCTTCCAATGGGTCTCTGTTTATTATCTTCTCTCCCACTAGAACATGTTAGTATGTGAACATGGTATGATCATATTTGTTCTTCTAGACTTCATAAGTAGCCCTTGATCTGCCACATTTCAAAATCAGTACTCACCTGCTTGAAAGAAGTTCTCATACGTTATTAAATTGCGGTCATCAGTATCGTATTCATGTATGATATCCAATACTTCACGTTTGCTCAAATCGAATCCTAAAGCTCTGAATGCTACCTTCAACTCATGGTAATCCAAGCATCCATCATTATTCATATCAAACAACGAAAATGCTTCTCGGATTTCCTGTTTCTGTTCATTTAATAGTTCTGCCTTGACTGTTGATGCATTGGCACTGCTGCCAGTTCGCTTGGATATTCCACCGCTATTCGAAAGAATTGAAGTATTCTGATTGTTCATTTGAGGACTTTGTGTATAAGGATCATTCAGCTTTCTCAAATACCCCGACATATTCTGTCTGCCTGTTCGTGGAGACTGTGTTGTTATTGAGCAGTTTTGGTCGATTTTATCTCAAGAACCAAACGCGTTTTGAAACTTCGATTTACGATCAAAAGATAAAAATTGTCACCACCATTGTCACTGCTGCTCAATTGGAATAATGCTAAATATAGGCCAGAGGGTGGTGGTCAAGAATGAGGTTGGTCACATTCGTTTCATTGGGACAACCCAATTTGCCCCCGGAACCTGGTATGGTGTTGAATTGAACTGCTCAAATGGGAAGAATGATGGCACTGTTGATGGGGTCAAGTACTTCGAATGCCAGCCTAACTTCGGGATATTTGTACGACAAGCTTTACTAAAGCTTGAAAATACTGCACTAGAGCTGGAAAGTACAACCACAGAGACAGTGGCAAAGAAAGGACCAGGTTCAATTCGAACTAGGACTCCTGTTTCCACTGAATCATCAAGGACTAGAACCCCAACATCATCTGATTATACAAGAACCAGCACTCCCGCACATACTGATTCAGGTTCTTACTCTAATCAGCCTCCGCAGGAATCCAATTTGCATAGAATCATAAACAAGCTACAAGCAAAGCTCCAAGCCACTACTCAAGAAATAAGAGTTTATAGAGACAAGATACAAAGTTTGGAAAGCAACCTAATATCTCACAAGGATAATATTACTACTTATGAAACCCAATTGGAAATGGTTTCCACAGAAAAGGAGTTTGAAGCAACTGCTAGATCGAACCTCGAGCATGAACTAACAAACATTAAACAACAATATGAAGAGTTAAAAACAGATTATCAAATAATACAAGAAGAAATTGAGTTGAACAAACAAATCGAGCTGGAAATCCAATCGCAGATGGACTTGCAGAACCCATCAGATCTCGATATAAAATCAATATTACTGCGTAATAAGCAATTGGAGATTTCATTGCTAAATTTCGAAAAGATTAACACCCAATCTGAATTGAGTTTCAAACAGCAAATAAAGAAGTTGACTACTGACTTAACTCAAAAGGATGGCAACCTAAAAGATTATTCGGAAATCAATGAACAATTAATCAACTCAGAGTTGAAGATCAACTCCTTGCAAACTCAATTGGATTCCACGTTAGAGTTAGAAAAGGTAATAGAACATTTGAATTTAGAGAATGATAAGTTGAACTCAAAGATTTCGCATTTAGAAAGGACTATAAACGAGTTGAATGAACTACATGAGTTGGACAAAAGCCTCGAAGAAAATCAGCATCTTGTTGAATCCGACTTGCGGAACGATTTGAAGAAATTATTGGATGTTATCAAGAATGATAAGCTGATAATCAGAAACTTGAAAAAGACTAATAAATACATCGAGTCGAAACTTTCTCAATTTAAAGATGAAAATGTTGGTACATACGTGAGCATTCCAGACACCAGTGCCATTGTTGAAGACAAGTCTGGAAACAATGAGATTGATTCTTTGAAACTTGAACTTAACAATTATAAGTCGTTGAACTTCCAAAACATATTGGTTTCCAAATTAACACAAATTAAGTTAAATTTACTTCAAGAAAAGATTAGCCTTTTCAATTACACTCAATTTAAGGAACAATATGATGTGATATTCTTGGTTAAATTAATGATTTCAAATTCAAATTTAGTTACAGAATCCATTAAAGCAGAACCCAGCTCAAATTATCTCGCATTACATTCAAATTCAATGCACATACTAACACATTTTTTACAACTTGTTCTTTTTCTATTAGAATCAAATCATTCACACGATGCACTTTTGAAAATGCTCCCAGAATTGCTGAATTTACTTTCAAAATTGGACTATTCGCTAACAGGATTGATTCATTCTACAGTTAAGGAGTCTAACTTTACTAATTTAAACTGTGATTTTGTTCATACCTTCATTTCAAGTACATCGACTTTAATTTTGGATAGCAATCATGAGACGTTCAATTTTATCAAGCTTTTACAGTTGAGATTCATTTATAATGTCATAAATGATATATGTGTATCTTCAAATTCAGTGATCAACGATTTGAGACACTCCCTTGAAGATTCCACAAGTTCATCTGAAGCTATTTCAACATTGACACAAATATCGAAGTCATTGATAGAAGTTGAATTAGATATCAAACCAAACGTGAACTTGAACTTCGACTTTGATAATGACTTGAGCTTCAATGAGAGAGTTAAGTTTATTCAATTCACTGAAGACATCTCAACTTTAATGGACTCCCTCACGAAGTTCATTCTAAATGTAAATACTATTGAAACAAAAGACTTGTTTCCAAGTATTGAGCACTCACAATTGGCTGAATTAACGTCGCAGTTTGAGCTGAAGCTATCAATCTTCAAACAATTCATTTCACTTGAATATCGAGTGGTAAAGAATGAAGTACTGTCGATCTATGAATCGTTGAACGATTCAGATACTAATGATCAGATTCCAGCAAAACTTGCCGAGTCTTTAGATAGCGATATCTCACTAATTCTTTTGGAAAAGGATAAGAAATTACATGACTTTCAGCTAAATATCGAACTATTGGAGAATAACATGACATCGATCAACCAAATCCATGACGAAAAGATCAAAAACCTATTGAACGAGTTAACGATGATCAAGCTCAAATACGAAGACAGTGAGCGTAAGGTTTTGGAGTTGACCAAATCCAACAGTAAGCTAACATCCGAATTAAATGATTTGATGAAGTCTAATCAGATTTTAGAGAATGGGGATTTAATAGCTAACTTTGATAACATTAGTAGCGAGAAGTTTTTCAGTGAGAAGATGAAGTTTATGGAGGAGATGATTTTACTCAGGAAATTAGCAAAGCATAATTATGACCACATGCACAGTGGTAGCGACTCTCTCTCATGGCTTGAGAAACCATTGGTGGCACGTAGAGATAAAGAAGTAGGAGAATCACATGCGTTGAAGTTCCATTACTTGTCAAAGTCGTTGAAACACTTGGCTATCGACACCAAAGCAATAAAACTCGACACTTCTAAGTCTTGGAAACCAAGGGCATCAACACCTAAGTACATTTATCTTGCATTAAGAGAAGAATCCATAAAATATTACAATAATCGTGATTCAATCTTGAATAGCATCTCAAACGAGAAGCACTAATATATATTGATGTTAGATACAATGAACCTATACGGAGAATTTTTTCTTATGAGAAATCTTCTTCGGCCATTTCGTAGCAATATCAATATGTTCTTTAGGATATAACCATTCTAAAATAACAAAGATGAAAATATCCACAATAACACATAACAGAAACAATTTTCCTGCTATTAATCCACAACAGTAGTATTTCTGTAGTCTTACCAACAATGGTTCATTTAACTTGTCCAAATCCAAGGAGTCATATACGTTTTCCGTTCGCTTTGCAATATTTTCCCAACTGTACATACGTGCCACCTCTTCGTGGAACGTAGAAGTGTCTATCTTTCCCGATTGCATTGACTCTATAGCCTCTATGGTAGCTGCGACCAAGGAGTCTTCTTCTGGTTCTGCAAAATTAGTCATATGACTAGGTAGCACTTCTGGAATACCACCAACATTAGTCGTAACGACGAACAACCCACAGGACGCAGCTTCAACGATTACTGTTCCAAATGCTTCTGTAAGAGAAGGATGCAAGTAAATATCACCTTTAACCATGACATCACGAACTTCTTCGTGCCTAACCCCACCCATTAATTGAATACGGTCTTGTAAGTAGAACTTTTCTCTCATTTGCTCCAAATCAAGGAACTTAGGCCCATCCCCAGCTATCAAAAAGTTGACATCAGGCTTGGCAAGACATATTTTGGGTACCACTGCTGTTAGCAAGTCAGCACCTTTGTTGGGGAACAATCTAGATATAACCACAATAGTAATGGTTCTCTTAACGTTTGGTGTTCCAATTGGAGGTTTATCTCTTGGTCGGAAATCTTTGGAAATGACGGCATTTGGTATTACAGAAACGCTTAAGGGATCGAGAGAGGCTCTTAAAACTGTATTCTCTTTGCATGTATGTGATACACAGATTAGGTGTCCCACATCACTCATGGTAAACTTCAATAGCTTGTTACCAACAATAGACCCTATGTCAGCAAAGCCAAAGAGGGAATGATCTGTAAAGACTGTCCGGTATCCCATGGTTCTTCCATGTAAGATAGCTTCATGGCAAAGTGCTGAATAGGAACCATGTCCATGAACAAGATTGATTTGTTCTCTTATGAAGATATTTCTAATTATGGGGAAGGCCAGGAATACCGTAGGGATTACACAGCTTCGATATGCCGCCCATAAAGGTACGTAGTATACCTTAAGTCCGTTGGTTAAGGTCCTTACACCGTTTCTGGATCCATAGTCATGAGTTATTATGATCACAGAATGCCCTAGGTTGATTAACTTCTGTGATAGATGGTAGACGTGGAACTCCACACCACCCGGTTGTGGGTAGAAGAAGTCCGTTACCATTGCTATATTGTAACCCATTTTGCACTATATCAGCATACTGAACTCCACGAAGGAACTGAAGAAGGTCAAATGAAGCTACTATAAGGAATACCTTAGATGTATTCAAAATTGATTCTGCGATTTTTTGAAGTGTCGTGGCTGTACTACGAAATGGCTGGCACCATTGAAGGTAATTGTATCTACTTTTAATTATAGTGGTTAGTGGTATCTTGAACCCTTGAAGGAGTCTAAAGGTTCTACTATCCAATTGGGGATCTCAAGATAAAGTTCATACATGCATTTAGTGCCCATAGGCAGAAGATTGGCGATTTTGCTTTAGGTGCAAACTGTACTGAGGGAACCAGAAAAATACAGAACGAAGTACACTTGTTGATTGACTAGTGGCTTCCCTAAAAAACACTCACTAGTATAGATATTCATTAATAGATTGTTTACTTAATTAGTTGTGATAAACACATTATCCAGTGCCAATGCACTTCTATATATCAAATTTTGATGAGCTTCACCGCTCATGCGGCATAAGCCTCTCTAGGAAGACTGGCTACAGAGTTTTTAAAGTTCACGAAACATAACTGGTAGTCCCAGTTGCTCTGCTCGCAGAGCATCACTCCGTATTGCAAACTAAGCTTTGTTTCTATAAGAACTTTGACGAGTAGTTCTTGCTTTGCAGGGTCGAGATTGGCCTTGACCTCAGGTGGTAAGTCAGCAGCCGTAGGTTGGTTTGGAGTTGGGTGAGGCAGTGCAATTACTGCCGTTGGCATTGGCAAATGTGCAGGGTTTGCTGGGTGGCTGGGAGTCGATGCAGCAATTGCAGGTGGTAATCTTCTCTCAATGTTCCAAGAGTCGATTCCAGAAAATGGCTTAACTGATAATAAATCACTAGCAACAATCATACTTCCATTTGGCCCAGGTATAACCACAAAGGTTCTGTCAAAACTCTTTTTCGATAATGGCACCTTCTTTGCCTTGTTAGAATGGTTACTAAATCGCCCTCTTGATCCAGATGGCAAGGAGTTCGATACCGATTCGAGATTATCAGGTTCTCCTGTTTCTTCGAATGTACCATGTAATGTTATCAATATGCCATTAAGTTGAGGATATCTAAACGTTTCCATACTGAAAAGCTCTGGTTTCGCCATGATATCATGAGTTGTCTTTGGTAGTTGTGAAAACAACTTGAAGATTTGTTCTTGACCCATTCCCACTCTAGAATTTCTGATTTTTAACGAGGAAACTCTGCTCAAGTTTCTAGAGAGGGGCAAGTAGTAACTAAAATCAGTGCCACTTGTATTAGCAGAGTTGTAACTATGCAGGTTATAAGCCACTTCAATCAAGTGTGGGTGGGCTGAATCTACTTGCATTGAGAATTGAGATTCGTTTTGATAAAGTACCATCAAGTCTGCTCTGTTCGAGTCCCATAGTTTAAGATAGTTGGTGATGAAGTTTGTTGACATGTTTTGAATTTCTTCATCCTGGAAAAACATTGATTTGGGAGTATCGAAGGGTAATGTTAAGTTACGAGTTAATATTTCTTCGTTTCTTAATATCTCTCCATTTAAGACAACTAATCTGGGGAAGATCTTCATAAAGTCCATCTTAATTTGCGGGACATCATGTGGGGCTACCTGTGAGATTACTTGATTACCAAACAAAAGGATTTCCCGTACATAGTTCAACTTATTCTTCCATAAATCAAAAACTTTCAATCTATTAAATTTATTATTTTGCAAGGAAAGGTTCTGCAAATATGGAAATGCCTGTGGTAATGTGGAGATGGTAGTTAAATCCGTTAATTCGTTGCCGGATAAGTCAATGCTGATAACATCAAGCTTCATATCTTTGGCGACTTTCATCAATGCAGGGAAGAATTTGGATGAAGTCGAGTTATTGTTGAAAAATCCACCAGCATTTATAGAAGGGTCTTGTTTAACGCAACTCAAGTTCAATAACTTGATGTCCTGGTTATATCTTGATTTCAAGAATTGACTTAAAGCGTCGATTGTTCCAGTGCCACTTGAGCCATTTGCAGGGTTCGACGCGTTTGCACCAGATAATTTATTGGAGAATGAGTTGTTTCCTTGAGGTTTCGAGAATTTCAATGATTGTCCAGCGAATTTCACACCACTCCAATTTAGTAAATCATTCGCTTGGCTTTCAGTTCTCGCGTATGCTCTCAAGACTCCGGTCAATGGATCCACCTCGGGGTTGGTGAGTATCACTTTACACTTTCTTGAAATGAAATTTATGCATTCGTCCAGGCTGGCACCGTTCCAACCCAATATTTGGATCTCCACAACCGTGCTATTACTGGCTCCGCCAAAGCTGTTGCTATTGTTATTTCTGTTATTATTGTTGTTATTGTACAGGTTGTTATATCCACCTCTGCCGTTACCTCGATAACTCATGGTGGTCTGTGTAATGGTTCTTTTCTAGGTGGGTTTGGAGAGAAGAGAATTTTACATTTTACAGTGAAATTTTTGAATTTTGTTTGATCATTTTTGTTCATCAAGGCACGACCGTTGGTGGGCCCCAGTATAACGAAGCGGGAGGGTATGAACACACAGGGTCGGTATGAATCTGATCCATAGAGTTGATGTGTGTTTATTGAGACGTGGAATGAATCATGAGTGGGCTGCTGAAAAACAGGCTATTGAAGAATGAATTGCAGGAATGGAGTCATTATAGAGGTAAGATCACTACCATAATTGCAAGATTCGCCTTGATCCACCTATATTCGACTTCACTCCTTCCGAACAATTGGGTCACCTCCCACTTGCTTCAATAACATTAAAGGAAAAGCTCACCCAAGGCCTTGTTCCACTTCCTTATGAAGTTTCCTCCACTTCCTCTTCAATCTTAAAATGTAAAGTCCCCACAATCGGGTACTTACCCTCGAATAAGGACTCCCAATGATCCAAAGATTCGGTTTCTTCCTTTGTCAAATCTTTTAACTCATCCAATGGCTGGTCAAGGGGAGTAAAACAATCCAATTCATACGAGTTCTTAGCAAACCCTCTGGAAGCATCTCTACCGGAGAAGTTCTCGTAAACCGCACCAGGACCGTAGAACGAAGCACCTTGAGTGACATCGAACACTCTGCCTCTCACTGATATGAAGATCTTTGGATCATCAATACCATTAAATTTGGACAACGTAACAGGGGTGAACTTACCAGCAACTATAGGTTTCTCTGGTTCTTCTGTTTCTTTGAATGGATTGATGTAAGCAATATCAGAAGAGACACTTCTTACCACGAATATAAGAACTAAGATGACGAGAATGGTGGTCCACATGACTATCTTCGATTGTAATGGGGAGAGAATTGCAATGGAAGCAAGTTTCCAAATGTAATGAACGATTATCAATTAATTATGGGAGTGAGACTACGTACTTAAAATTATGCACATGATTTCTTGCTCGTATGGGAATGCAGAAAGCCCTCCAACGGCCGTTCCAAGCCAAAAAAGCCTGGCCCAAAAAAACGGTCTACATGAAAAATTCATGCCTTCACGAACCATCTCTCAAGTGTGTGTCAATATGGGTAGAGATATCATTTCCTTAGATGACTTGACTCAGAATAACTTGGGTGTGTTGAAAAAGATCATCCAAGTAACGTTGCCCACCAGCTACCCCGAGCAATGGTTTAAAGACTCGCTTAACTCAGATCAATTGGTTAAATTAGCTTACTTCTCCGAGTTGCCAGTCGGTATAATAAGAGCTAAGTCGTTTAATACGCTGGCTAACACTACCTCTACAACTTATGAAAACACCCAGAAATACGCAGTAAGCACAGAGATTCCAAATGCCGTTTACATAGAGGCATTCGCTGTGTTGAAGGAGTATAGAGGTTTGGGTATAGGGAAAAAGATGTTGGCTTATTTGATTGAAGAAACCCAAAAAAGATTCGTTCACCAAATAGTCTTGCATGTCCACGTTGAAATGATAGAATCAATTGAATGGTATTTGAGTCAAGGTTTCGTTCAAATTGGTGAAGTCAAGGACTACTACAAGGAACAAGGATTGAACACCCCAGATGCGTTGATCTTGTCGTTGACAGTTTAGGTAGCACTTGCTTCATCCTTGCCATAACCTCATCATAATCCATCCGTTTCCGTCCACTTCATAGCTTATTACTCCATTTCATACCATCTCATCCATCTGAAATCCACTTTTCAATATTCTCTACACCACATCCCAAAATAACCTTGCGATATTTAAATATATAAATAAGAAATACAAAATAGAAATACAACTATCCAAGTACTAGATTGTTCAAGAATCACTCTACTTTTCCTCACTCTTTCTTTTCATCATCTTCGTCTTCGGTGTCGGTGTTTATGTCGGTAAAGACACTCTCATTATCTTCTTCATCACTATCTACTTCTTGGATCTTCTTCTTCTTTTTCTTTGGGAGATCGCCTCTCAATGCTGCCATAGCTGAGGCCAATGTGTCATCCTCTGGATCGGAAATGTCGCTATCTGAGTCGTCATCCAAATCTTCACCTTGAGCTTTCTTCAATTGCCTCTGAATCTTCTTCATGTCAGGAGGTGCCAGCTTTACTTCCATATCCACTGGAATATCAACATCACAACCGAAGTATGCATTATTCTTCAAAATTAATCTGAATTGATATGTTCCAACTTCAGTAGGGGAAGGGACAGAGAATGGAATTTTAAGAGTACTCACAATAACATCATCTCCACCAGCCTTCCAGTCTTCCTGTTTTAACTCCAAGTTGTGCAAATCAATGTGTTCTAATTTGAAAGCACTGGAAGCTTCAGCAAGTTTCGTATCCTTTTGCTGTATCACAAGTGCGCTCCAGTTATTTGGAATGGAACCAGGAAAGTATGGTGCATATGATAATGGTAATTCTGGTTGCGCGCTATTGACAATCAAAGGGTCTCTCATATATTCCATAGTTTCCTCATCCTTCATTCTCTGGTCATCGTCTTCGATTTCAGGGCATGATTTGAGTCTAGGAGACTTAACCAATAACTTGACAGAAATATGACAAGTAGACGCAGGGGTGACGAATTCTTCCCCCGGGACTTGGAAAGAAACGTCAAGGACACGAAGGGTTGGAAGATGAGAAGCAATGTCAAGAGCTCTCTTCAATTGAGCTGAGTCTTTAATTCCTAATGCCTTACCAGCTTCTTCTTCAGAAATGGCAAATAACTTACCCAACTTTCTAACATTGGATTCCATAACAGCCTTTGGATCAACGAATGGTAATTGTAACAATTCTTGCTTCTTACCAGTTGGCTTCACAGCCTGAGTAACAGCCTGGAGTAAATCAAGAGCCGTAATTACAACATCCGAGTTCTTAAATACCACCGCTATATCAATAAATCTATTGATCAAACCTGGTAACATCGAGATGAGCTTAACCTTATCAGCTTCCAAGTTTGGGTTGCTGTGAACCAATTCAAAATCACGATTGAAGTGTTTTGAGACCAAATCCTTCACCTGTTCAGTGCTTAAATGTTCAAATTCGGCTCTGATCTCATGACTCAGACAAATCCAATCCAATAACTCAGAAGGTGTAATGATCTTGCCTGGGTTTCTGTCAGTTAACTTACGAGTGAAAATGCCTGCAGTATTAATATGTAATCCTTGTTTGGTATGAGCCTTAACACGCCCCCACCACGTACCAACAAGCCAAGGCAACAAGGCACCAATAAGGAAAACATAAACAAGCAACATAGCAGGAGAATATTTACCTTCAACAAGGAACTTAGGAAGGGCAATTCCATGAGAAATATCTTGAGGCCCATCAGGGTGACCAAATCTTAAGAAATTATTTCTTGTAACTTCATCAGTTAAGGCCTTGTAAGCCAAATTCATTCTGATAAATTGGGCTTCCATGAGTTCTTTCGCAGCTTCAGTGATATCCTTTGGCAATTTATCTGGATGGTGGGTCAAGGACAACTTTCTATATCTAGATTTAACTTCTCTTTCAGTAGCAAATGGTGAAATATCCAAGATCGTATATGGATCGAAAGCACCAGTCAAATTGGCCTCTTGGAGAAAGTAAAGCGCAATATAAATAGCTATAGACCAACCAACTATCAAGACCAACAAGGTCTTGTTGAAAATGGTGCTTGACTTTTTCTTACTGTGAAGAGACTTAATGAATTTATAGTTCTCAACACCAATTGTCTTTGATGTTTCACGGATCGAACCTTCAACCTTTGCATTATGGTGGACCACATCATCATCTCCAGTCAGGTATAATGCTCTAGAAAACCAACTTATAGTTAACGGTATCAAAATAACAGTGAGGGTGGCCATTAAAAAGTATGGCCACGTCTCACCTTCCTCATCATAAGTATATTCAGAAGGCATTTAACTAGATGGAAGTAGTTGGGTGTGATTGACAATTCTATACGTTTCAGTTTTTTTTCAATTGACGTGTTTAAAATAAATGTCAGAGCGGAGACATTTCAAGACGCGACATTATATGGGGTTTATTGGGCGAGCATCAAAGGAGGCATGGAGTACACTGTCTCACGTCCACATGTTTCGATTGAAGAGACTGCAAGGCCAATCTACTTAATGTGTTTTGGTCTGGATTTTAAAATTGAAGTTTGAGCGATATTTGAGTATTGGTTTGATGAGTGTGATCGAGATGTAGGTGAATGAACCATAGACAGACTTAACAGGAAGTGATCAAAATATGTATCTTTAGGATCGCCTTGGATATGCTAACAGTCGCTGAACTGAATGGTGTCAGCATTCGTTGGCACACTGGTTAAAATAAGTACAGTTGGGTGCAATAGAAGATTTTTAGCGTAAGCATGCGCTGTTAAAGGCTCAAGTACAAGTATGAGGCCGTCAAGTGTGCCTTGAGGAGCAAGATCTGGGTTACAAAAGGAGTGGTACTTTACAAATTCGCAAGCTTATTACTTTCAAATGGGCCTGCCCAAACCGCATGTATTGTAGAAGCATACTTTATTTTGACACCTGCAGCTATATAATACTCCTTGCATCAATTTAACAAACGACCCACTAAGAGTATCACAAATATAACCAGCTTGATACCATAAACCCACAATCAAACGTTGACAACCACACCTAAATGCATTTATTGAACTAGTAACCTCATGTGCTTTTTAGTTTCGCTCAATATTGCTTACCACTGTATTTTGTCCTTGCTGCAAATTGACATGATTTTGCAGCCATCAAAATATTCTTTTATTGGACTCTACAAAATTTGCAGCAATGCAATACACCATTGGTGCCCAATCCAAGCTTGCACATTACAGTACGAAGATCTAGCTTGTTGCATCAATCTCTGCCGCATGGTTGAATAAGTCTCAACTGTATTAGAATCAGCAACTTTTTGAGATCTAGGTGTCCTCTTGAATATTTGTACCGTCATTATATGATTGAGCAAGGTAAATCAAATGGATCATAAGCATGTAGTTGCTTTGCTTTTTTTCAGATATCAAAGGTGCTAATTTCAAAGCACCCCCACTACACTACAGTTCTATAACAAGGGTTCAAAACAAATATACGTTACTAAATTACATTACCTAATGGTGGAACAAACGGATTGGGTTTTCAACATAAACCAAATCATGCGAGTCGGCAGCTCCGAAAACAGCCTTGTCCATAACAGAGCCAGATGGGGCAGCAATGAACTTAACACCAGATCTAACGGCTCTGTAGACATTGTCTGGGAATGGGAAGAAAGCATCGGAAGATAAAGCAACATCCTTGAGTTGAGCCATCCATTCAGCTCTTTCCTCAGAAGTTAATGGTTCTGGTAAAGTGGCGAACTTAGATTCATATTCTGACTTTTCTGGTTCACTTGTTGGGATTTGGCCGGTGACAAACAAATCAATTGCATTGGACTTCTCGGGTCTCTTGACTCCCTTAGCCCATTTGAAGCCTAAAACCTTAGGGTGTTGTCTAAACCACCAGTTATCGGCCTTGTCACCAGCTAATCTAGTACAGTGGATACGCGATTGTTGACCAGCACCTAAACCGATAACCATACCGTTCTTAGCGTAACAAACAGAGTTAGATTGAGTGAACTTTAAGACAATGGTGGCAACGGCCAAGTCAATGGCACCTTGTTCGGTCAATCCCTTGTTCTTCGAGACGATTTCCTTGAAAGAAGTTCCCTTGATAATTGCATCGTTACGCTTTTGTTGTAAAGTGACACCATAAACTTGTCTAGATTCAACAAGGTCTGGAGTGAAGTTAGGGTCAATTTGCAAGATACAGTATTTACCATTCTTCTTCTTCTTTAACAACGCTAAAGCTTCTTCAGAGTAACCTGGAGCAATAACACCATCGGAAACTTCCTTCAGGATGATTTGTGCGGTTGAGATATCGACAATGTTAGATAAAGCAATGAAATCACCAAATGAGGACATTCTGTCGGCACCTCTAGCTCTAGCATAAGCATTCGCTAATGGAGACATGTTTTCAATATCTTCAACGAAGTAAATCTTCTTTTCGATGTCAGTTAATGGTAAACCGACAGCACAACCAGCTGGAGATACATGCTTGAAAGAGGCGGCAGCTGGTAAGTTCAAAGATGCAGACAATTCCTTAACCAAAGGCCAAGAGTTCAAGGCGTCCAACAAGTTAATGTAACCTGGAGAGCCAGACAAAACCTTGAAAGGTAATTCACCATGTGTAACAAAAGCCTGGGCTGGCTTTTGGTGAGGGTTGGCACCATATCTCAAAGGTAATTGAGAAACGTTTTCAGAGTATTGCTTCCTGAAGAAGTCAGAAATAGCGGCATCGTAATCAGCAGTAGATTCGAATGCTTTTAATGCATACTTGTTCTTAGCTTCGGCAGATATTTCACCACCTTTCTTCAATTCTTCGAGGAAACCAGCATAGTCATTAGGATCAGATAAGATGGTAACTCTAGCATGGTTCTTGGCAGCTGCTCTCAATAAGGTGACACCACCGATATCGATTTCTTCAACGGCTTCTTCAATGGTCACAGCAACCTTGGAAATAGTTTCCTTGAATGGGTATAAGTTACAGACAACGAAGTCGACCTTTTCGATTCCTTGCGCAGCCAAATCAGCATCATCAGACTCTAAGTTTCTTGCTAAGATACCACCATGGACAGCAGGATGTAAAGTCTTAACTCTACCACCCAACATTTCTGGGGCATGGGTGATGGTGGAAACATCCGCGACTGGGAATCCAGCTTCACGAATCATCTTAGCAGTACCACCAGAAGCCAAGATACGGACATTGGCTTCAGCCAAGCCCTTAGCTAAATCTAATAACCCTGTCTTATCGTAAACCGATAAAATGGCAGTCTTTGTATGAGGCATTGTATTATTTGCAATTATAGTTATAATTATACGAAGAGTTCAAATACAACGATATTTCTATTTTAATTGGCAACTTCACCGACTTTATAATTCCATTTCGATTGGCGATTTTGTTTAATCTTAAAAATTTTGATTAAAATTTTGAACGAAATTTTGGTTTTTGCGCACGCCCGGTGCCTCCTCCACTTTTAATTAGAGACATAGTCAAATTTGACTCTGATAAGTTAACCTACTTCCTGGGGGTGGTGTGAAGTAGTGAAGAGCCTTTCGTATTTGGCTGGCCTCTATGACGGAGCTGGAGAATTGCTCTTAGATACTAAAAGGTGGGGGGCAGAATTGAAGAGGCAATGCGATGGTCTACTGGGGCGATGTACTAATTTTCCACCATGGGTGTTAGGCAACACAGTACAGTACAGCATCAAGACACCAATAGGAGTCCAATTCGTGTAGTTCGAAGATGGAAGGCTTCTGTCATGTGGCTTGGGTGACTTTCTCGGGGGGCTGGTAGAGTAATGGTTACAATGGGAGTTGTTGTGCTTACTCTTTTCATTCCACATTTTGCGGTCCTATCTGCTAATCCAAACTACAAAGTCATACAAGGCTTGCACCTCCAAAAAGTAACCCCGCATCGCCACTGGAGTGCGCTAAAAGAGTAATTGGCTCTAGGTTGACTACCGCAAGAATTGAGCTAACTAGGTTGAACTTGCAACATTGAACTTGTAAACACACTTTACCAGCTACAATATAATTATCAAATCTTTTCACGTACTATTAGATTTTATACATAAATGCAAACACACCCAATCGCCCGCAAGCTAGAGACTACAAAAATATTTAAAAAATCGATGCAAGAAGCAAAGAATATCCAAAACAAAACATATCCCTAAGATCCGTGATCCAAAGGGCATTACGCTTAAGATCTGTATCTCCACAAAGAAAGAGTGTTTTGTCTCTTCCAGGTGTGACGACGACCAGCCTTGGTGTTGTTGAACAAGTGACCCTTGTTGATACCTCTGGACTTCTTACCGATGGAAGTAAGACCTCTAGCTTCTCTTCTCTTGTGGACTGGGTTAACAATCCAGTTGTATCTAGCATCTCTTCTGATAGCATTGTGGGATGGGTCCAACAAGACAACTTCGAAGTACTTGTAAGTAGAATCTTGGTTGATCCAGTAAGAGTTCAAGACTCTCAAGTTAGAAGCACGTCTACCAACTCTTTCTTCAGCAGTAGATCTCAAAGATCTTTGGTACTTCAATTGGTTTACACCTTGGTTGGTTGGCTTACCGTAAGTGGCACCCTTTGGCACAGGTCTCTTTCTACCACCTCTTCTGACTCTAACTCTGAAGATCACAAATCCTTGCTTGGCCTTGTAACCTAATCTTCTAGCCTTGTCTGGTCTAGATGGGCGGGAAGCTCTGTGGATAACGTTCCTTTGTCTGTATTCCCAACATCTGACACGATAGAGGAAACGCATCACATCGGATTGCTTCTTTCTTTGCAACTCTTCTAAATATTTGTAGGCACCCATTTTAATAGATTATTTCAACAAAGTTATGGTTTGAGTTTTTTGTTACGAACTGGGATCTATACTTCTTATATAGAGAGAGATGGCCATGCAGTAAAGGGAAGACGAAAAATTTTTCACTGGGTCGTGCATGTGTCGAGAATCGAATCGAGCATCGCATATCCGGGTAACCTTAACGAGGAACTTTGATATTTCATTCTGATGCTTACCCTACAGTATGTTATTTACGCCAAAAGTTTATGAGACAGTCCAAGGAATACAAAGAACATGATTTTAGGGGATAGCTAGGGAGTTCAATGTCGACTGTGACCATGGCTGGATGTTAAATGGGTTTCAAAATCTTGTTTTACCTTTAATATGGTCAATTGGTCTGTACACTTTGACTTGTATGTGAATTATGTGGAGATGATCATCTCGAAAAATATACGCAGCACGATATAACTTACGCAAACTTGATAGAGGTATAGACATTTTAGTGAAGACAACAAGATGGAGGTAAAAGCAGACGAAGTAAACGGAGAACAATTGCCAGTTCATGATGTGTGTGAAGATATTGGAGGTGAGACGGTTGGTGTAGGGATTACTGGCAATGAGCTAGTTGATACAGCATCAATTGGTGCGGAGGCTATTATTACAGAGACTGGTACAGAGACTGTCGGTGCAGATGCTATTGGTACTGAGATACTCGATTCTGAGGCAGTTTATAAGTTGACAGTTGAAGCTGAGACTGTTAGCACAGAGAAAGTCGATACTGAGCCTGTTAGTACAGAGCAAGTTGATACCATGACAATTTGCACTAGGACACCTGATGAAATTACCAGTAACCAACTTGCAGTGACCGATGAAATATCTGATGAAACAATTGCACAACGACCAGATGCGCCAGAAACAAGCACAGATGATTTACTAAACCCTATTCAAGAGCCCATATCTGAAGAATTGAATGTTGAAGTAGGTGGTCTGCTGATAGCTGACGAGCTGATACCCCAAGAAATCAAGGAATCCACAGATGCAGCAGAACAGGGTGACATCAAACCCAAAGCGGAAGAATCCATAAGTAATGGGATTAGTGAAGTAGTCAGTGAAGTAAATGAAGACTTGTCAACAGATGATGGATCTAGCAAAGATGAGGTAACAGTCAATGAGTCCATTGTATCATCAATTCCAGGGACAACTGTAGCTCCAGGTAGTGAAGAGTCCAGCAGTACATTCCCACCCTCAACTGCTGAATTAAGTACTAGTTCTACATCTGAGCCTATAGATGAGTCTAAGGCATCTAGTCTTCCCTCAAATGAGCCTTCAACAGCAACAATTGATATATCCCAGGCACCAAACCTCATCAATAAGTTTTTGAACAATCCTGTGGAAGAAGAAATAGAAGTACTTTCAGACGATGATATTATAATCGATGGAGAACCTGATTCGTCTTCCTCATCGTCATCTTCTGATTCTGATTCGGACTCGGATTCGGATTCGGATGGCTCTGATGACGAAGTTGAGAAAACAGCCAACATTGACCTTGATGATGATGAAGGCGAATCCATTGCTGGCCCCATAACATCTGTCAATGAAATAACAAATGAAGTCGCCCCAGGATTACCTGAGGGTTATACTGTTCCTGAAAATGCACCTATTGAATGTGTTGGTGTAGTCACTGGGCTTGTGGAACAAAGCATGATTATTAAAGCAAATACTTCTGGTGAATTCCGTGTATTAAAGGACGAATCCATCTTCTGCTTCCAGGATAAAACTGTCATTGGGCCCCTATGTGAGACCTTTGGAAGATTGCAACTGCCAGTATACAGAGTCAAATTCAACAACGCTGAGGACTTTGCAAAATTCAAGGATACCGTAGGCCAGAGTGTTTACTACGTTGTACCTGATTCTCATTTCGTGTACACTGACTCTATTAAGAACTTGAAGGGTACGGATGCTAGTAACTGTCATGATGAAGAGTTACCAGAGGAAGAACAAGAATACTCTGATGACGAAAGGGAATTGGCCGCAAAACAAGCCAGAAAGAAGAAGAAGCAAAACAAGAATAAAGATGCTAATGATGCTGATACTGGAAATAGAAAGAGGAATAACAATTCAAAGGTAAATGAACCAACTAAAAGATTTCAAGCATATAATTATGCAGAGCCTGCTCAACCACCAGCATACCAGCAACCACCCCCTAAACCTCAAACGCACCCATACCAAGCATATCAGCCACTCCATCAAACAGCCCCACTGACATTCCAACAGCTCCGTCAAGGACAATCTCAACCCCAATACCAACAAAAACAACAGCAACAATTTCAACAACACCAGCAGCAGCAAAATCAGCACCAAATACACGAACTGCACCACTACCCACAACAATTTGAGCATGCTCTTCCTCAGCACCCTCCGGCAAATGTTCAAAATAGCAACCAAAACTATGCACAATCATATCAACCTGTTAATGAATTCAACGCTGTTCAGAGCTCTCCATACGGTGTTCCATTCAACCAGGTTCAACATGGTTGCTACCAAAATGGTCATCAAAACGCACAACCCCAATTTGGATATCAAAACTACCCCCCACACAGCAATATTGGGCTGATGGAAGAAGCTGGTCAAGGATTTCTGAGTCCAATGCACCATCAGTCTGCTATTGTGACTGGAAATGGACAAATCACTAGCCAAACAAGTGGGCCAATTGGGCAGCCAACTGACCCATATCAGCAAGAACAATTGCAGAAGCTTCAGCAGCTCATTCTTAACCAGATGAACCAGAACAAACCTCAAAATTATCCAAATAATCGTTAAATAGAGCAATGCATAGTCATCATGCCATGAATTTTAAAGTGTCTCTCTTTGTTCAAATAGAGACTGCATTTTGGCTACAGTTTGCTTCGTTATTGTAATTTTTGCAGCCTTGGATTTTGTAACTGCTTAAAATATCAAATGGCTGCAAAATTTTTAGAAGAAGTTGCAATCAACACCAAAAAACATTTAGCAAGTACTAATGAATAATAATGCCAATTACATCTTGAATGAATTGTTCTTATGTTGCTAATTGTCAGTTTAATATAATTGTTATTATAGAATTTTTCAACTTAATTCAATAATTTTGCAAATAATACAAAATATTTCACATATCTATTCCTTCACTCTGTTACTCCACGAACTGCTCTATTAAAGATAGATAGCAATAATTAAGAATTTTCTTACCACTACTCAAGTTACATCGATTTTAGTATAGCTTTCAAGCCAAATGCAATTCTATAAGATCTATTAATATTTACTGCAACAATTTTAATGCCTCAGCAGCATTCTTGAGAACAACCTTTGGAAATCCAGCCAACTTCGCTACTTCTAAAGCATAGGACCTCTCACTGATCCCTGGTTCAAGGGTATGGTCTATGACAAGACTCAGGTCATCCATTCCTCCACCAACATGCAATACTCTTGTTCTATGGAATTGAATCCTATTTTGATTAATTTTGTTTTGTTGTAGTAGCGAATTGATTTCGTTTCCGAAATGAGTTGCAAATAATGTACGGCATTTGTTCACAGAGAGTAGGTTGATCAATGTTGCATAAGCGATGGCCAATCCTTCTTTCCCACTCGTACCTCTTCCTATTTCATCAACAATGGCAAGAGACTTTGAAGTGGCATTTTTCAAGATATTGCTGGTCTCTACCATTTCCACCATAAAAGTACTCAAGTCATTGAACAAGTCATCAGAAGCACCTATGCGGGTAAAGATTTTATCAACGATACCCAAGCTTGCCTTTTCAGCCGGAACGAACGATCCAATTTGTGCTAAAATGACTATGATAGCATTCTGTCTCAAGAATGTGCTTTTACCTCCCATGTTAGGACCAGTGATCACCCACATAGTATTGTTGGAACTGATTGACGTATCATTGGGCGTGAACATTGAATCTGCGTTCTTTAGACCATTTTCTACAACCAAATGTCTTCCTCCGCTGATTTTGAGTTGTGACGTCTTGAGAAATTTGGGACAAACTAAATGAGTTTCCTTTGCCAAAACAGCAAATGAAGAAGTCACGTCCAAGTAATCTGTAAGTTTGATCAACTGTCTGATTTGAGAACTCTCCTCTATTATCTTTCTTCTTAATTGGCGGATTATTCCCTGCTCCAACTCCTGGATGGCTTCTACTTTGAGATCAATTGCATACTGCAAATTAGCCCAGTTTTCTGGTTTGTACAATATCGCAGTTTTGCGTTGGTGTAAAACTCCAGTACCCAATTGAGATGATATTGCAGCAATCAGCTTTTGCTTTCCGGATATGTGTAGAACATTGCTAAATCTGCCCAGTGTAGGCTTCCCAGTTATTGATATCTTTGAATCGATAACATGGAATCTTTCAGCTAACCTAGCAATAATTTTAATTTCTTCTTTCTGTAAGTCTTCCAACTCACTATGTAGAGTCTTTAACGACGCATCATGATCTCTTTTAACCTGGAAAGTAAATCTTTGATCTGGAGGAGAACTAGTCACCACTCTCTTAAACTTAGCAATCGACTCATTCGTATAAGACCCTGAGAACACTGCTTTATTAATTTCAGAAGACTCTTCCTCATCGCCAAGTATTTCTAGTTCATTCCCATCCACCTCTTCGGTGGCCATATCGATACTTGGCTGCTCCAAAGTTCTATTAACTTCTTCTTCTATCCATAATGGAACGTTAAACTCTTTTAAGAATGGGCTCAACACTGATGCAGATTTGGGGGATACATTTTCTTGCAACAATTGTTCAATACATGCAAGCTTAGAAAGTCCATCGGCCACTCCAACTAAATTTGCAACAGTATCACCAGTGTCGAAAGCCAAACGTTGCAAGCTTCGAGATACATCTCCCATGTTAACCAATTCTGACCTAAGAGAGATTTCTAGTGTGAATTGATCTATGAACAATGCCACAAAACTTTGCCTCTTGAGTAATTCAGCAATATCTAGCGACGGGGATTTGATCCATTGAGTAAGAAGTCTTGTGCCAGATGCTGTTTTCGTCCTTTTTATGGTGCTTAAAAGTGAGCCAACAGTTAAGTTACGGCCAGCACTTGATCTTTCTACCAACTCCAAAGAATCCCTTGTATTGGCATCCATTTGTAGGAACTTTTCATTCCAGTATTGCACTGGCAAGTCTATTAGAACGTGCGAGTGTGGGAAATTTACATGTAAGTATGACAAGATCATGTTCATAGCCGCTTCCTCTTTAACTGAAAGTGATTCCAAGGTCTTGCGTACAAGTTGACTACTAGCTTTGAACTTAATCATACTATTACCGTAGGATACTTTATGATATCGCGTGAAGTGTCTCTTTAGATTTTGCATGGGGGGAAACCAAGCCTTCAAGTCCACGTCTTGGTAATCTTTTGGCATAATGATCTCACTTGGATTGATTCGAGAAACATCAGATATGAGATCTCCAAGGGTAGATTGTTGCACGTAAAATTCGCCTACTGATAAGTCGATCCATGATAACCCAATTGGAGTATCTGGGTCTGCAGGAGGTAAGTCTGACTTTGCAGCACTTTTGCCAAGTGGAGGCATAGAAATACCTAACAAATAATTGTTCTGACTGTAGTTCATGAAAGTCTCTTCGACCAAAGTACCAGGAGAAAGTATTCGAGATATTTCTCGATGAATAACCTTTTGATCTCCATATGTAACCTGGTCTACGACTGCAACTGTTTGCTGAAGATCCAGTACCAAAATCTCCATGAACTTCTGCAATTGATAAACTGGAAACCCGCACATTGGAATTGAGTACATTCCTCTGGTACGGTTTACCACTTTTATTCCTAACTGGGGACCATAAATGGTAGCTTGGTCGAAATAAAGTTCGTAAAAGCTGCCCACTTGAATTAAGCAAACGCAACCGAGGTTTGAGTCAATGATCTTCTTAACTGTCAGGTAAAGAGGAGTCAAACTGTTTGAGGAAGTTCTTCCTCCCCGATCTTCTATTGCAAACGCGTGTGAAGGGCTCTGATTTAATTTAACTGGCGATCTCTCGATGGATGCAATAACGTTCGAGTGAAATTGACGAGCTATGATGGAGTACCGTCCAACCCTAGCAATATTTAGAATTGCTCGAGGAATTGTATGAGACAGTAGCAAAGGTATCGTATTAATCATAGCATCGATGGCTGGGTTTATTCCCTTTGGCTGTGAATAATCACGAGTGAGTACTGAAGGAGCAATTGAAGATCAAGATTTGAGATTTGAGATTTGAGATTTTTCACTTCCATAGAGGACCCTACCATATCTTCAATGCTCTCAAATTGACCTTAACTGAACCTTAAGGTGAACCAAGAGACAGCAGTAACTGAAAAGCTTAATATATAATGTAACTGTGAATTTATTTGTCAATTGACTATAGTTTGAGAATAATTACGAATTGCGGTATGGCTATGTTTCGATGACGTTAATAATATGGAAAGGATGATGCTACTTCTTTCTAGTGCTTCTTCGCACTACAGCAACAACAGGCTTCACAGAACGCGTTGCTCTTCTTCCCTTTCTTGCAGGAGTAGAATCGTGTACTGCTGGCTCGTCAAAAACATCAGCTTCAGCTTGGTCTAGAGTCTCTTGTAATGCTGGGGATTCTGGCTGTGCCATTGAGTCTGATAACTGAACTGGTACCTGTTCTGGTTCTGCTGATTCCAGCACTGCCAGGTCATCTTCGTGACCTAATTCAACTCCATGATGAGTTTCTGATCGCGTTCGCCTCTTGAAATGAGACAGGGGCTGTGATGGTTGGGCTTGAGGTGGGGGAGTATTGGCCTTTCTTCTTTTGGGTATTGATATGGGCTTGTCTATATTAGCGACTGATCGAGTTCGTTTTGGCGCTGGTTTCCTTCCTCGCTTCCCTCTGGTCTTCTCAACCTCTTCCAGTTCAGCTCCAATATCTGATCCAGAACTCTCATCGTCCTGATCATTTTCTTCAACCTCTTTCTTTGTTTCATCGCCCAGTTGTTCAACATCGCTTAAACCAGAAGATTCGTTTTCTTCCGAATCAGACGCAACTGCTTCTTTCTCTTCTTTCACTGCTGGAGCTGTAGTCTTCTTAGAATCAGCTGTCTTCTTCGATTCTGTCTTCTTGGATTCATTCTTCTTCATTTCAACCTTTGATTTCAACTCGCTCTTTGAATTGGCAGTCTTTGAATGTGGTATTGGTTCTGTTTCAGGAGACTCTTCCTCTTGTTCTTTGGGGTCTCTTTTGGCCACTCCGACCACCACATCTGCCACCTTCTTGCCTTCTTGAGCACCCCATGACTCCTCATCACCTTCCAAGTAATCCTCAAGCAAGTCCAACCTCGGTAAATTGTATAACATGTTTAACTTGTCCCATACTTGAGCAGCAGTGAATGGCTCTCCTGCATTGCCTTTGTTTATCTCCTCAATGATCAACACCATTTTCTCCAATTTCTGTTTCCCTGCTGGTTTGTGATCGCAAATAACGCTGAACAACTTGATCTCATCGTCGAGAGACCACTCCCTTGTTCCTTTAACACCCATGGCAAACCTCTGTTCCAACCGTGTTGTCTCCTATCTATGATTTCACTCCAAAACTTATGAAAAAATCATGTGACTTCACTCGACATCCTGGCCAACTTTTCAGTTGAGATTTTTCACTCTTCACTACCAAATTTTCATCTAAACCTTACCCATACCCCAAAGCATGCCTAGAAGGATCGAAAACATCAACTCCTTGAGTAGGGGCCGCGTTCGTGCGTCAATGAACAAGTTCAATTTGTTCAATATCTACAAAAAAGATCGTGTGTCGTTCGATCGTTTAACTCTCTTCCAACAGAAGTTCAAAGCCAAGCAGGAAACCAGAGGGTACCACGGAGAGCACTTAACAGAGTCCCGTTGGAAAACCGTATTCAACCCTTCCCTTGAATCTGTCGCTCAGTTGGATGCTTCGTTGAAAGGTGTAGGAAGAGTCCAACGTACCCCATTGGTATTGCAAACATTTGCACCATTAGAAAAACGCTTGGAAACTGCTCTTTTCAGAGCTATGTTTGCAAGTTCCGTTAGACAGGCAAGACAGTTCATCTTAGGAGGTCATGTCCAAGTGAATGGTGTTGTAATCAAGCATCCCTCATTTCCTTTACAAGAAGGAGATATCTTTAATGTTCATCCTGAGAAGGTATTACTTGCCATGGGCCGTGTCAAACCTGGCATAGAGCAAGCCGTAAAGACAGATAACAAACAAATTACTGTATGGAATAAGTACGTTCTGACCTCTAAAAGCAACCCTAAACAGGCTTGGGAGTTGAAACAGGCCAAACCTGATCTGTTGGATACCCTGCGTAAGGTGCAACGTGCAAACTCAGTTAAGTCTTTCAATGAATCAGTTGAAAAGGAAATGCTCGAAAACCAGAAGAAAACCACAAGAGAGTCTATTTTGTCCCAAATATTGAAACTTGCGGGAGGGAAAGACGTCGCTGAGTTATCAGCGGATAACTTTAAGCTGTTTGGTCCAGATTCTGCTAAGTGCTTATCCATTTACACACACTTATATAAGAGTGATAGCACCTTGACTTCTTCCCACAATGATAAATTAGTCTACGAATTTATTTCAAAGAAAGCACCTGAACGTGACTCTGCTACAGAAGAGAAGCTCGCTTCATCTGTTAAACAATTATTGGTTGAAGTTAGGAACGCAAGAACTGAATATTTACGTAAACAGGCCCAATCGAGCAAATTGCCAGAGGATGCAAAGCACATTCCCTTCACAACAGACTTTGCCAGCAAATTGAGACCACACAAGAAATTGGATCAAGCTGCTGTGATTGAAGACGAATCTGTTGCTAGAGTGAACTTGCCATGGCAACGTGGACTCTTTGGCCGTCAAAACCCACAAATGCCTTACTTCACTCCTTGGAAACCAAGACCCTTCATTGGCTGTTTTGCCATTTTGCCTGCTCATATCGAAGTCTCCTTCGCCACATGCCATGCCATATACTTGAGGGACCCTATCGCAAGACCTGGTAATTCAGAGGTGATTACTCCATTCGCTGAGGATGTTCATGAAAGAGCCTACATGCATTACGTTAGAAAGGGATTGTAGAGTTGCAACTAACCTGCTCATCTTCGTGAGATCAACCAACTACTTTTAGACCCAATGCAATTTTACTATAATTTGGCTTGAGCGAACCATTTTGTGAATAAGAAGCAACCTTTGTGAGAACTAGAGGGGAATCCCCACCATCTACCTGGTGTAAATAAGTACTAACACCCTAAGTGTTAACTAATAAATGTATATATTATCTAAGAGATGAGTAGACTGCAATAGTAGATTTTGAAACATGCTAGTTAAAGAACCAGTTTTCATTGAAAATGGTCAATGTTTCATTCTGGTTGTCGTGGTCCATGCTCGTTTACTTTTCTGACACTGCCTGGCATCAGTGCTACGCTACTTGAGAATTACTGTACGATTCAATTGCAAAAAATCAAAGGACTACCTTTTTATTCAAAGCTAGACCAACATCAAATGCCTCGAATATCACCTAAGATAGCAAAACAGGCCCTACGTTACTCCCCGTTGTTACCACCATTACTTCGAGCAGCTCCATTCGCACAGGCTAAGCAGGAATTGAACTGGATCAAGCAAGAATTACCTCCCGAAGAATGGAAAGAAGCAGTTCGTAAGAGATCGAGGTTGGTCCCTCTACAGTACATTCTTAAATCACAACCTTTCGGTCCATTAGATATAATATGTCGACCTGGGGTCTTAATTCCTCGATGGGAAACAGAGGAATGGTGTTTGAAGTTGTCCGAATTGCTAATTCACAATGAAGTTGATATTCAGATTGTTGATGCTTGCACAGGTTCTGGGTGCATACCCTTTTTACTAAATTATCAACTCAACGAAGCTCACCATCGCAACATCCAGATTACTGCGTTCGATATTTCAACACATGCCTACGAACTAGCTCTAGAGAATTTGAAGAAGTATTCAGACCTTTACCCAAACTCTGCTCAGCATGTTAATTTTAAGCAGCAAGATTTATTCACATTGACGAAACCCACGAAGGCTGACTTGATCACATCGAACCCACCTTATATACCTATTCAAGATTATAGGTCCACAGTGAGAAATAACGGTGTTGAAAAGTCTGTTAGAATGTATGAACCAACATTGGCCCTAATTGGCGAGAATGAATTCTACGGAGCTCTTGTTGATCAAGTGAAGGCATTTGATGCTCGTGGGTTTGTATTTGAGTTGGGCTATGAAAGTCAAGCACACTTTGTTCGTAAAATGCTAAAAGGAAATGAATGGTCTACGGGTACAATGTATGATTCAGCTGGTAATATACGCTGTATTGTGGGATGGAAACCAAGCATGAAATACTTGAAAGAGATGACTAGTTGATAATAGATCGAGATTTTAATATTTATAGTGTATGTAATAGTATCACAAATAGAGGAAGGCCTTTTTAGTAATGCCTTACATGAAAGTTCTATAATAGGTTCAGATGAGTTAAGAATCTCTAATTTCCACAGCTTATTAATGATAACAGGTAAATGAAGTATACCGAATGACTACTGTAGAGTCTCCACTGGTTTCTCTTCTACTGGAGTTGCCTCCTTTGGAGTTTCAGATGACTTCTTCTTTGTCATTCCACGCCCAACGGCAGTGATTCCTTCTTCAGGTAACACACGGGTACCCCACATAACGTAACCTCCAAAACCTCTCATGGTCATTAAAGGGTGCATCCTTCCTGGGATAGTCTGGTGAGGTCTGACTCTTGTTTCTAATATGGAAGGAGCCAAAATACGCTTATCATCTGCAAGCGCATGTTGGAGCTCTAATAAGTTTTCTTTGTACTGGTTGTAAACGACCACGGGCCTTGAACCACCAATAGTAGGTAAAACAAGCGGCACAAGAGATGGTAAATGCAAGGTGCTTACAGAAATGAAGGCATCGAAGTTACCTTGTTCAACTGCTGAAATCACAGAATTTATCTCATTTGCACGAGCAGCTCTTCTTAGATATTGCTGTTTCTTGGCTGGTTTCATTTCTTCAACTTCTTCTTCAGGGTAATTCACCCAGTCGATGCGTTCATTTTGAGGCTCCAAGAATTGCAACCAGTTAATCGTTTTGATCATTGAATTTTGTAACTCTTCTGAGTAGTTCAGGTGTCTGAGAGCTATTATATTTGCATGTTCATTCTCGTGAACTAAAATGATCTTTCCCTGGCCTTGCATACGTTCCATTAATGCATAAAGGACAACTCCACCTGTTTCATCAGAAAGCAAATACGTTCCACCAGGGCGAACATTGGCATAACTCAAGATTAGTCCCAAGGTTTCCTCGGAGAGATCAAGCATACGTGGCAAGTCCTTTTCGATGTAGTACTTCAACATCTGAGATGACCCAAGGTACTCAACAGTGAAACGACGTAAGAACTTCTGCTGTTTACGACGCAAGTACTTTTGCTGCGAGAAGATAGTTTTCTTATCGAACCCTTCATGGCCAGCTACAATTTTCTCTATAATCAGCTTACCGATCTCAGACGTGGCACCACTTTTCTTCAACATATCGATCTCATCGTTAGTTAATGATTGAATCTTTGAGCCAATATCAAGTATATTTTGATTAGAATCAGCACTATTAGTGAACAACCTTGTGATCTCGTCGGTTGTACTTGGCTCAACAGACTCACTTTTCACGCCCTCGTCTTCATCTGCATCTGCACCCAATTCAAAGTCCATTTTTAAGCTTTTGATGGGCTTGACATTGGTATCCTCGACGATCTCAAAAGATTGACCACAAGGGAACCCCAAGATACCATTAACCTTGAACAGACCAAACTTCCCCAAACTAACAACACTATCACTGCGTAATTCGACGATTTTCAACCCATCGGAGGGAAGGCGTACTAAAACAAACTGCCCGGCAGTAATGATCTTCGTCTCACTCTTCAGTACCATTGTATAGCTGTCGTTTGCATTCACTGGACTAGCTGTATTGACTTTAGCCTTTAAACGCTTTTTCGCAATGAGGTCGTGCGTCGTGGCGATAGTTTTTTTTTTTAGATGGCATCTCATCTCACATTTGGTGCATCTTAAATACTTTCGAATCAATATAGCTTTAACAAACCAAGCCACCAAGAACATATAAGCAATGGGTAGAAGAGCTAAAAATAAGCAGGGGGTTCCTCCTTCTCTCGATGAGTTCCAAGAGAAGAAGTCTAGAAAGGAATCTAGACAGGGTGAAAAGAGAAGCAGATCTGAAGAAGAGAGACCTGCTAAGAAGACAAAGGCAGAATACAAGAGCAGTAAGGGTAAGAAAGAATACTCTTCGAAGAAGGAAACTAATAAAAAACCTAAGCAAGCTGCTGCAGAAGAATATAAAGATCCTGTTGACTTGCCATTAGTCGATCTCGAAGAATTGGCGTCTGCAAAGAAGGCCTTGTTTGACGATTCAGATGTTGAAGTACAGGAAGGATTGGATGGTTTGTCTGAAGATGACTACGATTCCGACGAAGAAGGCCGTGAAAAGCCTCGTTTCTCTGATGATGAGTCTGATAACGAAGAGTTGGAAACTTTAAATGCATCCAATATGGAATCTTTCTCTAGAAAGTTAGATGAAGAAGATGAATTGGAAGCCGAAGAAGCTCAATTGGAATTGACCGAAGCTGACAGAAACCAACCAAGAGCTCGTGTATTACCAACCGAGGAAGAAATTGAAGAAATGGGTAGTGGTCCTCAAGATGTCACTATGGTGAGAACTAGAATGATTGAGATCGTTAAGGTTTTGGAGAACTTCAAGGAAATGGCCGAAGAAGGTAAGTCAAGAGGTGAATATACCGCCAGATTACTTAAAGATATCTGCGAATATTTTGGATACTCTGAGTTCCTTGCTGAGAAGTTGTTCAACTTATTTTCACCTTCTGAAGCCATGGAATTCTTCGAAGCAAATGAAATCGCAAGACCAGTTACCATCAGAACAAACACCTTGAAGACTAGACGTCGTGACTTAGCCCAGACTTTAGTCAATCGTGGTGTCAATTTGCAACCAATTGGTTCGTGGACCAAGGTTGGTTTACAGATCTTTGACTCCCAAGTGCCGATTGGTGCAACTCCAGAATACTTGGCTGGTCACTACATTTTGCAAGCTGCATCCTCATTCTTGCCAGTAATGGCATTGGACCCTATGGAAAACGAGCGTATCTTGGATATGGCCGCTGCTCCAGGTGGTAAAACTACATACATTTCTGCATTGATGAAGAACACCGGAACTGTCTTCGCAAATGATGCCAACAAGGCCCGTACAAAGTCTTTGATTGCTAACATTCACAGATTGGGTTGTAAGAACACCATTGTGTGTAACTACGATGCCAGAGAATTCCCTAAAGTGATAGGTGGGTTTGACAGAGTCTTATTAGATGCCCCTTGTTCAGGTACCGGTGTAATCGCCAAAGATGAAAGTGTCAAAGTGAGTCGTACTGAGAAGGATTTCATCCAAATCCCACATTTGCAAAAGCAATTATTGCTTTCAGCAATTGATTCTGTTGATGCATCTTCTGCTACTGGAGGTGTTATAGTTTACTCTACTTGTTCAGTGGCAGTAGAAGAAAACGAAGCAGTGGTAGATTACGCATTACGCAAGCGCCCTAATGTTAGATTAGTTGATACTGGCTTGGTTATCGGTAAAGAAGGTTTCACATCATTCCGTGGTAAGCATTTCAATTCAAAGCTTAATTTAACTAGAAGATACTACCCTCATACTTACAATGTCGATGGTTTCTTCGTTGCCAAGTTCAAGAAGATTGCTGCTTCTACACATGATGTTTCAAAGGCCGGTGCCTCTGAGAAAGAATCGGCTGCTAGAGCTGAAGCAGAAGAGGAAGGTATTATCAATGGTGACTTCTCCATATTTGACGAAGCCGCTGATGAAGACTTAATTTCCCAATCTGTTAAGAGAAGCTTGAAGAGAAAGGGTATCAACCCAAGTACTGTCAAGTCTTTACAAAAGAGAGAGATTAAGGAGAAAGCTGAAGAGAGTGAAGAGAAGACCAATGAAGAAAATTAGAGGTGACTGTATATTATACAAAACAATAAAAGAACAATAACGATTCTAAGTAGAGAAAGGGTATATACTATGCCTTATTTACTATGTCATTAAACTACGCATAAAACAAGTTGAAATTACCATTCACTGAAGTATATCCCTATTTATATTACATTAAACAAACATTACCCAAACCGTGCTCTTTAATGTATTCCGGTCCATATTCGTCGTATTCCTTCTTGGTAACGTAAGACTTTTTGGCCTCTTCTCCCTCGGACCATTTCTTCATTCCTCTCCATGGATCGATCATGGGGTCAGATGTTGTCTTCACGCGTAGTGGAGCACCAACAGGCAAGAACAGAGTGAATTCACTTACCACCCTTGATCTGAAGTTTGGCAAATTGGACATCCCTCCAGTAATTAAAACATTTTGAATGATGCTATTGGATTGACCCCCTGGAGAGAAGTTACCATCAAGTCTGCGGTATAATAAGTCGCTCACCAACTCAGGTATGCCTGCCTGGTCGAGACCAGCCATGTGAGGTTGGAAAAGTATTTCCGGAATACGGATACGTTCAACATTCAAATGCATTTGATGATTTTTACGAATGACATCTGGGTGGTTTGCTAATTCATCTTGATCCAAGCCCTTCTGCTCCAAAGTGGCTATAATATTGGGGCGGGGACCGTGAAGAAATTTGTGCAATTTCAGCAGCTTCCAGTCGAATGTTTGAGCAACAGCAAAGGTGTCTTCGTGGTTGAAATTGGGATCGTACTTCAATAATTCCAGTTCCAATTCTAAAATACGGGAGCTTGTATCTTCTTGGCTTTCTTCCAAACTCGTGTTGGTGATACCACGGTATACAGCCCAATCGTCATCATTGGTACCGAAGGTATCGTTGGGGTCATTATCGATAGAAGCATTTGCATTCCGTCTGCGCTTACGAGAAGCAGCAGATGTCAGTCCCGATTGATCGTTAGCCAAGTCAGCGATATTCTTCATTCTTTGTTGAGCAGCAACTGATTTTCTATCCTTAAATGAATCAATTAACTTAGCACCTTCTTTGTATCTGTGGGTCAAATTACTCAATTCAATTCGCTTGAGACTACTCCAGTGCTCCAAGTTAGTTTCTCTTGCCTCTTGTTCTTCAGCTTCATATTTCTGTTTGGCCTCGTCTTCTTGTCTTTTGATCTCTTTGTTACGTTCACGAGCTTCCCAATTAGCTTTCATAAGTCTTTGCTTACGCTTCTCTTTGATCAAATCTTCCGTCAACTGATCATCTGGAGTATCTACCAATGGCCAAGCAGTAGCAGGATCTAAAGCAACTTCCTCTTCTTCTTCATCGTTATTTGCTTTCTTCAAGGATTTTTCGACTGTCAGAAGGTATTTGTTAAAGTCAGCAATATCCTCAAATCCATCTGCTTGTAATTTTGCATCTATTCTATCTTGAGTCCAGGTTGGAAACTCCTCAGCACGCAATTTAGAGTAGTAATCCCATTCCACTTGCTTTTGGGCCATTTTTTCGATTCTCTTCTGTTGAGCTTGTTCCTGAAGTCTTCTTCCCTGTTCTCTTCTCTTTGCCGTTTGGCGAGCAAGTTCCTCTTCTGATTTCTTGGCAGGAGTAGCCGCTATCTCCACAGGTAATTGCACCAAGACATCTCTATGCTCTAGAACATCCATGTCTAGAGCTGTTTTCAATTCGTCCAGATAATTTTCCAGTACATAACAATAATCTTTCACCAAGTTTGTCGTATGGTAGTTGTTAAGCTTCGATGGATAGTACGGGTATTTTAAGTGTAGCACCTTCAGGAGGAACTGTTGCGAAGGATTAGCACCCCAATCGATTCTCTTGGTTTGCAGTAAGACACCTTTACCATTTATTACCGGGATGACATGAGTAAGTTCGTTGGCGGCACTAATAATTAGGCCATCACTTTTAGATGATGGTGCTGAATAGTGGTACGCAAATAAGGAATCGATACCAAATGCAATCTTAGGAACTGAATATGCCTCGAACAATAACTCATACATGCTGGCACGTTGGCTCAATGGGCAGTTCATTGGCTCAGTCATAATAATTGGATTATCAACGGATTCATTTCCAACAACATTCAAATGAGCAAAAGTATAATCAAACATAAACTCCATGTAGTCCCAATTTGATATTAAAGGTCCATCAAATGGAGATTTCGTCAGCAGTCGGAGTAATAAATCTGTGTGGACATCGTTTCCAACCAAGGTAAGAGTATTTAAAGCTTTGCGGTCTCTATACCTGGAAACAAGCGACGGAAACACATTATTTGGTAGGTCTGAATTCGTCAAACCCCCTTTCATGAACGAACTACCAACATCTAAGGCAATTGGAATGCCTGATTCATAAGTATCATAGAAGGGTTCGGAAGGAGCATAAGGGAAGTCCTTAAGGTAATGCACCGTTTGCGGTTCCATTTCCGACGAAGATTCAGTATTTGCCTTTGAAACCATGTTGACTGAATGGCTTGTTGATGATGGGCACTAGAGTCGAATATTTTCGTTGGATATTTATTTGTGAATTTTCTCGTGGTGAGTTTGAGAGGTGGTGACAGAGAAGGAAAGGAGTATGGGGTTTGGACGGTATTGCTATGATTACGAAAATGAGCAAATTGCATTTCAAAAGAGGCGCTGTTGGCGATACTCGAAGTCAGTTGATTGAAAGCGATATCTAACGACGCTTTTGTATGTTCTCTTGCATTACATCCTCTTGGTGTAGTAAGTGATTTTTGCAGTCGTTAAGGTTACTCAAACTAGGATAAGTGATTCGTTATTGAGTGAAGTTCTGGTCAATCACGAGTATTGAGACAACTGCGAAACCAAGCTGCTCGATCTTTGGTGTTAGCAGGCAAGTATACAATGGTGTATGTTAGCCTTTCATGATAATCCAATAAAAACCAACGGAAACTCAGTAACTATATTATATGCAGATACATGATATTCAAGTTTAGTGACACTAGCATTAGATGATATATAAAGCTACTCTATGATACTAGTAGACAGACAATTCAACGAATAAGGAGGTACCATAAAAGGTCTAGCTATCTAATGAAGATTCACTTTGGTCCATTATAATGTGGACAAAGATACCAAGTGCTACATGAAGTTGAATAGTGAAAAATTACAGTTAACTGAGATGAACATGTAGCTGAGTGCATCGTGTCTCTACTCCGGCCAATAATGGCATACTTGACTCAATTGAATATAAAATACCATAAAGAGCCATTCTAAGCGTCGCACCACTGTTTATCCCGTCTTTCAATCCCATTTTACTCCTGTCAAGGGTTTACCATGAATAAGGAACCCCAACTGTTCCCCCGCCACGACCATTTTTCTTCCCTCACTGCCCCCAAAAAAACGAACAAATCAACGTCAAAAATCGACCATAACCAGACTCCATTAACAACAGCAAACGTCATGTCAGAAAAGGAAACCGAAGAAAATCAATTCAATGTACAAGGTTACAACATCATAACTATTCTCAAACGCTTGGAAGCTGCCACTTCAAGATTGGAGGATATCACCATATTCCAAGAAGCAGTTCAAAAGTTGGGGAATACGGGGTCTGAGGAGATTGCAGAAGCAGCTGCTGTGGGGGCTGCAATTGGAGCTGGTTCTGGGGTTGCTGGTGCATTGAGAGGCGATGATGCCATCTCGGCTGCAATTGAAGATGATAAAGCCATTTCCAAAGCAATTGAAGAAGAAAAGGCAGCTGCTAGTGCTACGGTAATCGCACCATCTGTTACTGCATTCGAGAAATTCTTAACCACGTATATTGATCCATTTGCTGAAAAATCCAATCAATTGGATCCACTTATTGGCGAAGCTGCTGCTCTGTTTGCTAATGCATTCCGTGCTCAATTTGAATTCCTTGAAATCGTTGCAGAGGCCAAGAAGGCAGATATGCAAGATCCTAATTTCGTAAAGATTTTGACACCAATCAACGTTCAAATTGGTAAGATCATCGAAATCAAAGATGCCAATAGAAGGTCACCATTCTTTAACCATTTGAACACAATTGGTGAAGGTGCTCCTGTTTTGGGTTGGGTTGTTACTGACACTCCTGTGTCATTCATTCCAGAATTTCGTGATTCAGCCAGATTCTGGTCCGATAGAGTTATGAAGGAATTCAAAAAGGAGCCTGACCATGTTGAGTGGGTTCAAAGCTTCTTGGCAGTATTCGAAGGATTGGCTGCTTATGTCAAAAAATACCATACAACTGGCTTGAAGTGGAATCCAAATGGTAAGAATTTGAGTGAAGTTTTGAGAGAGAAGTCTCTGGACCTGAAATCTACTGCTCCTCCTGCTCCTATTTCAGGAGGTGCTTCACCTCCTCCACCTCCACCTCCACCTCCACCTCCTGCTGACTTGTACACTGCTTCGTCAGTAGCGTCATCATCCACGTCTGCTCCCGCTCCTAGCATCAATGCTGTATTTGCTGATCTTAACCGTGGAGAACAAATCACATCTGGACTCCGCAAGGTTTCAAAATCCGAAATGACTCATAAAAATCCAGAGTTAAGACAGCATGCTCCAGAACTCTCTGCAGCCAAAAAGCCCTCTCCACCAAAGAAGCCATCTTCATTGTCCACTAGAAAACCTCCAAGAATGGAATTACTTGATGGTACTAAATGGGTAATTGAAAACTACATCGAGGGCGATGCCCCTGACTCCCTAGTAATCGATGCCGAAATGCACCAGCTGGTATTCATTGGTAACTGTACTGGTATTACCATTCAAATCAAGGGTAAGGCAAATGCTGTTACTCTTTCTGAGACCAAGAAATGTAGTGTTGTCATTGACTCCCTTATTTCTGGGTTTGATGTCATCAAGAGTTACAAGTTTGGTGTACAAGTATTAGGCTTGGTACCTTTAGTGAGTATTGATAAGTCAGACGAAGGGGCTATTTACTTATCCCAACAGAGTGTTGATGCTGAAGCTCAAATATTCACAAGTAGTACTACTGCTTTGAACATCAATTTACCCACTGAAGGTGATTATGCTGAAGTGGCAGTTCCTGAGCAATTCAAACACACAGTGAAGGGAGGTAAGTTAGTTACCGGTGTTGTTGAGCATGCCGGTTGATGCAATAGGCCTATTAGCAATTAGCATCTAGACGTATGTGATTGCATTTTATAGTGAAAGTTAGTTATTGCATTATAATGATGAATGATTGATGTAGACAAGATTTTGGTGTCCTGAGGCCAAGGTACCGCAAACAAGCCACTTGAAGATGCAACTAGCTCCTAAATTAAAAATGAATCCCAAGGGAGTGTAAATTTCACGAGTTCCAATTTCACATTAGAATCTAAACCATATGAAACAGATGCGAAGGCTACACAGAACACAGTGTACGATACCCAGTTCCTTTATCAGCTCTCAACGATAACTATACTATCTGCATGTCGAGCCACAAAATCACACCCATCTCTTCCATCTTGATAAGTACTGAAGTTAGGGCACAATTATGTCGCGAAAGTTTTGGCCTTCCAGAAAATTCTTCTCTCAAAGTACATTAATAAGAAAAAAAAACGTATATCAAACTTTAACAACCACTTATACTTTATACTTCCTCTTCATAATGGTCAAGGATACTAAGTTTTACGATGCCTTGGGCGTGTCGCCATCGGCCGCCGACAACGAGTTGAAGAAGGCGTACAGAAAAGCAGCGTTGAAGTACCATCCAGATAAGAACCCATCGCCAGAAGCAGCTGAAAAGTTCAAAGAGATATCTCATGCTTACGAAATTTTATCCGATGAACAGAAGAGAGAGATCTACGATTCATACGGTGAAGAAGGGTTATCGGGACAAGGTGGCCACGGTCATGGTGGTATGGGAGATGATATCTTCTCCCAATTCTTCGGAGGTGGAGGCGGCCCAGGTGGCTTCGGTGGCCAACCTCAAAGACCTACTCGTGGTAAAGATATCAAGCACGCTATCGCATGTACCTTGGAAGAATTGTATAAGGGTAAGGTATCCAAGTTGGCCCTTAACAAGACTATCTTGTGTAAAGGCTGTAAAGGTTTAGGTGGTAAAGAAGGTAAAGTCACTAAATGTTCTGGATGTGGTGGTGTTGGTGTGAAATTCGTAACAAGACAAATGGGTCCTATGATCCAACGTTTCCAAACCACTTGTGACAAATGTAATGGTTCCGGTGATATCTGCGACCCTAAGGATCGTTGTGGTGAATGTAGAGGTAAGAAGACTCTGTCTGAACGTAAGATTTTGCAAGTTCACATCGATCCTGGTATGAAGGAGGGTCAAAAGGTTGTCTTCAGTGGTGAAGGTGATCAAGAACCAGACATCACTCCCGGTGATGTTATTTTCGTAGTTCAAGAAAAGGAACATGCCAGATTCACCAGAAAGTCTAATGATTTGTACTATGAAGCTGAAGTGGATTTGTTAACTGCACTTGCTGGTGGTGAGTTGGCCTTTGAACACATTTCCGGTGATTACATTAAGGTCACTGTTAACCCTGGTGAAGTAATCTCACCTGGCTCTGTTAAGGTGGTTGAGAACCAAGGTATGCCAATTTATAAACAATCTTCGAAGGGTCATCTTTTCATCAAGTTCTCTATCAAATTCCCTGCTAATAACTTTGCAACTGAAGAGAAATTGAAATTGTTGGAAGATGTCTTGCCTGCAAGACCTAAGGTAACCATTCCAAAACTGGCTACTGTTGACGATGTCGAACTTGTTGATGTTGATCCTTACAAGCACCAATCTGCTGGAAGACGTGATGCCTATGATTCGGACGAAGAAGAAGGTGCTGGTGCTGGTCCAGGTGTGCAATGTGCATCTCAGTAGACAAACGAGAACTAGCACTACCGATCCAGGGGGGAGTTATATATAAACATAAACAAGTATGATATATTTGATGTAAATATAAGGCTAATATTTATAATTGGTGTAGTGGTTAATTTGTTCAGTCATATAGACGCATTGAGGAAGTAGGTGGGACCTACGTACAATTGGTTCGTATTCATTTCTATTGTTGCCAATTCAAGCTCAGGATCTTGATGAAGCTGTTAGTTCAATCTCCAAAGATACGGCAAACGGGGCAACCATGAAACTTAAAGTATATTTCAGAAACTCGTTGATTACTGAGCGAAAATAGACAAGTATATAGCAAAGTCATACCACCTACCTTTTACAACCCTACTGGTCAATTGGGCAAAAGTTGCAAAATTCAATTATACAAGTAGAGTGTTATTGTATTCTGGGTATTTCAGTTCTTGATATGTAACTACATGACTACTTCCCTAAGTATATATTTGAATCATCGAAGGGAGAAGCCATAAGGTGGTGGCTTTGTAGATACTAATCACGGCAAAGAAGCAAAAATGATGTGGTTATAAACAATTACTTTCAATTCTAAATAGATGAGATCATTTAAAGCAACCAGGAGTTTGGCCGATCTGTAAACCTTCCAGCGAAGTATCCTTGCAAGCATCTTTCAATTGTCTGCTTGAGTAATATTGAATGGGAGCGTTCGAAGAACAAGGAATTTGCTGCCTGGACACTTAGAAGTTCCCAGAGAACGTGTTCTTCCAGCCAAACGTCACTTGAATATCACAGCGAGTTGTGTATCTCTGAATATAGCTAACTCAACAAAGCAGTTCTTCTCCTCCTTTACCAAAAAGAAAGTTGCCTAAATTGCATATTTAGCTGTCTACGTTTATAACATCTCCAACAGCAAAGGCAGGTCCACTGCTCCTCCAAACCATTGTTTAAATCCTGCAATTCCTTCAATAGGTATCTGAATGTACCTTCGTACATCTTCCACTCGTAACGAGTGTGCTGTTGTCATGAAAGTATAACACCACTCAATTCCCATAGCAGAAGACAATTCCAGCAATACACCCACAAATTAAGCAGCGATGAGGCTCCTCAGCAATTTCAATCGACTTTTGGCTGTAGATCCTTCCCCTGGAAACATGTCAATAAACTATGTTGCCAGTGCTGACAAGAATGCCACGGAAGAGAATGATTTTATAAAAGATTAGGCAAGAAGTGCTGCCACGGTCGACTTCAGATGTATACACCATCCGAATTTTATCAGGAAAGTAATTGGGAGGAAGGTGGGTACTATTGTAAACTCTAATCGAGCTCGTACAACGTTGAATGGAACAGTTGTATAAACTCCATACTTTACTTGATGATTGAGCTTTGTGGACTTGTAAACGAGGTCTAGTATTCTACCTGTGCAAATCGCTTCAAAAAGGGTGCCCATCCCTGGTGCTAAGTAGCACACCCCAACGTGCTTGTTAGAATACTTATAAGTGTTGGCAAGAGTTGAAGAGAGTGTCGTTAGTGCCATCGTCCAAACTGTAGGTTTTCCAAATGCAACGATAGTAGACATGTTACTCACAAGTCTCTTGTGTATCTTAGGCAAGTAAAGGATTGGAGACTTGTTCGTGATTCTTGTTGGCATAACACTTGTATTACCCACTAACGATCTATTAGTTTCAGGGAGGATTGGTATGGCAAAGAATGCAACAATAGCTCCTCCAATAGATAGGAATTTGAACACCCCTCTCTAACCCCATTTTGATACTATGGCTGTCCCAAATATACAGCTCCAAACCCTTGATCCAAGAGCTAAACTCCACTACCTAACCCAAATGAACCGTCCCCTGGAAACTGGCTCGGCTATTCAGTTACAACACCAGATGATATTGACACCATTGGTGCAATGCAGGATCCAGTATGTGTTAACGTGAGCAATAATAAGACAGCAGCAGGGGCATATGAAACAAGGCATCTGATCACACATGGACGGCTTCCATAATGATCTGCTAAAGAAGAAACAAAAGTGGGTATTATATTCCTTGCATAACCAAATATGCCACAACTACTGTATGGACTGCACTGGTGGTGATTCGAAACTCGAAACTCAAGCAAGCTCAGGGGACCATATACTATCTGGTTCTCAGAAGTGTTGACCATATTCCTAGGGCAGCGAGAAGTATAACTGTGCCATACTTTTCTCTTTTGGTGAAGTTGGATAAGTTGGCAGTACAAATTTTTTGCAGCCATTTCAAACTCCTCTTTGATTCCCATCATGATTATTGGACTTGTGGAAGAGTATATCTTCGTAGGAGATCGAGAGATCAGTGTGTGAAGATGCTGGTTAGAATTGCGTATTTATAGACAATGTTGATGAGCAGTCCGATAAAGGTCTAGTTGAGGAGCTGTAGGGATCATCTTTGGCTTTTGAAGAGCTATCCATTCTAGAAATATTGTGCTGTTTCAAATCCTCCCACTACATTTGTGGGAAATTCCACCATATGTACATAGATGATTCGTAAACGTCTAAGGTGACAATGGCCAAAATTTCTTTCCTTGCGCCATTTCAACAATGAATAATAGCAAAACGTACTAGTATACCCACAAAGAGTTAGTGCGTAGTAGCAATGAGCAAAGTGTGAGGTGGAAGGCAAGCAGGATTCGAAGACCATTATTACTTGTCAAAATTGACAAAAAATCTCTAAAGCTTTCTCTTGTCTCTTTGTTACGTTGCATTATGATTTTGTTCTATAATGTTCAGCATCCTTTATTGTAAAGGAATTGTGAAAGATTTTGGCAATTGTGTGTTCATCGTAGCATCAATGAGGAATATCAAAGCACCTTATATGAGGGCTGTGACCAACATAGAGAACGGAGTAGAGATGATCTTTAGCTACTCCCATAGAGCTGCTATATTGGAATTTGGAGTAGTTGACTTTTAGCTCAATCCTTCAATCTAGCAGTTCACAGCACCCATGTCACACCTCGCACACTTCCTAAACCTTTCCTCTTCCCAGGAGAAGCTTATTTATCCATGTTCAGCTAAGTTTCACCCTAGCCACCCAAATTCATCCACTCTCACTCTACATATGCCTCCCTTGACACTTTTCATACTCCGTAATATTTCGGTGTACCCCACACTCCAGTACGCTCCAGTTCGTAGCGGTCAAGGTCAGGACGCAACTCGCAACCGTATCTAAAAAATAATTCAAAGTTGCAAAAGCTTGGCCAAAAAATACATCAATCAATGAAGCATCGAGATTGAAAGGGAATAATACAAACGAAGATAAATGGATATTTGAGGTTAAGCATTGGTCATATAAATAGGCAAAAAGGGTGTGGTTGAGCTGAATATAATAGGCTACGTAATTGATATTTTCATTGATAAAGGGTGACAAAGGGATGGAGTTGAATGAGGGAGGCCTGATATCTCTCAGTGTCCCCAAGACGTGAAAGCAAGTGCCTACACACTTAGTTCCCGTCTGCCAACTCTTTATTCCGCAAACTGATCAACAATATTTCTCTCATCTTTGATTCAGGTCCTTTGAGTAATTTTAATGTGCTTTTCTTTTATCTCTCTGCTCAATCTCCTTCGTACCACGTCCTCATATCTAGTATCACTCAAGCTAATGATAATGCCTATATTTCCAGCTCAATCTTCAGGTTTCTTTTCAATTTAACGGTCAATTGTTCACATCCAAAGCTCTCCTAACTAATTTACTTCATCCTTACGTAAAGACGATTATTTAACCCACTCAATCGGTCCCATTGCTTCTGTGTGTATACTAAAGCTGAGCTTCAAACTTCATTCTGATTCTTACATCACTCAAGGTCAGAATGCTTACTCTATATGATTGATGGAATGAATGTACCATCAACTAACTTTTTAGTGCTAAACTTTCTAATTATTGCCTTAGATCACACCAATTGGAACCTACAGTGATTGCACCCCTTTTCTAACCACGCTACGTTCTCCAATCCTCGTCGATATTATCCCCTCGTTACCAATTTACTAAAAACGGTTTAATCGTTCACTCTGTTTGACCATTCGTGAATCACTTCAAACCGTCTTCCTCTTGTTGTTTCAAGACGCAAATTGAGCACCCTGCTGTGCCTAGCTGGTGATTGCGCATCTTTCTTGGAACAGTCTGCATTGGCTTAAATTCCTATTCCCCGTTTAAGCTTATTCTCAAATTATACCGAAGCTGAACCAAGCAAGACTATTTGACCAAACGGTGAGAAGTTTGCATATTCTTGAATATTGTGTTCCCATGGTGTAGCCTTGTGCTTGGTATCTAAGTGTTTATTAACCCTTATTGCTGATTGATTAAACATACAACGTTGCATCCTTCAAGTACCACTCAACCTCAACTCCGGCACCCTTTACAAGCTAACTATTTATCAATAGCCTTTTGGGCCCAACAAAATGATGCCCAAAAATTTGCAACCATCTAGTTTTCCACCTACTCTACATTAGTCTATATTAATCATTATTATTATTATGCAATTCAGAGTATTAGAATCTTATCAGTTTCATATTCATGCAATTCATTGTTTTCATGTCTCCATTTCATCATTGCAACCTCTTGTCAAAACCTAATGGCCCTGATATCATAAAACCTCCATATCATCATCCCGGACAGAACAAGACACATGGCTGCCAAGAGCGTAAATGTGCCACCCAACCCCATCTTAGAAATCATATTGTCCAATACACCAACAAAGAGTGCTGCCAGAAAACATCTTACCATATTAACGCAACTAGACAGGGAATGCCCCTTCTTTGGGAACATATCAACCAACATTGTCGTGATGGTTGATATCATTGCTGACAGCGCTGTTGAAACTAAGATGGTACTGATATATATCGTGGCAATGTTAACTCTATATTCTAAGCACCAACCAAACATGAGAAGACCGATTGTAACTAAGCCAATCGGAACGAGACAAATATCAAGGCGGGCACGCTTATTATCGAATGGTGGTCTCGCTTCAAGTTTCTCTTCTATAATTTCTTGGTTTTGATTATCTTCTTGAGCTGAGTCTATTTCGCCAGCACCAGCTTCGTCATATATCTTCAATCGGTAAGCATAATACTTGTTTAGTACAATTCCCGTAACAAACGATCCAATAAATGTGAAGAGACCTTGAGGCAAATAAACAAAACCCACATGCATCACGCTATAATTGAATGGCTCTTCTTCTAAGACAGTTGACAACAGAGCAAGCATGGCTGTCCAAGAAGCGAAAACCAATCCAGAAGGAAGGATTGCAATGAATACATCTAGCTTGCACAAGATACGGAACGTTGCAAATAAGTCAAAGGGTTTGCGAGGTTCCAATGTTTCAGTGTCATTAGTTAGCTTCTCCTTGAAATGGGGTAAATACATAAGCAACAGCTTATGCATCCATGATGTCGGTCTAATCAGCCCATTACCAACATGTTGACGGGATGTTTCAGGTAGCAAGAGTGCAGCATTGATAAGAGTAACACCACCACCAATAGAAAGAAAAACGAAAATAGCTCGCCATGTTCCAAAACCATGAATAAGTGCAGCCCCAAGAACAGCACCAAAGCCACTACCGATCAACTGGCACCCTCCAACAGTTCCTAGAAACCCTCCACGGTTTTCTCGTGTGCAAACATCACCAGATACACCAGATCCAATGGCAATGACAGGAGCAATCAGAGCCAGCTGCAAACACCGTAAGAAAATAAGTAGCCAGTATACGTTTGTTTGGGAGATTGCAATGCAAGCGGAAACATACCCAATTAAAGAACCAACAAGAACAGGCCTAATACCATAAAAATCTGCAAGGCTGCACGAGAATGAAGGAGCCAACCCTTGGAAGATTAAATAAGAAACTACCGCGATATTCAGTAGGGATGTTGAGATGTTGAAATGATAAGCCACTGTGGGGATAGCAGGGTAGTAAATGGGAGACAGCACCGTACTCCAGAAGCCAATTGAAGATAGAATAATTATAAGCAAGTTTCTATCTGCATTCTCAAACACAGTGAACAGGAAAACCCTTGCGTTGGGTGTCCCTGAGGTCAGAGCCTCGATATCATCGAGCGGTTTATCTGGATTTTCCGATTTCATATCGCATGCAAATCAAAGATGAACCGGCTATTCATGTGCGGACTCATGCACCTTTATAGAAAATGCAACAGGCAGGGAAAACTCTCGGAGATATTGACGGAGGAGAGCAGGCAATCGCTAACGGAGATGGAGAAGGCCATGGACTGAAGAGAATTGTTCAAACTTTTTCACGAAATTCTCAATCTGTGTATGAAACCTCTGTGTGGCACTCTCTGGTGCTAGTGATTGACTTTATTGTCCTCCTCTTAAGTTCTGCTACCATCGTTAGCCTACGTGATGACACAGTTCGCTCACCACATTGAGCCGCAGACGTTCTTTGAAGTTTCACAAAACTCATTTGTGACCGCATTGCATAAGAAAAGTGCCTCCACAGTAAGTGCTTTCCAGCATGGCTCATCGTTCTGCGAAGATGGGCATTGATGGAGCGAACAACCAACAACAGTGTGTATCAGGGCATGCAATTAGAACACATTATATTCGTCTTACCTTGATTTAGTTGGCTGTTTGATAACCTATTTTGATAACCCATTTTGATAACCCATTATATGTCCGAGAGGCTAGCGGAAGGTGAAAATGTTTAAGTTCACTCCATGAGTAATGGTCAACGCAGAAATCCTATCACAATACAGCTATATTTAACTTTATGTCATCATATTCACTCGCCATTTACTTTCGCTTGCTTATTATATCTGCTCTCAAGTTCCTTTCCTCCCTCTGTTACCTAAGCGCAAACAAGTCGCCATAATTGTGTCTCGCTTGAATGGATGTATGTTAGGACTGTGAGTCTACTATCACCAATCAACTATTGATAAGTCTTTCTTCGGCCGAAATCTCCTTCTGCATTCCTCCTTCATCAGTCACTCTTCATTGCTGTCGATTTCAAGTGGTGATCCTTCATGATCTGCAACGGGTTGTTGTATTACGTAATTGTGCACATCCAACCGTTTTCTGGATCTAGACATTTGGCGAGTATGATGAGAAGATACGGTGGAACCATTCGTTCAAGTTCTTCATAGTAGCGCTCAAGAACGGAAACACTGGTCAGTATTCAAGCTTTGTTCTCAATTGCTAGCTCAGCGATCGTCACAATATTTACGTCAGTGCTTTACATCGCACATTAGTCAAGGTGAGATGATAATTTGTGAAACTTGACTAGAAGGAAGGCTAGAACATTTGATTGGGCTAGGCCTGTTAATAGGTTGATAAAACTGGAAAGATCCTGGGGAAACTGATAACGGCTGTCGAAATAGTATTAGTGTATATATCATATGATGTTGATTAGTAATGAAATGTCTTCCCGGACCCAGGAATAATTGTCCTCACCAACGTACATGATTCTCCAGATACACCATGCATATAAAGGACGCTAAAAGAGGGTACATGTATCAGGTTTATTGTTGTCAAATTCGTTAAGAAGCTGTTGGTTTCACTCATATTACACTAATGATCTGGTCTAAATGTCATAGAACTCATAAGTAACGGAAATTAAGCAAATGAAGAAATAATAACAAGTCCATCATCATTCACCAATTGTCATGCCAAATGTGCTGACATAAGTTAGAAACCTCATTACCCCTGAAATGTGGTATGAAGTATGACCTGAGTAGAAAGAATCTCTTGTCTATATTCGCTGTGCACAATGCTACATCAAGTATGGGGAGTGACTTTAATTTTATGTACTCGTATATTTCTTTGTAGTGATAGCTTAAAACTGGTATTTTTTTGCAAATTGGGGTGCAAAAGCTAATCCCGCCTTCTTGCTTCTCCACTCCGACCGACTCTTCCTGACCAGCTGGATATGCTGGACCAAAATGACTTTTACAGGAGTTATGAATACAGCACATGCAAAAAAAAATTATTTTGTAAACATATAGTTCCCCGTGGAGATGAGAAGAAGGATGAAACAATCATAATGTAGGGTCTAAAATGATCGTTGTGATAGTTTCAATGGAACGTTCTTGAAACCATCACAAAAGAAAGTCTGAGAAGGAATTAGGTTCAAATGATCGAATATTAAAATGCGGCAGCCCCAATATCAGAAAATGGCGACGTTCTTGTCGTTGGATTTTCGCGACATTTTGTGCTTTCCAAAATAGGAAATTGCTGCAGCTGCAAAATTACTTAAATGACAATCAAGGGCCAAAACTAGGAATTACTTTGATTCCTTAGTTAGGAATACAATTTATAGATTTCGATTTGGGAACGTGAAATTGTCTATAAGGAAGAATTGAAGAAGTGGGTATAATGAGCATAAAGCATGAGCAAGAAGGAAGACAACCTCGTGCTGAGCTGTCCCGATCAAGCGGAATTGGAGGGAAATCAAAGAGGTTTTGAAGGAGCTTGTGAGTTAGAAATTTAACAACGAAAGTCTTTGTTTCAAATGAAAAGAAATAATGTGAATAATATAGTTGTGTGAATGAAAAAACGTGAAAGAAAGGTCTTGGTATGAAAGTGATCTCTTCCCTTTCTCTTTATTTATCTTTCTCCGCCTCCTAAGAACCTACTTCTCTCTGCTGGGATTGTTATATCTCCGAGCAGGTGGGTTTTTGGGAGTTGTGATCATGAAGTTTATACTATTATGTTTAACATGTCTTTGTTTCTTTTGGTGTGGAGTGATGTCTTCATGTGTCACAGGAGAGAACCTGTTGCCTGTTTCCGAGGATGTTTCAAACTGGTGAGACGGGACACTCTGTTTTTTGGGAGGTGCCAGTGTAGGAGTGGTTTGTTGAGAATCCGTCATTGAAGGAGTGGTTGTATTTGTAGATGATTGTTTTTGTTGGATCGGTTTGGGATGTAAGGCATACACAGCATTTGGAGATGATGAGAAGTATTGGTATTGATATGGATATGGCGCAGGCTGGTTCAAAGGCTGGACTAGATATTTCTGAGAGTATGGTGATCCCAAAGATTTAACCGAACCTTTATCCTGAGGTGAAACTTGTTGAGGTTGTGGAAGTTGCCTCGGAAGAATTGGTGGTACTGTCAGGTACGCTTGTTGATAATAAGCAGGGTGAATTGGAAGTGCAGTAAGCGATGGCAGGGTACAAGAAGCAGTGGCTAACGCTTCAGATTGTCCTGCTTGAGAAGCTCCTGCGGGTTCTGGGTACGGCAAATTCAACTTTGAGTGTGACTGAATGGGAGGAGATGTTGTAATTCCTCCGACAGTTGTTGCCTCACTGCTATCAGAAATGATTCTTCTATGTCCAGAGGAAGGAGATTTATTTGGAGATCTTAGGGGAGAAATGATGGCGCTGCTGAAAGTCTTGATGGACTCAGCAGTTTCCAGGAATGAAGGTAAGTGAATATCTGAATGTTTTCTCTTTGCTTGTCGATTCAATGCTTCATCAGATTGGAACTGTAGCTTTTGAGCTTGTAACCATGAAGATGTCACTGTTCCGGGTACGAACAAGAAAGGAACCAAATCTTCATTTACATTCATTTCCCGGGCCAACCTCATTAACTCAAGAGCAGCATGGCAATGCTGTTGTCTTGCAGTTTCTTGCTTTGTCAATTCCTGCTGAGTCTTGAACTTTATGAGTTCATTCAACGTTTCCGAAGTGTAGGGCCAAAACTCACTGAGTGAGATGATATGCTTTGGGAGTCCCAAGATCTCTGAGATCTGGTCATCGATAACAAGTTTGGTATCATTGGCTGTTGAGATAGCAGGAGGAGTAGAAACTGAAGAGCTCGAGGAAATCAGCGACAGGCTTGTTCTGGAGTCTTTCTTGATGGCCTTGTGATTGTAATGCTTGTATTTCGCTTCCCTATCTATAGTAAAGGGAGCATATCGAGGAACAGGCGAGGTATTCTTGACATTATCGGAGGACTTATTGGGTATGGAGTGGGAGTGGGTGTGGGTGTGGGTGCGGCTGCGGGTGCGGGTGTGGGTGCGGGTGCCTAGGTTCGAGTTGGAGTCGCCCGAAGTGGCTGAGTCCATATTCTTGTGGATGCTCTTGTCACGGTCGTCAGTGCTGATACCATTCTCGTCTCTGTTTGCCTTACTCATAATTTTCCCGGAACTACCACCAATATCGTTGGCTTGTTCATTCATGAGTTTGACTAGAGATAACAACTTGGGTTTCGTGTTTTAGTATATGTTTGGGAACTGGTACATATATGTACTTTAGGATAAAGAATGTGCACGAGTAGAGCGTCCAAAGAAGAAGGAAATGTGTATTGCAAAGTGCTGTAGCTTTGGATCCCCTCAGAAACTAAAAAAAATCCTGGGAAATAATTCCATATATATAACCTTTATGAACACCCCCAGGGTTAAGAGGCACAGCATGCCTGCTTGAAGCATTTGCAGCTAAAGTCAATATCTGAAAATAAAGTTGAAAAATAAAATGAACTTCCCTGAAGGGAAAGGTTTTTTTGGTTTGGATTTGGTGGATGGCCCCAATAAGGAATTTTTGGGGCCAGTGCGTTGGATTCGTAAAATTGAAGCGTGAAGACTGGAACAGGTGTAACATGTGGGTATGCTCCTTGAGATGAAAGCTTTGTGGAGGGATAGTTTGGGGGTTCGCCTAAGGGGCAAGAACATTGGGAGTTTTGACATGTGGTAAGTCTGGGAGAGAGAAAGGGAGGAGTGGGACGTGGGACGTGGGACGCAGGAAGTGAGAAGGGAAGTGAGAAGGGAAGCACGAAGGGAAGCACGAAGGGAAGCACGAAGGGAAGCACGAAGGGAAGCACGAAGGGAAGCACGAAGGGAAGCACGAAGGGAAGCACGAAGGGAAGAACGAAGTGGGAATCACACTTTGATGACTCGATGAATACGTACAAGGACAAGATGAAATTCAGAAATAGAAGAATACAAGGCTTAGACTGATGATTATTGTGAAGCCACTTCGTGGGTGCAGGGCGGAGTTTAGATATTCTCTGTTGGTCCATTCAGTCCAGTCTAAAGCATAACAAACACAGGTGCATGAGATTCAGCGAGGAGACCACAAGTCTGTTTCCGTCAATGCATTGCAGTATCGACACACTCGTCGCTCGGAGACTCAACTGATATCCAGTGGAGGGATTACATGAATCATGTTATTATTGCATGCTGTATGCTTACAATGATTTAACAAATGGAATATCTTCTTATCTTGTTGCCTCGTTACTTACTTGATGTTGTTCTTATTGTTGGGACAATAGTTGTTCTTGAATGTTGCAGCTAATGCTTGTAGCCATAGTTGCTTCGATAAGGCAATTTAACTTCTCTGGCTAACTCCTGCTGTATCTAATCACTTACTCCTCACCTCTGGCATAAACAACTTGTTCAAACAGCTAGGTATCCAAGGATCTGCTTATATCTTTAGCAGCTTCACGTTTAAAGTTGGCGGTTTTGCACATCCAAACCTATGCCAACAAGCCTACATGAGAAGTTAGGGACCCACAGGAGAAGAAAGATCAGGAGCAATTGCTGAACATGTCTTCGTGGCTGTTGACCAGGACACTCGAGTGAGGTTCATTTGCAATAAAAGTTTTATATATGCTGCTCTAAAGGTAATTCAAATAAATATCAAGAAATCTATTGAACTGCTAAGATATGTTAGTGCTACCCAGTGACAACTACTTTGTCCAAGAACAAACATGCACGGGTTTTGCTTGATACAAGCAACAATCAACAATCTTCTGCTATGCTTTCTCAAAACGATCGAAACCGGCACCTAATTATGGTCGATTGAGTGGCCGTGTGTATCGCCTAGGCTTTCATTGTTTAAGGGGGATAAAGGCTTGTTGGATCGTACAGAATAAGCAAAAGATATCTTGCTAATAATGGTCCTGAACGTTGGTGTGAAATGTCAACACTATTGTTGTTTACATGCTCTTATAACTACTCTTTCATAGCTACAGTCTCATAACTGCTCTCCTAACTATGATCTCACAAGTACTCTCTTGTATCTGCATTCGTAAATGCTAACTTGACTGTAATACCCTCATCTACTATCGACAATCTATGGCATACCACAACGAACATGCATAATAGACTACCACTTTCAGAGCGATTCAAAATTCCAACTGGGATCTCATTAAAGTTAACTTTCATCTCCAATCTAAAACATACGTTATTGCTATTAAAGTATGTCGATTTGCGGAGTGTTGTTCAAATCGCTCGTGGCACCACTACATTCCAAAGCTTTCATGGTATCTAACTTTCAAGGTGGTGGAGTGCCAAAAGATTGCTGGTGGATTATGATTTGGTGTTTGCTGGCTTCCTTTCCAAACTCTAAACCACTTACTTCAGCCATCTTTAATTACGAAGTGCACTGTTGTGTTCGCTACGTACCTTGGTTGTTAAACTCCGAGAAAGCGAGAACATATTGATATTAAAAGAAAAACTCACCTATCACACCCATGTTCTCATATTCAATGCCTTCGTGTCAATCAACACTTATAACATTTGGCCCTGTGATAATGAATTTCTCTTGCTGCTAAACTGATGACGACTATACTTTTCTGTTTTGACTGCAAAAATATGTCCTAATCGGGGCATGTAAGATCGCGACATTACATACAGATGTTGACCTTGGTGATCCTTAAACAAGAGTTGCCAGCTAGGTACAGTGACACATGCTGAATTGAAGTTTACAAGTGACTGAATTACGTCTTAAAAGAGCAGCCAAGGGTAATGCCATACAAATTAAGTCTTCAATTTCAAGTGGAATCCGAGTTCAATTCACTTCTCTGCTAAACCATTCCGATTAAAAGTCAATCATGCCCATGCGACAAATTTCCATCAAATCCAAATCAGCATCCTTATGAACTCACTCATCACACTCTTGTATCTTGCTCTCAATGCATAAACGAGTCATTTTATTAGCACTTGGTGGTCCATCTTCTTCAGGAAAGACAACATGTGCTAATGTACTTCATTCTTTATTTCCACGAAGCAAGCTAGTTCATCAAGATGACTTCTACTTTGATGATGACAAAATCCCATTGAACCTGGCCGGCGAACAGGACTGGGATTGCCCTGAAGCCATAGACTTCGTTAAATTCAAGCAATACTTGCATGGTTTAAAGCAAGGAAGTCTGATCTCAGATATAAACTCAATTGAACCGAATTCTACGTTGAAGTTGTCTAATCATGAATTTGAGATCATACAAAAGAAAGCTTCAGAGGCAAAGATACCGGACGATACCATAGTTGTCTTCATAGATGGGTTTATGCTCTTTCATGATCAAGAGCTCATTAAACAATTCGATATTTCCCTCTTCTATTATGCCTCATTTGAGACTCTCAAACAGAGGAGAGAAGCAAGGGCCGGTTATGTCACTACGCAGGGCTTCTGGGTTGATCCCCCAAACTACTTCGCAGATATCGTTTGGCCTGCTTTTGAGCTCAACCATAAGTATCTATTTGTGAACGGCGATGTTGGAGGTCATCTAGATGTGGAATTGTTAAAGCAGCACAACATAAAGACTTTTGAGAACGAGAAAGGGACTACGTTGTACGAGCTTGTTGATTGGTCATTAGACCGGATTCTAGAGTACATTAGAAAGTAGTATTTTTAGTTTATAGACGTAATGATAGAGAGCTTTTGATAGAATATCGGACTCATATTGAGGTTGTATTGAGATTAGTATGCTCATAATTTTCTATGCAATATGATTATACCCAGATCTTGCACCCAGACATTTCTACAACCACATAGGATGAATTATTATCTTTTGGATTTCTATATGTACACAACAGAAGTAGCCTATTACTTCTTTGACTTCTTCGCCTTGTTAGCCAGCTTCATCTCTTGCTCAAAGATGTCAGTGGCACTCTCAGTCGTCTTTCTCTTGTTTTTGCTCTTCACACTGACTGTTCCTTTACCCTTGAGAGCCTTGCTTATACCTTCGCCTGCTTCATTCCAATCAGCATCCTCATCAATGGCATATTTGTCCAAATTGATTGCATTGATCAATTCTCGTTGCTTTGTACGCAATTCTTGTACTGCTTCATCACCAGCTTCATTTAAATCTTCATTCAATTTTAAGTTAAGGGCTTCGTAATCAACATATTCTGCGGTACCATCCATCTCATTAACAGCTTCATCTTCCAAAGCAGGCATCTCACTTTCAATTGCTTGACTCAAGACTCCACGGAAGAAAGTGGAGAATTTACGAACAATCTTTGCAAACATTGCCATGGATTGATTGTTAGGTAAGTTTAACTCACGCGACACCTGTTCAATATCTTTACGTTGCAATCCAATGGCAAGTAAAATTGCAGATTGTACCGAAGATAAAGACACCTCGCTGCCTGTTTTCTTGGAGAAGAATATCATTGCCAAGAGTGGTAACATGTCGACAATAACATGGTAGTCCAACAAGTTGTTTGCATAAGATTCCAATCTCTTTAAATCAAACGGCGACAAAACGCCATCCAATTCATTTCTTGAAATCTTATTCTTTCTAACGGTAGTAGTTTTCGTTTCTTCCCCAGCTTCGATAGCCTCAATTATTCCCAATGATTGCAGTGCTGGGAACTTCTTGAATTCGTATGATAATAATTGTAAGAATCTCTTGTGGAAATCTTGTGAAAATTCCTTCAACCAAGCATCATCACGGCCTGGTAAGACGTTTAACATGACTGAGGTGTGTTCACCTGTCAATTCGTTTGGAGTTTGCCTCAAGTAGACTGGAACAAACCCAGACTTTTTCCAAAACTTGTGCAATTGTGGTGTCAAACCATATGATACACCAAGGTAGTGCAAGTAGTATGGGGCCTTTTCCGACAATTTCAACAATAATGGTGGCAAAGTCTTAGCATCCCTCAACTTGATTTCATCCTTCAAGGTGGCGCTTGCCAACTCTTTGTCTGTGACTCTAGTCAAAGTATGGTCGTTCAATTCAGAGGATTCACTAATATCAGTGAATTTTCCTTGGAAGTAATCTTGCAATAACTCGATTGCTCTTGACCCATATCCCATTCCACTGTAGTCTGGGTTTGTTGCAATTCTCACTATTCTGGCTCCAGATAAACTAGCAAACTCTTCATCTTGGAATTGTTGAGAGATTAACCAAGGAATTAAGTCTCCGCCGGCTCTTTGCCCACGACTCAACGATTTACGTACACTCTCCTTCGAGATTTCTCCCTCCAATGCTAACTGAATCACACATAATGGATCAGGGATTCTGTTGTCACCTTCTTCAATGGGTGGTAATAAAACGTATAACTGGTGAGCAGGTGCATCACTCATTAATTGTAAATCATTAGGAGAGTTCTTGTAATGCGATGCGACATAGAGTGCCATCATCTTCTGCAAAAATGTTTCTGAAACAGGATGGTATGAAAATAAAGTATCTCTGTTGACATAGAACAAGTTACATTGTGATGGATGCGGAGTACCCTTTGCTGCAAATTTGGAATTCTTCGACAAAGAAGCGTCTAAGCACAAGAGCTTGTTAAGCCATTTTTCAACAGGATCTCCTGGGGCATATCTGATAGGTTCATCCAATACTACTTCCTTTAAGTTTCTGTTGTATGATTGAGTATCTCCTTGTTTATTGTCTCTGGAGACGATCTCAGTTTGAGAGTTGTTATTGTTGTTGGATTGGGTACGCAATTGTTGAATCAATTTCAATGATAATGAACGACCAGTACCTTCGTATCCGTTGATTGTGGATGACATAAAGATCAAGTAAGGTCCCATCAACTTCTTTACGATAGGAAGTGGAATAGCAGCAGCTTCATCAATAATGACCAATTCAGCTTGGCCCAAGACATGGTGATCGTTAGGAGAAATATATTGGATAGTTTGACGGTGACCTCTCTTAACATCAACTCTTACAATAGCCTTATTAAAAGCTGGGTTGGTCGATTGAACAATATCGTAGTCCAAGTGTTCAGTGTATCCCAATGCATCGAACCCTTTAAATACAAATTCAAAGAGTGTCTTCAAATTCTCTGGCGATGGAGAGGTAACAAAGATATTGGAGTATCCATGCGAAATAGCAGCAGCCATTGAGATACCCAAGGCTGCGGACTTACCACGACCTCTACCGGCAGTCAAAGTGACAGTACTTCTTAAAGTCTTTTCAGAAATAACATCGATAAAGGTCAAAATTGCTTGGGCTTGGTTTACGGTTTTGGATAAACCAACCAATGACCCAGCTGGCTGTACATCTTCTAAACTTTCCTTCAATTCTCTCAATTCCTTTGCATTTGGAGTTAAATCTTCGTCATCGTCTGCTGGTGGCAATGCCTTTATGTGCTTACCACCTGAAATTGGCAATACATTCAATTCGTCATCGACTACCAAACAGTTTTCACAAGAACCCAAAGACAACAAAAATCTTTCGTTGAATCTTGCAACAACGTCATCGTGAGCTTCGGTTCTATAACGAGAATGTATGTCCATCGACATGGTGTATAATTGCTTTAATGAGTTCATGGATTTTAATAAGATAACAACAAGACCACCACCTTCAACAGTCTCAATGGTTCTGGCCAATAAGTTTGGAGTCAAACCTTCGAAATCTTGTAAGATACACATCCCATAAGTGTTACCTAAAATCTTTTCGGTTTCCTTGTAGTAGACATATCTGATATGTTGGTTCGAGATGAAGGCCTCGAATGGGTCTTGATCGTTCACGTCTCTGATACCTCTTTTAATATCCTTTTTAATCTTCTGTTCTCTCTTTTGTCTATGAGAAGTGAATCCTAACAATTTTTTCTTATAAGCCCACATAACTGACTTGTTCATCTTCAAATCAGCGGACATCATCAAGTAGTGTAAGTTTGGTAACTGATTACGTGCTTTATCCCCAACAATGAAGAAGAAACTTCTTTCTTTCAGCTGGGCACCATTACGGATGAGTGCCGGAATACGTGAATCAATGGCCTTCTTCACCATCTTAGTTTCTATCTGGTCAGTATCGTGTTTCGATATATCGAGGCATTCGTATCATCTCTTCGCTATATGAAAAAAAATACTTGATGAGTCGTGTGTTGGACAATATTTTGGCTGTGAATAGGAAAGAGGTGGAGAGGGTGGGTAGGGGTATTCTGTAGAATGGACAAAGATACGAGGTGGCGTACTTTAATAGCAACTATGACTCTGAGACCTCAAACTGGATTCTTTGTCAGTTTCTGTGGTGAGATTTAATTCACTTTCTCATTTACCTTTTTATGTCTTCGTGAAGTCACCCTAAGTTTAGATACATGCATCCATAGGCCTGACTTAACATGCTAAAATCCCTTTATAATTAGGAAGCCCAAAATCAAGATGCTTAGTCTCATTTCAGTTTGCTTTCTCTTAAGTCTACTTTAATTAAAGATGCCTTGTGTGGTTGTACGTATTTGTAAACTTTCTACTCAGCTACACACACACACATTTCTCAGATTATCTTCAAATTGCTGCAAAAATTACCCCTTTAGAGGGTTTTTTTTTGCAACCCCTTCACTTACTTGCAACAACGTTTATCTGTTAGCAGCATCACAACTATCCGTTAAAATATTGGTTGATACTGTTTTGAATCAATATGAATACCCTGGAATTGGGGAATACCTGTTCAGTTCCATTCGATTTTATTCCTGGGCTAAATACCATTGATAGCGGCGCCATGCATTCAAGAGACCCTCATCAGCATATGGCTTCAATTCACGAAACACTCCATGATTATGAGGAACATCAAGGGCTCAAATGTGCGTCAGTTGAAAAGCCAAAGTTGTCGTTTGCACCACGATCAGGCCAACAATTCAAGCTAGGGCCCCCATTTGAGAAAACAGATGTCATCAGGCCAATCTATCGTTTGTCCACCAGAGAGAGGGTGAATCCCGTCATAAACGCACGTATTGATCGAGGGTTCGACCTCGTTGAAGGAGAATGGATTGGATACAAGAGAAACTACTTCACGTTGGTTGCAGCGTTTGATTTCATCAACTTCGATCTTGATATTGTTGCCACAGAGAAGTTTTACACCAATAGTGACGGAACAAATGAGGTCAATATAAATTCATTTTCTATTGGACTTGGTTCCAGATGCTGCGAAGACGATATGTATGTTGAATTGATCCAGCATACGGCAAAGAGAGACCTTGGTCCTCAGATCACACCTCCGATTTACTATGCAATTCCTGGAGCTGTGCCTAGTCATGCAACTATCAAACGCAGTGCCAATATCAGAAATGAAGGAAAGGTCATATCATACAATCGCCTATTCTTCACTGATATTAGAGAGTTAACCTTTGATCACCTGAATTCGATCTTGTCTACTTACCCCACAGATGAACCAATAGCTCAGGTTGCAAGGTATGAGAGAATTCAATTTTCATCTTCAATTAATAACCGTATATCTAGCTTGGCGAATCGACACTTCAGGTTGGAGATAGTCCTACATGGGAATTTAGAGAATGGCAAGCGTGTTGTGCTTGCAAGAAACGAAACTCCAGAGTTGACTGTCCGTGGAAGATCTCCTTCCAATTATAATGGTGCACGAGGTTTCACAGAGACGGCACGAAGGGCAAGAAAGGTATACTCAAAGAAGTTGAAGAACAAGGACAAGAAATCACCTAGATCTCATCTGGAAATTGCAAGCACAAGGGAGCTTACAAATTCTGTCATCTGGATAGACCCAACTCTCAGAAAGAAGCAAATAAGAAGCTCAGCACAAGGGGAATTGGTACTGAAATTCAAAGACGTCGATAAAGAAGTGCTGAATACACAGGTGCATAGAGGAGGGAGACCGAAACCAGTATTGAAGCTGAGAGTAGTATTTGACCCAGTGTCTGAAAATTCTCAGAATCAACAAGTGTCTGTGGTTTCCAAAACCAACCCACCATTATGCTCAAGTGTTTCAGTTCATGTGATTGACCCAGACATCATTGGAGATGGTCAACTAATTATGTCTTCAAGAGAGCTCGACTTAAGTCAGCCAAACAAAAATAACCTTCCAGATATTACTCTTAATAATACAAGGGTCTTGCACAAGAGCCCCACTAGAGTGGATAAATATTGTGGAAATAGAGCTAATAGGTCCCCATATTACAATATTGGTGAAGTGCAATTAGGTGATGCTCAATTCGATAGGCTACACCTGTCACCTATTTCGCCAGAATTCAATATCAATACTTCATTAGAAGGTCTATTTGATGGATCAGACTTTGAAGGAATGAATGTTAGCAACATCTATACTTCTCGAAGCACAAACCTCCAAACTCTTCCCGAGGTTGAGAGGGCATGTTGTCCTATTTACAAAGAGCCTGATTTATACACTTTGTTAGAGCCTGATATTATCAGACGCAAGACAAAGAGAAAGAATACCAAGGGAGACCTATTGGATGACATGGTTCTACCATCTGATTTCGATATTGACGATTACAACTCTTTCGATTTGGAACCCAAACACTTTGTATTAAGTATCGCTCCAGTAGTGCTCGGTGTTGAACCAACCTATGTCTTTAATGAGAGGGTTGAGGAGGTTGTGGTTGGTAGAAAAACGTCCAAGAGAGAGAAAACAAGTATAAAGGAGAAGAAGAGGACTAGACACTCCCATCCAACAACAAGTGCTTTAGACCTTAGACAATTATGAGCAGCTTCATTTGGATTCTTGTAGATATCAATGAACTAGATTGAGTTAATTTGAAATTGCACGAAATATCAGTGCAGAGTAATGTGGTGTAGGTTCTATACATGCTAATGTAGAAACAAAGTGGTACGGGGACTGAACTTATGTTCACGGACTACTTTGTTCTAAACAAAGTGACCTTCATGCTAACATCACCACAAGCCCGAACCTCTTCAGCACACCAACAATGATCCACAACTACGTGTTAGGTGCAAAACCCCACTCAGGTGGGTATTAGAACAGTTGATCAAACCTGATTCATATGGCTTCAGCCAAATATCCTTGCCTCTAACATCCCTCTTGTCCAACTCTATCTGTCTGGGTCTTGCTGCAAAATCGCTGCCCATGGCCCCAAGCTTACGTAATCTAAATTGGAACAATTTTTTCAACCTCAAAATTTGAAGTGAAACTGAAAGTCGAAAGAATAGATACAACATAACCAACAATGCTATTCTTTAGTTTCTTTAAGACCCTTGTTGATCAAGAGGTTACCGTGGAGTTAAAGAACGATATAGAGATCAAAGGAGTCTTGAAGTCAGTGGACCAATTCTTGAACTTGAAGTTGGACAACATATCATGTGTGAATGCCAGTAAATATCCACACTTGCAATCCGTCAAGAACTTATTCATAAGAGGATCAACTGTACGTTACGTACACTTGAGTCCAAATTCAATCGACTGTACTTTGTTGCAGGATGCTTCAAGAAGGGGTATGTTTCGATCTTTGTTTATTTTGATTTGATGATGTGAAAGAATACTAACAGATTTATAGAAGCAATGGCTCAATCGGCCAAGTAGCGAAGTTTTTACGTATGATAATGTATAGCTTGTAATATAGAATAAAGTGAATTGTGTGAATGTAGCATGATGTAGGTTATGGGGTTTTTATTACGGCAGGAGTTAGTGGGGAATTTAGCATGAAGTGGAAATGCTTTGGGTGGTCACTACTGCTGAACGGGAAAAGTATAAGTGGGTAGCTATAGGGGATACCAGATTCGGGCAGTGTTTCGAATTTCACCGAAGATCACATCCTCTCTAGATAAACAAGACCCCGAACACACGAATACCTCACTTCAGTCCTCTGGCATCTGGTCAGACCAAGATCTCACATACTTACTCTCGTGGTGTGGAGAGTCGCTGTAGGCATTTGGCTCTGGAATGCCCTGCCTTTTTGCAATACGAACAAATCCTTTTCGAAGGAGCATCATATACTGTGTTTCGATAGCCTTCCCGTTTGCCAACTTTTTCCTCCGGTCTTCTCTCAAGAGGGTGTATTACCTCTGGGATCTTCCCCGTACTTCTCGACCCTCGTAAGTCAGGCCGTTTCGCGAGACCACACACACCAATGACATTCTTGGGTATTATTATGTACCTTGAGTCAACCATCTCATGTGAGCAATTCAGGCATTTCACGGGGCTTGAAATAATATGTATGAACTCCGGCTCTGATATCACATCCCCATTGCATCCTTCAATCTGTTCAATATATCCATTAACAATATGCAACCTTTCTTCATATCGTTTCTTCAATTCTTCTAATTCTCTGGTCTTTTCAGCAACTGCTTTCGCTAAATTTTCAACAGAATGCAGTAGTTCAACAATAGCCATGGCCCTTACTCAACTCAGTTCATCTACTGGTCTATTTCTTCCTAATCACTTATACTCATGCGATGTTCCTGCATGTATGCATTCAGTAATTGAAAGATTGTTTGTATAGTAAAAAAAAAAGTGTACTATTTTGGCTGTGATGGCCTTTGGCAGAAGCGCGCTCATCGTGAACATTTGCTGATCTGTTTATAGTCCAAGTCCGGTTCGATTCTTGCGGTAGGGTCATAGAAGATTTGAGTAATCAATCCATCTTGACCCAGTAATGAGTAGCAATAACCTGGAGGGAAGCAATTCAGCACAGACTGTTACCCGCAAGGAGGCGATAAGGAAGGCTAGGACCACTAAGGTGTAGGTTGATGTTACCAGCGTGACAACTCGATTCTTTTTGGATAATGAAAGTAGTTGAAGGGTTGTTTATTTTTTGAGTGTACGCCTTGTGAGAATATCAAAGCTTCGTCGTAGTTGTCTTGTTGGACACATTTATTCTTTATGCTCAGTTATGCACTCTATTCTTATGGCAGGGTTATTCTAACTACTTGAGAGAATGGGGACCCTAACTTGAACTTCTGTTCAATCTATATTAACTCATTCTGACACCGCTCATGAATCTATGTGAACTGAGATCTTGAATTCCCCTTCAATCCATTTTTAGTTACAGTCTCTCTCGCTGTCCCTTTCTAGTCACAACTCCCTTCATGTCCTCTTCATGCCTCTTCTGATACCGCTCCTTATGAGACCCCTTTCCATGTAACATAAACTCATGAGGCACACAACACATACCACAACGCTTTTGGCCAATTGAAGAAACGAACCAGAATATACCGCTTCCCCCTTCAAGATAACCTTATATTGAATAAATTCCAAAGCAAATGCTATAATAATAGGATACTTGATGTAGTTCAATACTCCACTTGTGGTTATCTTTATATTAAATTTGTTGTAAAAGGCCGTTATGATAATACAACAATACATGATTCTCAAAGACATATTGATAGTATTTGAAAAAATAAGACCACTCAACCCCATTTGATACTTCTCAATCGAAGCATACAGCGATATCAAAACAATGACACTCAGGAAAGTCATAAAGTAGGAGAATCTCTTGATATCAGCCTTGGTTGCAATACTACTGAAAAGTGCTTCTAATATTCCATTGAATGCAAGCATTGGGATGTATAGGACATATTGAGGGAATATTTCAAACACGTTCGTCAGTGACCATACACTTGTTTTAGATCCTAACAATACCTTCAATAAGTAAGAAGCATTGGTAAAACCTCCAAGAATGATCAAAATTGATAAATTCAAATAGAATATACCAATCGTCTTCATCATGTTATATGATTCTTGAACCGAATTTTTATTCCCACCAGAAGAAAGTAATCTAGTGAATAGTAAACGAACAGATTCTTCAATTGGTTGTAAGATTAATCTTGCCACGATGGAACCATAATTGGTAACCACAGAATAAACTCCCTGTTCTTCCACTGAACACAAATAATTGATCAAGATTTTATCTCCTTCCGTAAGAAATTGTTTGAATATCATTTGCACAAAGAGGCTTTTCCAGATAGCCAAAATTTTGGACTTAAAATAGAAGGTATCATTTGTAGAAGTGTGAATCTTCTTGATTGAAAACTGCAATTGTTGATGAATTGGTTTCAACAGGTTATCGTGTATAAAACTGAACATATAACGCAAGAAGAGTGTCAAGGAATAACTAAATTGGCCAATTGCAAAAGCCAAAATAGCTAGTCCTTCGAATTCTTGCAGCCTGAAATAGTTCTTGAATAGAATGATTGAGCCAAATGTGGTTATGCATTTGTTAAATATGGCAAGACCTTCAAAATGTGATCTTCTTTTGAAGTTCAATTCAAATTGGTTAATTGCATATATAGGTTCGACAATGAGTTCTAACAAGATCAGTAGCCAGACTAACAAAATGGTGATGTAGTGGTATGGCAATGGAATCAATGAGGATTGAAACAAGTCTGTTTGGTATTGCCACAAGAATATGGCAAGCGACAACGGTATACCTATTATAAGTGGCAAGAAGCCAAAATTGATTATACTTTGTAAAGATCCACGTTTCGTATGTTCATGGAACTCTTTTGTAGGTTTTTCATCTTCAATATTGTCTACTTCAGTTCTTTGGATTGACAATCGTTCTCCTTCTCTGCTGAAGAATAGAACAGTGGATACAAGGAACTCCAAGTATGTTGATAACCCAAAGCTCTTAGGTGAAACGTACCTGATAAGCACTTGGTTGAGCAGGAACGTTAAAAATTTCGTTAGGAATTGTACGAGGATGAGGAAGGAAGCACCGCTTGTTGAATTGGTCAATAGTTTCGAGTCGCTATAAGGGGCAGATTGGACTTCTCCCGAGAAATCAATGGTATTGGTTTTATCTTTGCCTAATTTAGCCGTAAGATCAGTATGAGGATGTCTTGATCTTAATGCAGATTCACCACTTGGAGAAGGACTTGAAGGAGTACCCGAAGGAGTACCAGAAGGAGATAGCGATCCAGAATCAGGAACCGCATTATACAGCGCTGTGCTCGACCTCACTGGTAGTTCATTAGCTGACATCTTATATCCCCAGCAACCCTACACAATCACCACGTCTCTCTTTACTAGAAAGAGCTCTCGTACATACGTCACGATGTGAACCTCTACCAGGAATTCTCGTAATCTTAACCTGCAAAAAGCACTTCCCCGGGTAAACAGAAAATTTTCAATCAAATAAGTGCTGAACTACAGCAAGACCACTCATTAAAAAAATAGCATCTTGATACTTCGTATTGATATTTTGTTCATAAGAAGCATCAAGAATCCAGCATCACGCCAAACTAATTTTGATCTCAGATTATTCCATAAAGCAATCGACAGCTGTAATTTACACCTCGAAGAATTTTTTTTGGGATCTAAACTTAAGCTGTAAATTTCAAGAAACACTCACCACCAAGCGAAAGTAAGCAAAGGAAGACAAAACCAAAACCCAAGCAAAAGTACAACATAAAGGACCTCTATCTTTTCTACCAAGACAAAGATCGACATCCAGTACCTTTCAACATAAAGCAAAGCCACCAGCCGAAACGATGGACCCTAATTTAAATCACCACGACGTTGAGTTACGTGAACAAGACCGTTGGTTACCCATTGCTAATGTAGCCCGTTTGATGAAGAACACCCTCCCCACAACCGCTAAGGTTTCCAAAGATGCTAAGGAATGTATGCAAGAATGTGTTTCCGAATTCATATCATTTATAACGTCCGAGGCCTCCGATAAGTGCCTTCGAGAGAAGCGCAAGACCATCAATGGTGAAGATATATTGTACTCGATGCATGATTTGGGATTCGAGAATTATGCTGAAGTATTGAAAATTTATTTGGCAAAGTATAGAGAGCAACAGGCTTTGAGGCAAGAGAGAGGAGAAACAAGGATATCTAAAAGACAGGCCAAGCAAAATGCGGCTGCGGTTGCAGCTGCTGAATTAGAAGGTGAAGGTGAAATCGAAGTTGAGCTCGAAGGTGAGCTTGGAAGTGAACTTGAACCTACCCCGTTAGAAGAAACAAATGAACAAATCCTCAAAAGAAGAGATCTTCTCGAAAGTCAAACAAATAGTCCTCCTGTTCAGTCGACTACAGCTACAGCTACCCCAGAAGCCGGTGTCGATATTGGAGATGCTGGCTCTGTCGCAAGTAGTAACGATTCTTCGTCTTCAGAAACCTCTTCTCCAAGAGATGGAAATGATAACAGAGATTTTGAAAATGACCAGTATGATAATCAAGATGAACATCAAAGCAACAACAATGGTTTCCAACATGATGGTTCCCATTCTCCAGATTCACATGTGGATTTCAACGAGTACAAACAATCAGAAGATTCCACATCAAGTGCTCCTAAGCAAGAAGGAAGTGCGAACACAGACGCCAACAGTATTAATGATGATGATGAAAATAGCGGTTCGGGGAGTATTTTGAGCAACACTGTCGCTGATAATCGCTCGAACACAAGCTCTCCAGGATCTTACAAAGGCCATGTCAAGACTGAAAACGATGTTGTTGTCAAAGATGTTACCCCGGTGTACGGATATACTGGGTATATTGATGAAGGAATAACGCGAGAGGAAGAAACCGGATCTGATGCAATAGAAGGTGTTGGCCATGATGGCGATATAGATGAACTTACATCGGGAATAACGAATGGTGCAGACGACAACTACTTTTAGGTGGTCCAATTTCTTGTATTAGACTTTTATTTTTACTTTCAAGGGAACCGTCTAGCTTCTCTATATCTATTTATTGGTCCTCATGGGCACTTCAATTCTTTTTACTGTGTTATAATAAACGTTTAACTGGTTAATACTGGTGCACCTATGTGGCAACCGTAAGACGATTGATTTAAGAATGTGATATAACGATGATTAATGGTAAAGCAATTTGAAATGAGCATTATTTTCATGTATTCATACCCTTTTACGACAAACAGGGCAAGAGGTAGAATAATCAAACCAAGTACTTAAACAGTTGTAATGGAACATGTGATTACATGCACCAAATACTCGCATATTATCACTATTATTCATTAGGTCATAGCATATAACACATCTTTCGGCTTCTTGATCAGTTTCTTTATCAATTGCATTAACTATTGGAATCAGAAGTCGCAGTAGAAGCATCTTCTTCTTTTTGAAGTTTATGAGGTTTCTTGTCACGTCAATTAGCAACCTGAATGTAGAATATGATGACGGTAGGATATGGAATGGGAAAGTGTAGAAATACAAGAATATGACGGCAAATGCACTTACCATGACTACACGAACGAAGCTCACAAGGAAGTCGAGTGAGTTGCTTATCTTGAACTTCGTTTCCAACCATTGTGAATCCTCAGATAGATTATTTTGATGTTCGTAGTAGCTCAAGGTGAATTTGAGTGAAGTGGAGATAATTAATGGAAAGACTTTCAATATCTCGAATCCAAAAATGGACAGCAATATGTTATCCTCGAAGGAAATCGGGTTTTGACGGGAACAGTGTGAAAAGATCTCATAGAAGAAATGGAAAATCAACATTCCATCAATTAGATTTAGTAATACCAAGCCGATGGAAAACCTTGCCGCCACATATTTGACATCAGTGATGCGATGGCTTTCATTAAACAAGGTTGATGCTCTTTCTTGCGATAAGTAGTGAAAACTCTTCAAGAGTAATACGCAAAGAAACAACCCGGCATATTTGAACAACTCATGCCTTATAATTGTAACATCAAATGAGAAGCATTTGCAATAAAATATAATGAACCCAAAGCAAAACTCCCAAAGGGTATATCCAACCTTAGCCCTGACGCTTTTGATCTCTGAGTTTGTGAGTTTCCCGAATATGGCCCATTTAACCACATGAACTATAAGAAATATAACTATTAGAGCCAAGTTCTCAAGTTTTATATGGAAGGAATGAGTACCGACAGCTGCTGTAGCGAGACTATTGTAGTAATTTTGAAGTACACCATGGATTCCAGGGTTATTCTCTAGTCTTTTATAAGCAGATAGACCTATGAAGGCACCGAACTAGAAATGGGTTAGTATCAAAGCCGATGCAATAAATTCTCTACCCCCAAAAAGGTAACAGCAATTGAACGTACTAAGCCACCGAATCTGCGTCGCCTGGTTGATGACAGCATGTGTGTTTTATGTTCACAGTATAAGTTAAGAAAGCAAGTATGTTACAGTGTGATGTGGATTTGATTTTGATATGGCGCACAAAAAACACCCTCTTCAAAAAAAGAGCACATGCAGAGAACAGTGGTCACAAGGGTATTTACGGTGGAGGAAGGTAACTGTTAGAAAAGGAAGGTTAACGAGCAGGGGGAGGGGCGGAATAGTTAGAATTGAAGAGTGAATCAGCAAAATGCTCGCTTGAAGAGTAACACTGCAATGGTGCAAGCTGTTTGTAGTGCATATGAATGTGTGGGGAGCCAATTCCAGTGCCATATTGTTCCATACACAGCTGGAGAAGGGAGTTTGCAGTTTGTCGTGAAATGAGTACTGGGAACATGTGAGATGTTGTAAGCCTTGAAGAACACTTTATGTAGAGTATAGTGTCATTAACAGCTATTTCTAAGCCACTGGAGGTGGAAGAGTTACCAGGTTTGGTACCAAGTTGGTGAATAAAGCACAGAAAGCATGTGTTAGAGTAAAGCATGTGTTAGAGTAAAGCATGTGTTAGAGTAAAGCATGTGTTAGAGTAAAGCATGTGTTAGAGTAAAGCATGTGTTAGAGTAAAGCATGTGTTAGAGTAAAGCTTGTGTTAGAGTAAAGCTTGTGTTAGAGTATTAAGCAGTCTATAGTGTGAAAAGGGTTCTGTTTCGGGTGACTTTGATGGTTAAATTTATCTGTTAATGGACTGAGAGGAAAGTTGGTATACGAGGCAGCATCAAGAGAGGTGCAATGGTATGAAAAGGATTCAAGCGAAGATATCTACGACCGGAATACCACCATAAAGTATTTTTCATGAAAGCACTATGACATGCCCACCAAACCTTATCATCTCAAGCATAACAAATACATATGGTTACCTAAAAATCACCAACAAAGGCACCTACCAAAACACAATCAAAGAATCCCACCCAAACTCCTCACACTCCATCCTCATTCCCACAACATACAATGCATAGATGTCATAAGACCAATGGCTTCCCTACCACCATTATATAAGCAAAGGTGTCACATGACTGCATCCCATTTTTTGGCTCATCGCTTATCAATTTTTTTTATTCAATCAGTAGCCTCGATGCTACGGTACTTAAGCACATCATTAAAGAACATGGGTAAAAGAAACTTCAGAAAGAACAAGGGAGGCGACAACAGAAGCTCCAATAAGCGTACCAATGTGGGCTCTGGATCGGATAGAGATAGAGATACCTCGTGGTTAAATGCTCCTCGTGAAAACGAGAAGTGGGAGAAGTATTACAAGGCCATGAATATCATTCCTGATGATGAATGGGACACATTCAAGTTGCATTGTCAGGATAACTTGCCAATTACCTTCAGAATAACTGGGTCAAGAGCTCATGCCAATGAAATCAAAGATAATTTTATCAAAAACCATGTTGCACACTTGAAGGATGCTGAATTCGATGGGGTAAAGTTAACCCCAAGAACATTAGCATATTATCCAAATCAAATGGGTTGGCAAATAAATGTTTCTAAAGGTGTCATCAGAAAGACCAAGGAGTTCGCCAAGACTCAACGGTTCTTGGTCATTGAAACCGAAGTTGGTAATATCTCTAGACAAGAGGCAGTTTCCATGATCCCACCATTGTTGATGGACGTTCAACCTCACCACGCCGTTTTGGATATGTGTGCTGCTCCAGGTTCAAAAACAGCTCAATTAGTAGAAGCTTTACATGTTAACGAAGAAGTTGAAGCTCCAACAGGCTTTGTTTTGGCAAATGACTCCGATTATAAAAGATCCCATATGTTGGTTCACCAGGTCAAGAGATTAAACTCAGCTAACTTCATGGTGGTTAACCATGATGCTCAATTATTCCCAAGAATTAGAATAAATTCAAGTCCAGAATTCTTAAAATTCGATAGAATTTTATGCGATGTCCCTTGCTCAGGTGATGGTACCATGAGAAAGAACGTGAATGTTTGGAAAGACTTCACTGTTGGTAATGCCCTTGGATTGCATTCTTTGCAAGTGAATATCTTGAATAGAGGTATTCATTTATTGAAGAAGGGTGGAAGATTGGTATACTCAACTTGCTCATTATCGCCAGTTGAGAATGAAGCTGTAGTAGCAGCTGCTATGAGAAAATGGGGCGACCAAATCAAGATTGTTAACTGCGACAACGAGTTACCAGGTTTAGTTAGACGTAAGGGTATTAGTGACTGGAAGGTTTTTGGAAAAGATATGGAACTTAGAGAACCTGGCGCTGAAGATGTTGCTGAAACTGTCTTCCCACCTTCTTCTGAAGAAGCTAAGTTGTTTAACTTAGAAAACTGTATTAGAGTTTACCCTCACTTGCAAAACACGGGTGGTTTCTTTATTACTGTCATTGAAAAGGTCAATCGAGACCAAGATGGCAAAAAAGAATCTCCTATTGAAAGCGCTACTTCTAAGAGGCCAATCGACACTGTGAGTGAACAAGATGAATCTTCGAAAAAGCAAAAGACTGAAGAATCAAAGAAGGAAAATTCTGCTCTCCCAGTACAGCCTATGAGAAAGGAAAAGTTACCAAGAGATGCGAATGAAGAACCATTCATTTTCTTAGATCCAAACAATGAGCAATTGGCAAAGTGCTGGCCATTTTATGATGTTTCGAAGGAGTTCCGCCGTGACTCCACTTTAGTAAGAAATGCGACTGGGGAGCCATTGAGAACAATTTACTATGTTTCCTCAATCATAAAAGAAATCCTTTCAATAACCGATCAAAAGCTAAAGATCATCCATGCTGGAGTCAAATTGTTTGTCTCTCAAAGAAATGAAACTGGTAACTGTCCATGGAGAGTTCAAAATGAGTCCTTGCAAACTATAAAGCCATTCCTTGGGGAAAGTAGAAGACTTTCATGTAACCTCAAGTTGTTAGAATTTTTGTTCCAGGAAGCCTTCCCTAAAATTCATGAAATTAAAAACATGGGCATTGACCCAGAGTTCTCCGAAAGATTAGAAGGAATGTCCGAAGGGTGTGTCTTCTTGACAGTTACCAGAGAAGGTGATGATCTTGAAGACTTGTTCTTACCCCTCTGGAAGGGTAAGTCCAACGTTAACTTGATGGTTAACAAGAAAGACACGCACGAGTTACTTTATCGTGTATTCGGTATTGAAACTTCTTCCAAGGACCAGGGTAAGGAAGCTGTATACCAACACAAGGCTGATGCAATCAAGGCTGCTCGTTCTGCAGAAACAGAGAGCTCTACTGACACTGAAATTAAGTCTGAACCTGAGATCAAGGTTGAAGACGATGCAGTTGAAGTTGAACAACCTGTAGCAAATGATACGGAAGTCAAAGATGTGCAATAATTTCTGTTTTTCATTGTATCATAGACATTATAATCAATAGAGGAACACCTCTATGGGGTTACTCGCGTTTACATCTTGTAGATTATTCTTTTCTCGTTTTGAGACTATCTATTATCTTAATTTTTCGATCTATAAAATATTCATATCCAGGTATACCAACAAAGAGCGTACTATTCAGAGTCATCTGAGATATCTTCTCCCAGCAGTACCTCGCCATCATAGTCACCAATTTCGTCGTTACTATCATTGTCGCTTAGGTCAGTTTTAACATCCCTTTCCAAATCTTCGCCAATAATTTCAGATTCCAAACCATACTCCTCATCGATACCATCAAAATCTAATTTGTTACTCTTCTCATCTTTTGGATTGAATCGTGTGGTAAACAACTTTAATGTAGACTCGTCAACAATTTCATCAACCCACTGCTCCACTAATAATCCTAAAGCCAATAGCGCACCTTCGTCGAATCGTTTAATTAGCTGTGGATTGGAGGTCAGTGTCATTTTCTTACTCGCAAAGTAATGTAGTACTTCAAGCAACTCTGAGTCTGGTAATTGTGTTTCACCGTTTCTAAAGTCATCGCGTGTTCTCATAGGAAGCTTCAAAAGCCCCGGCTTTGACTGGTCCAAGATCTCATCCGCAGGTATGCATATCCCTTTTGATCTGAACATATCATCAAAATCCAGAGCATCTTTGTCCAAGACCACTGTGAGTCGACCATCATCTAACTTGATCTCATGGTTTGTGGACTCGAGTAATTTTTCTCTATCTAGGGATCTGAATTTTGTATAACGGCCATCTGTTGCGTGGTAAACGTTACCCGATATCCTACTGACTGGTATTGGCATCTTAATGATGTAAGGCTTTGTACTGAAGCGGTTTGGATGTAGATCATCTGCTCTCATGCCCTCAAATTTCAATTTCTGATATTGGGTCGTGCATTTGTTCAAATTAATACTGATCTGTAAACATAAGGTTTAAACCTGTAGAGATTAAGGTAAACTAGTATCACATTTACAGCCATTAGTCCAGCTTGCAACACCTAGTATATACATAGCGGGATGGCTACATTGTTCGAACATTTTGGATTGCGAGAGAGAATTGCACAAATATGCCGCGAAGATGAATCACGCAAAGATACCATTTCCAAATCAGTTTATAACATAATATCCAATGCCAAACTCCATAAGAAAGTGCTTCGAAGCGAGAGTGATGAAGTTCAAGACTTAAAATCTAAGATTAACGACTATGAGCTTTACACGAACAAATTAAAACAAGAACACTCAACAAAATTGAAGCTACAAGAAGCCAGATACGACAGCTTCAGGGATGAAAACTTAAAGCTTAAAGAGCAGCTAAAGAAATTGAACCTGCTTTCGAAATCAACCAATTCGAATTTGAACAAGTTCTCTTTGGTTGCATTTACCCTGCCGAATCCAAAGCTCTCTCCCATATCCGAAGACCTAAGCGATGTTTTGACCCCAGTTAAATTAGGTAAGGGTTCTGCTAGAGTTATACGCCAAAAGTTCAAAGCAAAACCTCTGGTGAGCAGTAAAGCTCCCCAAAGATCCTTGAAATCCTTCGAAAGATCTCCGGCTTCGAACTCTCCTTCTCCAGAGTTCACCCCAAGCAGAAATCTTGGGTATGAATTCTTGAACCCTCTACCTAATTGCATCCCCAAGTCAACAGGCCAACTGAAAGTAGACAAAAAGGGAAAGACAAAAATAAAGAAGATTTCATTACTTGCTGCCAAACCGAATCTTCCGAGCTACTCGTTCCATTCGACTGACAAGGTGAGAAACAACCTAGGACTTGACGACGAAAACGTCAACTCTTTGAACTACTACCAGGACGGGAATTTTTTGGACGCTGAATTCAGCCCTCCCAAACCCAAAAGGGCTCCGAGTGATCTTACCCAGTTTGTTCCAACCTTTGAATTAAGAAGAAATGAAAAGAAAAGGAAGAACATATTCAATATTGACTAATGGCATTGGGACGATTGTATGTAAATAACTCAAAATTTTCTTGTCAAAAATACACTGTTCTTTAATAAATTAATTAAACACTATTCATTTTTCATTAATTAAAGTATCTAGGCATTCCACTCGATAAGTCTAGTTAGTGTTATTGTCTAAGCGGTCTCGAGAAGTTGCAGCCACAATAAAATGTCGCACGAGTTCATGTCGCACACAACTTCTTTCGTCGCCACTAATAAAATATGGATCAACACTTTTTAACAATTAGTAAAGTATAAGTATCCAGAAGCAACGACTCACAACAGCTGAACAATATGAAACAAACCTCTGGAGTATTGAGGAGTGTATCGCTGAGTTCGAGGCGTTTGTCTATGGTTAGATTTGCCTCCTCAGGGAGTGCCAGCATGGCCAGTAGAAATGCTGTTCAAATGAATCAGATTTCACCTCCAGGATTGTCGTACCATGATATCTTGAACACGTCTTTCTTCTTAGAAAGCAAGAATCGAGGGAACATTGGAGATTTGAATTTAAAGGATGCCGATGCTTCTGACGATGTCAATACCCCGACGAAGGAACCAGAAGTTACAGACACCCCAGAGTCCCCAAAATCCCCAGAATCCCCAGAAAAGGTACCTGAACCTGTAATTCAAGAGGAGATTAAGAAAGATAAGAAGGATGAGTCAGATGAAAAGAACCCATCAGATGAATCAGAGACTGTCTCTACGGAAGTGGGCCCTTCTGGCGGGGCAACTGCCGCTGGTGGTGCTGGATCAGCTCCTCCAAGTAGTGGTAACGGAAATAATGGTGGCGATCCGAACAAAGATAAAGATGATAACGATACCGACTATTTTAATCAAAGGGATGCTGTTTCCAAGCCTTTGAAAGCCAACAATGGTTTATATCCTCCTTTGTTGGCGATACCAATGACAGATAGAATGCCGTTACCGGGATCTCATTTCCTGATCAATGTGACCGATCCGGAGGTAATTAAAGCATGCTATGAAACGTTGAACTTTAGAGAATCTTATTTCGGTTTGTTCCATGTTAAAGAACAAGGTGCAGAAGACACAGACATCATTAAGAGTCGTGATTTTGTACATGATGTTGGTGTTTATTGTCAATTATTCAGATTTAATAAAATCGAAAATGGGCTTTATATATTTGGTTACGCACACGGAAGGTGTAAAATTGAAGATTTGATTACTCCTCAAGCTAGAAAGTTGAAACCAATGACAGTTGGTGAAGTGGCTAGCAAGACGTCTTACTTAAACAATTACGAAGTTTCAACTGTTATTCCAAGAATAATCAAAGACGACCCATATAGTAAAGACGATCCTAAGATCAGAGATGCCATAGATCGTTTGATTAGTCTTATGGCTGAAGCGACTAAGAGTAACCCTAAGTTGAAGGAGAGTATAGCAAAATGCTCACAACTTTTGTATGACCCATCCAAGTTTGCGGATGCATTGGCTTCTACAGTTGCAATGGAACCTTCTGTGCTGCAAGAATTATTAGCAAACTTGAGCGTCCTCCAAAGATTGGATAAATTATATGAGCTTTTGGAGATCGAAGTTGCACTTTTGAAAATGAAGAACGAAGTTTCTCATAGTACAACCAAAAAAATGAAAAGTCAAATGTTGAAAAACTTGGTAAAAGATCATATCCAAGAATTGCTGAAAGTTGCTGGGTTAATTGATGAAAAGAAGAAGTCGCACAAATTCGAGAAGCGTCTTGCGAAGTTGAATATGCCCAAGGAAGCAAGGGACGCTTACAAGACTGAATTTGAGAAATTAACAAGCGGAAACGATCATCCAACCGAACTTGTTGTTGTTGAGAAATACTTGGACTGGTTGACTCTGATTCCTTGGGGAATATTTTCAAAGGATAAATTCAACTTGAAGGAAGCTAGAGAAATTTTAGAGCGTGACCACCATGGTTTAAAGGACGTAAAAGAGCGCATTCTTGAGTTTATCTCTATTGGTAAGGTATCCGGAAAAGTTGACGGAAAGATCTTATGTTTGGCAGGTCCTCCTGGTACAGGTAAGACCTCCATCGCTAAATCCATCGCCGAAGCATTAGGTCGTAGATACGTACGTATCTCAATGGGAGGTATCCGTGATGTTCATGAAGTCAAAGGACACAGAAGAACATACGTTGGATCAATTCCCGGTCGTATCATTTTCTCCTTGAAGCAAGCAAAAACGTCTAACCCATTGATGTTAATTGATGAAATCGATAAATTAGATATGTCACTGTCAGGAGGAGCTGCACTGGCGTTCTTAGAGATCTTGGATCCCGAACAAAATCATGGATTCCTTGATAACTATATGGATGTTAAGGTTGATTTATCTAAGGTATTATTTGTTTGTACTGCAAACTATTTAGGTAACATTCCACCTCCATTGAGAGACAGAATGGAGATAATCCATGTACCTGGTTACACGAATAACGAAAAAATCGAAATCATTGAGAAGCACTTGATCCCTAATGCTTCTGCAAAAGTTGGATTGAGTGAAGGTCACATCAATATCGCTAGAGATGCTATATCCCGCTTAGTTGAGAAGTATTGTCGTGAGAGTGGTTTAAGAAACTTGAAAACATTAGTTACTAGAATTTTCAGCAAGGCATCGCTCAAGATTGTTGAAGAGATGGAAACCAGAGAAGTGGAAGCAGAGAAAAAGTTGAGCATAAACTCTTCTGCTGCTTCTGCTGGTGCTGAACTTGTTGCGGCTAAAGAGGCTGAAATTGTCGAGACCAAGGAGGAAGAACTTCTTATTTCGCAAAAAGAAAAGATCCTCGAAACCAAGGCCGAAATAGAAGAAGAAATAGAAGAAGATGAGTATGACGATAAGGTTCTCGGTGTTGAAATTATCAAGGGTGACTTTAAACCAATCCAATTAGACGTTCCTGAAGACATTAAGGTTGAAATCAATGCAGCGAATTTGAAAGATTTTGTGGGTCCTGAAGTGTACACAAGAGACCGTTTGTACGAAACTTTGCCACCAGGAGTCGCTACTGGTTTAGCCTATAGTAGTTCTGGTAATGGTGATGCCCTTTACATCGAATCCATTCTTACGAACTCGATCGGCTCTGGTTCTGGCCTGGCAAGAGTGAACGTTACAGGTAGTTTGAGAGATGTCATGAAAGAATCTGCATCGATTTCGTACTCTTTCGTCAAACTGTACATGGTTAAAACATTTCCTGAGAATAGATTCTTTGAATCAGCAGAAATACACGTCCATTGCCCGGATGGATCCATTCCTAAGGACGGTCCTTCTGCAGGTGTTTCATTCACCTCATCTTTGTTATCATTAGCTTTGAATCAACTGATCCCACCAAATATTGCCATGACTGGTGAAATCACTGTCACTGGTCGTGTATTACCTGTTGGGGGCCTCAGGGAAAAGATTTTGGGTGCTAAGAGGTATGGCTGCGATACTATTATCTTCCCCAAAGATATTGAACACGAGCTTGCTGAAATTCCAGAAGAAGTTAAGGAAGGTATTACATTCGTACCAGTGCAATGGTACCAAGATGTATTTGATACCATTTTCCCAGGTATGACTATGGAAACAGGTAATTCAGTATGGAAGGAAGAGTTCGCTAAGCTAGACCAAAAGGAAAAATCCAGGAAGAAGAGACTGGAACCAAAGGAGAAAGATGTGAAAGAGACTGAGAAGGTGAAGGTTATTAAAAATTAACTAATTGTATATATGTAATGAGAAATTTAGAAAACGATAACACGAGCTTTGACATATAGTCAATAATGGTTATTCAAATCGACCCACAAATTAAGAAAAAACGCCATTCATCTTTTCTCTTCTTTGATCTTTTCAAAAAATTCACGAACTTTATCCTCTGTGACAATAGTACCTTGCTCAGCGAATGGCTTGAAGAAATCTCGTAATTTAGATTTTATCTTATCGTATGCATGTAAACCCTCGATCGCTTGTTCTCGGGGCAATGACAGAAGTGCGTCTCCGCCTAGGTCAAGAAGTGAACCTGTTGTAGATGAATCATCGTCTTCTTCTTCTGGTGGTTCATAGATTGGGTCTTCAGCAAACAAGAACTCGTTATTATTAAGAAACTCGCCCAATTTTGTTTTCTCTTTCGCAAGTATCTTTAGCTTGTCTCTGAAAGTTGGAAGTAAAAATAGAGAGTAAGGAACATCTACACGTCTCTTCTTGCGTGTTGGTTCTAAATCATCGTTCTCTGATTTCACCAGCTTATTAAGATCCAGTGACTTAAAGATTTCGTATCTCTCAAGCCAATTATCTGCTGAATCAATATCTGTAAAATGAGGCAATTTGGCTAAAACTATTTCCTTGTCATCTGCAATCTCCAGAAATATGTTTTTGTTCTCATCAATACATTTCCAGCATATGAACAGGTCAAAATCATCCAACGGGGGGAAATGTGGTACCTCGTCCTCAGACTCACTTCCATCTTGACCTTCAGTATCAACCTTGTCCGAATGAGCATCCTCTCCGGGTGGCAGTAGTTGTTCAAGCTTATTATTAGGTGCGCTTGATTTTGGCTTTTTGAATAGCCCAGGAATATACCCCAAGATGCAATCTTCATGGAACCAATCCTCTCCGCAAGACACACCAAAATAGCACTGTACCATATTTCCGGTTTCCTCTAACGGATTGTAGTGTTTCTGACAGGAACAGAAAAACCCTGAAAAGTTATGGTTATATCTATTTGACAGTGAAGGGATATCCTCTGCTGGATACTCAACAATGCTTTCACGTCTCCTCAAAGCAGCTGGACTAGAGAGGGGTCTATCCCTAATTCTTAGCAGACAAGCGTGTTTCATTCTGGTAGTTCCACAATCACAAACGTAATTTCTCTTACTAAATAACTCAACTAGTTCATGTGCTGAATGGCATTGGATGGAACATGAGTAACATACACCAATTGGCTGATCATCATTCTCTTTAGAGCAGGTCAAACAAGCAAAGACAGATTGCCTTATTTCGCCCTTGGTGAAGGTGCATTCATCAGGATTGAAGGGCATAATACGTCTGGCTTCTCGTTCTAGTTCCAATTGGTCTTGGATATAGTCTTGTGCAGTTACAGATTCTGTCATGGCTTGGACACTTGTTCTTTACCTTCTCGAGGATTAATAAATAATGCGTTTTTTGGTTTGTGGGTTTCTTTGGTCGAATCGTCTTGGCTATGGGTTCCCTATAGGCACCTGCTGAATCGCTTTGTATTGCTTTGCTTTAAGGTTCCTTCTTTTAAGTGATTTGGTTTTTGGAAAGACGCGATAAGTATGACTGAGCGCTACCAGTTTAGCTTTATAGTCCAGTCATAGTTAGTGGACTACATGAGGTGGGTAAGAGCCTTAAAGTATCTAAGTGACCGTTCAAGGTATGTTCATGGGGCCGGTCATATGATAGATATATTTAATGTTCGATGCCATCCTCTAGAGGTGACTGATAATTGCTCTTTTGGTGCATGCTTGAATTATCGAGCACCTTCGTGTCCATGCACCTCACACCATATCTTGCCGCAACGCACACAATCTTCTGTACTACAGTCCCTACAGATCGCTTATTCCTCATTTCATCATTAAACTGTTCGATTCTTCTTTTATTTGCTGAATGTTTCTTAATATAATTTACAAAGTTGGGATTTCCTTGACGATCTCGTCATATGCTTCTCTGTACTCGTCAGTCTTGTCGGCATTCTTCTTAGACTTTCCACCACCTGGGACAATCATAACACAAGAGGTAGGTCTCTTGGTGGCACCAGCAGTACCCAAATCTTCCTTGGATGGAATGAAGACGTACGGCACAGTGCAATCTTCACACAACACTGGGATATGAGAAATAACGTCGGCTGGTGAGATATCACCGGCAACAATAACCAATCCCTTCTCACCCTTTCTTAAAGCCTTGACAACTTCTTTCACACCTCTCTTGACATGCTTGGCCTTGGATGCTTTCTTGACAACCTTTAATACCTTCTTGTTCATCTTCTTTGGGGCCAATGGCTTAGCAAATGGCAAGATAGCAGACATTCTCTTTTCGTAGTTATCTTCAGTGGTGGCCTCTTCAGGCTTCGATACCTTTTCCTTCTTTGCCATCTTGTATATCTAGTTTATCAATCGTACTAAGTCTCCACCTATGCTCTAAAACTTTTCATTTAAATCTGCGATGCCATCACTGAGAGGTCGGAAAATTTACAACAGCGTAATATTATTTGTGCGTGCACACGACCCAGTATGTCTCTTGAATATATTATTGCATAAACATATAGTGCTCAGTGGAGCTTGTCCACTCAATCATGTATAGGAGCAATAGCAGCACTAGCAATCGCAAAAGAAAGAGAAATGCCACAACTGGTCACTCTCAACTGAATGAGACGGGATTGCAGTTGGTTGACGAAACAGTTTCACGCTCAGACGAGACATTGCCTGAAGAAAGTAAGGTTATCACCTACATAAACAAGTTGAATAAAGGCCAAACTTGGAACGAATCGTACAAGCCTGTGCTGTTCAAGATCATCGTTTCGTTATCAGAAGCAGAGTACTTCGAGGATAGGATGGACTCACTCGACCTTAAGACTCATTTTGCAATTAAGGACGTATCAATCTCGAGCTATGTGCAAGGAACCATTGAACGTTTCATAACAGTTTTTGGTGACGTTGATAGCGTATCCAAATGCATTATTTACTTTTCCTTCTTGCTAAAAGTGAAACTTAACAACTTCAACAAATTCGAGCCACCGCATACCTTGAAATCAACAAACTATAACTTGACGATGTTGGTTGCTCAATCAAGACCCTTATCTGCAAATGCAAGTCAATTGTTTGGAAGTGGATTGGTATACTTGGATACTTGCTTTCCCTCTGCATTCCATCCAAAGCTAGGTTGCATTGAAATAAAAGCTAGCTTCACAGCAATGTATAACTTTTTGATTCATTTGGCAACAGAGTATTTAGACAATATCTATTTGGATGACAATATCGACATATCTCAATTTGAGCTATATGGGAATCACAACGATGCCAATTTGTTCATACGATCTGAGCTAAGTTCCCAACTACTAGCCAAGAGTGAGAAAAGCGCTCTTTCCAGAGTGACTACATAGGCATCTTTTTAATGAATGTATCATAATAAATTTCAAAATCTTTTATTTTTGTTGAACTAAAGACTAATACCGTTTTCATGCAGCAACTAACGGAAAGCTTAAACGCGTGCAATGTCAGCCTTCTTCGACTTGCGCAGGATTGCAGCAACCCTGTCACCCAAGGACAAAGCTAATCCTTGGCCCTTAGATCTAACTCTTACATGACCGATAATAGCACCATCGGCTTGCTTTTCAATGCACAAGTTGGCCAAAGCATCTTCACCAAAGGAAGATCTGGAATACAAATTGGCTGACAAAAAGGGACATTCTTCTCCGATAATTGCACCTGGTGTTAAACAGTTCATGTTGGTTCCAGCCATCAAAGCGTCCAAGTACTCTTTCAAGGAGTCGATCTCCGACTTGATGGTAATCTTATTTTCCCATTCAAATTCGTTCCACATTTTACGGAATTGTGATTCAGAACAGGTAGCTGGCTTGATATAATCTATTATATCAACAGGTACATCGTTCAAAATCACAATAGTAGAGTCGTCAGAATGTTGACCGTCATAAACAATATTACCAAAGATGATACCGGTGTCTGCAGAAGTCACCTTGATGGTGGTTTGTACCTTGTAGAAACCATGTGGGCCGATATTGGCAGTAGCTGGCTTATCGACCACCTTCAAGTCACCTAAGGTGGCAAATTCGACAGATAAGTTACGCAAAGTGGTCTTGGTTTGGTTTACTAACAAGACGTCTAATGTAACATCAAATTGATGAACCTTGACAACAGCTTCAGCATAAATAGGGTCAGAGAACCCAGTTAACTGTAGTATCTTACTTAAGCGAGATGATAAGTCTTCCTTGACCAAGTTGGAACCAGATGCCAAGCCAACATCATCAGCTTCGGCCTTCTTTCCAGCAGAATCCTTGTCAAATTGTCTAAAGGATATAGAGTCATCGACCTGCTCTGCGTTTTCATGGAAATCTTTTGCTTCTTCAGCAGTTTTCTCGATTTCAGCCTTCTTGATCTGCTCTTTGAATGCTTCTTTTGTGGCATCCAAGAAACTATCTTGGATCAATTGGAGGTCTTCATCATTGTTCAACAAATTAATGTAGGAAAGGATTCTATCGGCAGAATCTTCATCAATGTGCTTGGCAACAATATTTGATTCACCAAGTCTCAAGATGGAAACCATTATTAATAAGGCTTCAGCTTTCAAAGCGTTCAAGAACTTTGGTGAAGCCTTGACACGCTGTAACTCAAGAATAAGCTTTACTAAAGTGGACGATAATACAGCACCCAAGTAGAAATCCCCAGCTAACAAAAGCGAACGAATTGGCGGTTTAGCTTCATCAGAAGTACCATTGCTTGCATCTGCAGTTAAAGCACTCTCAGTAGCGTAGGTACCATCCGCCAATATAACTGTACGTTTCTTATCGGCACCTGTCTTTTCATGAGAATCTTCTGAGACCGAATCCAAGGCCTTCTTTTCACTTGATAAAATTGGTACTTCACCAATGGAGGATCTAATATATTTCCAAGCTTCCTTGATCAGTTTCTCTTCCAATGAGTATTCACCAATAATCCAAAGGGCACCACGGAAAACTTTACCACTCTTAACCAGTGGCAATGCTACCAACAATCTACTTACTATAGATTCTCTTAAGTCAGGGAATTTGCTGACAACTTCTTTGACAAACGTGATCACTTCGTAGGCAGCAGCATTATTCAAATCAGTGATAGAGTCCAATAATAAGTCAATCACATTGGCAGCGACTTCAACAAACTTAATTGCTAATTGATGAATAGCGTTTATCAATAACTGTCTATATTCAGAGATCATATCTTCATTAGACGATGAAGTACGCTGGAGCTCATTTTTCAATAATTTAACGACATCTTCAACATTCCTGCTTGAAATAAATTGCAAAGTGACATCCAAAGCCTTCTTACGAACATCAAGGTCTTGAGAGGACAAGACGGTTAAAATCTCCAACGATAAATCTTGCAAGACACCGGGGTGTAACTTGTGGATGTCCTCGATTCTTTGTAACGTGATAATTTTCACATTATTATCGGTTTCATTTGTGGCCAATTCAACAAACTTGTTACCAGCCAACAAAATCGATTGTGGATTAGATGCTAAATGGGATAAGGTATTGGCAGCTTCATAGACAACAATATTGGAGGTACTTTCAATCAATTCAGTCAAAAATTCAGCGTGATTCAGTTTCACAGATGGGAAAAGGAGAGCATCCTTCTTGATAAATTCGATAAATGCCAATTGAACTAAAGGATCCAAGCTGTCAATAAAATCAATATTATCTTGAATATATCTCAAGGCTAAGTCTCTGTTCAAGTCGCCCAAACAAACAAAGGCATTTCTCTTACAAACTGAGTCTGCTTCGCTAGTCAAGAATTCATAAATCAATTCGGTGGCATCTGGGCACAAATGATCTGAAACCTTATAAATCGAGTAAAGGGCAAACACTGCATTCTTTCTAACGTATGCATGACGATTTTGCAAGCATTGGCGAACATTCGGCACCAAAGTCTCCAACAATTCTGGCTCCTTTAATTTGTTTAAGTAACGTAAAGTATTACCTCTGATGTATTCATTGGGGTGCTGCAAGTCACGTTGAATCGCATTACAAACCAAGATCATTTCGTGTCTCATCTTTCCATTTGCATCTAACTTAGGGCATACTTCCCAGTAGAAATATAACAACTTCTTTAACTCCTTGCTCTTGGACGGCATGACGAATCTAATGATATCCATCAACAAATCAGGCATTGGTTCACCATTGATGATGGTCACCAAAATCTTCTTCATGGTAGCGACTTTAACTTCATCCGTGCCCTTTTCCAAGAGTGTCTTGAATTCGCTGGCAGAGGTCTTGGTGGCCGTATTTGGCTCGTAGATCAAGGTATAGCCAACGTCAACCATTTTGCTGAAAAGTTAGTACCAGGATTCGAAATAAATACACCGAATAGCGGTGTTGGAGATCTTCCATTCTTTTCCAATACTTACAAAGTAGATTTAGTTCAATTGAAGGCTGGGTCGTCGAGCTGGTGAGTGTTTTTTGTTTTGCTGTTCGAGTTTTAGTGTTCCAGCGACGTGCTGATTTTTTGGATGAAAAGTTTGCTTACGTACACCACAAGGTCACCTGACACACATTTATGGGAGATATTTGCGACCATTGGACGGAGAAATTGGCGAAGGAGAGGAATCAACGCTTGACGTGGGGTCTGAAGGGTGTGGGGAGCTGGAGGGTTTGGTGTGTTACGATTACCGCTATTTAATTTTAGGTGTTTTTTTTGTAGTTCATCAAGAATTGTTTAGTAATGTTAGGTAACTAGCTAGATGTGTTGGGTTGGAGAGTAGGAGTGGAAAGGAGTGGAAAGTGTAAAAAGGGTAGAAAGATCAGGAAGTGGGAAGAATAGTGCTTTCAAAATAGCTTGAGTGCTGGGATTCTTACTCGTGCTCTTACTAAAGTTGCTTAATTTTACTTCACACAATGCTCAGCAGTCAATTTCAAAGATGGAGCCTGCCACTATGCAAGTGGTATCTACAGAATAGGTAGTAGAGATAAGCCAACACCAAGGGTTCTGAAATTAAACATAGAGAGCTCAGACTGGAACCAGGAACAATGGCTTTAGCTAATTCTGCCAGCGACGCTGCGTATTCTGTCTTACGTGCTTCTACCATTACATGAACCGCTAAATCATGAGACTAATTTCTTTCATTCATTAATCGCAAACTATTTGCGTACTTTTGTTTACTTATCAAAGTAATCATCACTGCCGCAAGCACTAGTCACTGTCACTCGTATCTGGATTTGCCAAAACAAGTCTTGGACGCTCATAATCATTGTCACCGTCTCCATCGATCGAGTCATCTGCATCATTAAACCTTCTCAAGAGGTTTCCACCTTCAATCTCGGTAGCACTCTCATCGTCTCCTGTCTCTCCGAACAATGTGTTGTTCGAGTCATCAAATTTATAGCCAGGATGTTGATAGTATCCGCCAACACCTACATCAGATAACGAACCTGATGATGAAGAAGTAGCAGACCCAGCACGACCACTGTCGTTAGAACTAGTTAGAACGCTATCGCCAGCGAAACTTGAGCCTGTAGTAGTTCTGGCCAAAGAGCTGTTGCGTGAGACAGAAAATGCAGCTGTAGGTGCAGTGATGCTAGAGCTGGAGGATTTAACTTCAACAAGTTTCTCCATAGGCCCATTGCTATTCGACATTATCGTGCTTGGATTGTTGTTTTTGCTTGTCTGTACAATTGGATTCAACTTGAGAGAAGTACTGCTGTCATCACCTTCATCAATTTCTGCGGCTAGCAACCTACGTTGCAAGTGACCGTGCTTCAATTCGACACCACTAGACTTCTTGGATTTACCAAGTGCACCGGAAGTGCGGCGTGTATATTTACCATTGGTATTACTTGCTGTAATATCAACAGGTAAAATACCAGTTGGAAGCTTCCACTTACCGGGACCAGATTCATTGAATGCAGTTCCAGCATTCTTCCTTATGGATAGAACATAGTATGAGCAATCTCCCTCGCCCGGTTTTAAATTCAAGTTCTTCTTTAAAGCACTCAAATTGACATTCCTATAGGAATTGGAAGACCGCAACGAGCTTATAGAACTGGAGTTTCGATGATGGGACGACCTCAAGTTTGTCATTGAGTTATTGGTAATAACACTTGGTGGAAGAGAATTCACTGTCTTGGATCTTGAAACTAGATACTCGCTACTAGAAATAGATTCCAATCCAGTATTTGTGTGTTTAAGTGTCATACGGGAAGATGCTTGGTTCCTTATGAGTGAAGTACTTTTTGGTGTTAACGAGTAACTATTATTGGTTGAAGTAGTGCTCAATGGGGTCAGATTTGGATATTGTCCCAAACTTGAGTTTCTTTGTATTCCAAAGCCCAACAGCAGGATGGCCGTTTGTGAAGATGGAGTCGATTGCATCGATGCTGAATATGAAGATGCAGGGATTGAAGGAGGCACCTGTTGGGTAGACTGTTGCGCAGGTTGAATTTCAGGTGGAATAATTGGAGATCCGAATATATAGGTGGCACTTCCTGTGCTTCCTCTAGTCCTGGTGGGGGAAAGTTCATTCCCACTTCTGAAGCTGCTGCTTCTTCGTGTACTTCCACTTCTCTTAGTACTACTATCACCACGCCCACTTCCACTCCCATTTCGACCCAAGCCACCGCTTCTGCCGTATTCTTCAACGGCAGACGAGGCAGACAGAACGAGAGAGACACTGCTTGCACGTGGGTACATTGAAGGAGGAGCTTCATGCTCGAAACCACTCGAATATGGCGATGGACTTAGAGGAGAATCAAACCCGTTAGAGTCTAATGGATATGGCGCTGAAGGAGGTTCTGGGGCCACAATTAATTCATCATCATTTCTTGAAACTTTACAACTTCCAAGTGATCTATTAGCGCTGCTTCCAGAGCTTCCAATAGTTACACTTCGGCTGATGCTGTTGCTACTGCTAGGAGGTGCAAGCGTGAGGGCATTCGTAAATGACGAATTGTCTGAGTGTTCGCTCTTATCATCCAGTGCACTAGCTGGTTTATATTGGTCATCATTTGTAGGACTATCATATATATCAGACACATCACCCCTGTATCTTGGACTGTCTAAGGTTAAAAAGTTGTCGATCTCACTTTCCACTGTACCGATTAAATCTTCCATATCATCGGTATTGAGTTTTTTCGGTTTCATAGGTGTTATATTTGGCGATGGGTCCCCCAGCGATTCTTCTACAGTGCGTGGAGACAAATTGAAGTACAATTCATCTCCAGAACCCAGGCTGGAATTTGAAGGAGGGGGTTTTCTCGAGAGCCTGTGGGTTGATTTCTTTGGGGTCAATATGTTCAGATTATTGGATGCAATGAAAGGCTCGTATTGTGAATTTTGAGCATTTTGATGTTGATTATTAGTTGCAATCTGTGGTATAGGAAGGATATGATTATGGCGTACTGGCGACGCATTCATGGAGGGACTCGAAGCACGTTTGTTCAATTGGTTGTTCAACTTATGCAAGTATTTAGGAGATTCGTAGGTCGGTTGGTGTTGAACCGCAGGCACCGGCGGGATGTTTGAAGTCAATGTATTACTTGTAGAACCAACGGGAATATAACCTGAATTTGTTGGGACTACTGAATGGATTGATCTCGAGTTATTGACCTGCGGTAAGTCGACCTTTGTTGGTTCGTTATGATGGCTATTGAAAATGGAGGATATTCTAGATCCGAATAAGGACCTTCTATCATTTCCTGACATTATGCTTTGGAGTTATTCTCTTATGGTGGATCGAATTTGCTTTTGTTAACCCAAACAAAGCAATTGAATATGAAGTAGCGAGTGATATTCAAATGGACAAGAATAGTTTTCAAGGAAGGGACAAGTGTATCAGATTGATGGTCTTGTTTGATAATAAACGCTTCCAGATGTACTAAGAACCATACGACACCTCCTTTCTGATTAACTAAACAAGAACTTCAATCTGAAAATTAAACACAAATGGTTGGAATGAAGATGAAGATGAAAAGAAAAATCGAAAACGAGCTGAAATTTCGTAGCGAGAGAGTCAGTGAGGCAAAAAACTAGGAGGATTTAGTGAGGATTTAGTGAGGATTTAGTGAGGATTTAATGAGGATTTAGTGAGGATTTAGTGAGGATTTGGTGGTGATTTTGTGAGGATTAGGCAGGACGGGGAGGGCATAAACACAAAAATTAATGAAAGCTGGACTCTTAACCAGAAAATTATTGACGACCGTTTAGCCAAATACGGTACCAGTGATCTCAATGGACATATGAGAAAGAATTATACTCATTTCAATCCAGGCCTTATCGTGGCAGTGATTGTTGAATTTGAGTCCCTTTTATCATAAATTATATAATCATTGGTCGTAAACGATTGCTTCCTAGCTTCACTCATGGGAATTATTCAAACAGCTTTGTCCCACTTGCAAACGAAAACATGGAAGCTATCGTCTAAGTTTTAATAGTAGAGTTACATGAAAGAACGTTCAAGAGATGGGTGTCTTGGGCTTTTGGTTGGTCATAAATTAGCTTTGTATCGGTCAATGGATCAAAACAATGACTGAATATTGGTGTCATGGTGTAATTGCTTCCTGTTGCCACATGGGTTATATGATAGTTGTGAAGATAAAGAGTCATTTTTTGAAAACATTAATGATCATGAGCCAATTGCTCCAAAACTAACTAGATCAAGATTACACTTCCAGTACTATTATCATTTGTAAGGCATTTCAACGGCATTTCTACCATTACAGTTTGTGTGGGAGTTGATTTCACTACTTAAAAGCTTGTATTTAGGTTGAATGACTTTGAAAGGTACCATGTAGAGTTGGGTAAATTGAACAACCATGAAATCAAGTATTTATGTTCAAGCCAAGCGAAATGTGCCAGGGGGCCAAGAACTGGCCAACCCAATTCCATGATGACGAATTAATGAATTCAACGTTGAAAGTTATGATGCAATATACTAAGCATCTCCATGTTCTCTTCCACAGACAAGAGTTCTCTGGAAAACAATTGAATTGCCGTGCCATTGCCGTTCTAGACCTTGGCCTGTCAATTTTTTTTACATGCAACTGTTTCGCAGAATTCTATGCCTTGTTCCCATTGAAATGACGCATTCTTGCACCAAACATTATGCAAGATCTGATCATTAAAGCTGTGATATTATTGAAGAGCGAGATGCCTTGTTTTAGCCACTTCTTACTTGGAATCGCTTCAAGAACTCAAATATTTCACAACTCATTTCTTTCCAGTCTCCCCTTCTAATTATAGACAGGGGCAGCTAGTTTGATTATTCTTTCCTTAGCAAGACTTTGCCCAACTTTTCAACACTTAGTGTACCTCTCTTTGTCCAATTCCAGACTCTCCTAATACCAACCTTCTATCTCCAGTCTATCTCCAGTCTTCTATACCTTGGTTATGCAGTATACTTTCCATTGCATCTTCAGTTCATCTACTCTTCTGAACTTTACATACTCTCCATCGCTATTCCAACTGCCCAATCTCTACTCCATCTAGGCACTCCATTTGCTCAGATACACTTCCTATTCTGCAGGATCTCAATCAACCTATAAACCTTAGTGTCAAACTGAAAAAACACTGGCCAAACCTCTCTCTAAGTACCATTCAACTTTGCCAGTGTTCCCTGCCAGTTCTCAATTGTAGGCCATGAAATGCATCAAGAACGTAAAGATACAGTACTTGCGATGCATCTCGTTCCGTAACTTGTACCAAGAGGATCCAGACCCCGACAATGCATCGAATGGAAGCATACATCTGGCACTCGAATTGAACGAAAGACAGCTATTGGACTCATTCGTAACGTTGCATGCGCTCAATAATTCGAGTCAGGAAGTGTTGGTTTATATCAGTGAAGTCAACAAGTACAATATGAATCCAAATTTCACCCAGATATCCTTTCCATATATACCCAATACGAAGAATAATAGCAAATTGGTGATAAGGCTTTGGGCCAGAAAACGGGACACCAACAAGGGCTTAGAATGGTCGCTACTTATACACCTACGCATAGACCTCGCTAAACTAGTTTTCTTCGGAACAATTTGCGATAATTTGGAGGATGAATTCAATAATAACTCCATTATCCTCAACTTGAATGGTCGTTTCTATACCCTTCCTAATTCATTGAAATCGAAGTCCATACACTATCCACAAGAAATAGTATCAGCAATAACATCTATTCCACCTATTGCTGGTCATCTACCGTCATATTCGTTTGACTCAATTCGATCTATAATAAACCTATCCAAATCCATTGACGAATTAAGGATATCAAAGTATCAATTGAGCCAACAAATAACTGCCTACGTTGCAAGATCGCGCGTTGATGTTGACTGTGAGATTGCAAAGCTACGAAAGAAGACCAGTCAGCTAGACAAAAGTATATCTAAGCAGAAATCAAACAACGACTCTATTGAGGATCAGATATACCTGATAAAGATCAAAATAAACCAATACAAACAGGTCATGAATGAAAAGAAATTGGAGTTACAAGAGGATAACAGTACCCAGAAAGAGATAATAACGTCTCAGGTCGACCCAATAAATGACATGCTACACCATTCTGCACACCCGAATTTGTTAAAAATATTAAGTGAACATGTTCAGATACTTGATCAAGCAATAAAGATATCAAGCTCGCCGACCTCAACCAATTTCACCATAATGGACATAGAATTTCCACCAAGCATACCTGAATTACTTCAACTATGTTATGCACAATCTGATCATAATCAAGTAACGAGTATAAACGCAGGATTATCGTATATTTCACAGATGATTGAATTGCTTGCAAAGTTAACCAAGACCACTTTGAAATATCCCATCGTACTCAGAAGTGATGAGAGCCTAATAATCGATCCAATTACGCATATGCTGAGTACGGTGATATATCCATTGTATTATGATCAACAGATGTGCGAGAAGGTTTTAGTTGGATCTGAAGAAACCTTGAAGAATTCGAGATTTGAATGCGGGCTTGCGTTGCTAAATAAGAATTTGGTTTCGATTATTGGAGCTGTGAAGGAATTGTACCAAAACGAGGATACCCAAGTACCTATTGATTGTTATGATAATTTTCTATGGAATTTGCATTATTTGGCATTGTTTATTACGGCACCACCATGCTGAGAGAGGAATTGCCTGTTAGTATAACTATGTGTTTATCCTGAAATTTCACTAACCAAGGAGGCGGTGTAGCTTCTAGTGCATAGGTTACTTCCATGATTAGCTCGTATATTGCAGTAAACTGCACACAAAGCTACTGGATGGCAGTTAGAAAGCTCTTTCATTAATATATACCATACAATAATTAGACATCGCTCATTACTTTTTACTTACATTTGCAAGCTTTCACTAGTATACCAGTCGTGATTTTGCATTTAAAAGACTGCTACCGCAAGAGCACCCAAAACAGCACCAGCTGGGGCAAAGTAAATGTTGGCACCAGCCTTTGATTCGGAAGAACCAGAAGCTGAAGCTGAAGATTTGGAGGAAGAAGCTTGAGCAGATGCAGAAGCTGAGGTCGAAGGAGCAGTTGTAATCGAACCTGACCCAGAAACGGATGCTGGAGTAGGTACAGACTCAGTGACAGTGGCAGAAGCAGAGTCAGCTACCAATCTAGAGTACCATGGTAATTGACTTGCGAAACTCTCTAAAGCAGAAATGTCCAAGCTAGGATCGTTCAACAAGGTGGTGTATGAATCATCAGTGTATGTTCTGAACTTTGGCGCAAGGGAAAGGATTACGGAAGGAACGTTCTTTGCGGTGGCACCATAATCGATGTATTGTTTAAGGTTTGAGTTGACATCAGAGGCCAATGCGGTTAAGAATGCAACATCGTATTGATCCACAGCTTGAGCAACAGCAGCAACGGCTGCAATTGTCAAAATAGTTGAGGAAGATTGCATGATTCTATAAATTGAGGCTATTATCTAGAAGATATGCTTATTGATTTATTCATTCAACAACAGAGGGGAGAGATGCCGAAGTATTTATACTTCAAGACATCCGGAATCTCATGATTCAATATAGGCTTCCTAATTAGGTTATACTTGGAATCTCCTACTACGGAATATTTCATGACGTAATCACAAGCGTGTGCATGGGTTGCAGAACGCACGCTAGAACTCAGGCACAAAGTTGGGTGAAACTTCAGCGAGGAAGAGGAAGCACATAAGAGGAGGGAGTGGCATTGATTGTTACATAGAGAAGGGAGTAAAATACCAGTAGAACGAAGAGGAAAAACAGCCATGTCTAGATTTTCGTTGAGATTGATTGATTTGGGAAGGAAAGGTCGCAATTAGAGGCAGTCAATGGTGTGAACTATACAAGTAGGTGTTTTAGTGAGTGGTAAACCAGGAAACAATACAAGACATGAATTGAATCATTAAGTAAGTACCTAAGTTTAACTCGAAGTCCCGGAGGCAGAAAACTCCAAGATGCCGATATCATATTTTCTACCCACTAGAGAGCGATAGAACATGTCCCCTTCGTGTCAAGCTTGTGGGTATGGCTATTTTGTGTAGTTAGCAAAAATGTGGGGAAGTCTAGTTTTTCACTTTTCCACACTGGAAACTCATAAACTATGAATGAAGTAGACTTCAATAAAAACTTCCAGTGACAACGAAGCATTGCCCTGGGTAGTCTAAGTCAATTGTCTAGCATATAATGCATATATTAAGAAACACCACGCATCACCACAATTTTAACTTTGCACTTTAACTTTGCACTTTTTTGCACCCGTTACACCCACACTTAGACCCGTTGCAACCACTACGACCCATACCGACAATTAATAGACATACGGACTCTTAAAGTCTCGTGAAGATAAAGCTAATTGGACCAGAGAAAGTATACTGACCTGCGAGTAGGGCTTAAAACCTTCAAACGTCCGCTTTCATGTTAATTATCCCATCCCTGGACTTGCCAGGTTAAAAATAGTATCACGCTGAGCACTGTTTCATTATTCGAGCATTCGCTCTGTCCACATTGCTCTAACCCGCTTCCCACCAGTCAATTGATTAGGAATTATCATCCTGCTGGTGCGATGAAGACAGCTTGATACCAATAAGTTTAAGCCTTCGAAAACCAAGAAATTAACCAAGATTGACCAAGATGCTCAAGGTCCCAAAAGAGACCAATGACTACTAAAAAGTGAGAACGGTTGCAAACTTCAATTTTAACAAATTAAATACCTTTATATTTTATCACAACAAGAATAAGGCTGCGGCAGCAATCAAACCAGAAGAACCAAAAACGGCAGCAGATTTCCCATCGTTCCTTGAAGATGAGGCCTTGGAGCTGGAAGCAGCAGCAGAGCTGGCCCTGGCGGATTCAGAACTGGATCTGGAGGTAGCAGAAGTCACAGAAGAGCCAGCCCTAGAAGTGAGACTGGAAATGGAACCACTCAGACTGTCAGCAGCAGAAACGGAAGCGATGGTGGCAGCGATGAAAAGAACAGATTGGAACTTCATTATATATATATTTGTAAGTATGATATGGAAGAGAATCAACGAAAGCAATTGAACAGTAATTACTGATCCTTTTATACTAAAGTTAAGCAATAGCATTCATGATAGGGGTGGTAAATATGTTTTAACCAGAATCTATTTATGGTGGTGGCAGTGAAAAGTTTATACACATGGCCAAACAATTCCCTCATACCCAAGCAAGCACACCACCAGTGACGTACAGCCTCTCGTACTTTAGCACAATAGAGCACAAAAATGGCCTAATGCAACATATAAGCCCAAGTTCAATGTAGCATAAGTCCAATAAAATAAAAGGTAACCAAAAGCCACTAAGAGGTAAACTATGGTACGGCTTGATTTCCCGGCTAACTTTGACCCCTGTTGTTTAAGAAAACTCACGTAGAGGCTTAGAAATGTTTACTTTCCAAGTTATCGAAGTGAACGCCGCAGATTAGTTTATCCTCCATGCTTACCCCAATGTGGTGGTACTGTCAGTATATGCATACTCATGCACGCAAGGAAATGGCTTGATGCAAAACCAATGAGAATTAGAAATAAAGGCTATTTTGGACTTGCTATGTTATACTCCACACGAAAATACTGGCAGATTTCATAACCAACCTTTCTTACTGCCTTCATGACACCCTTTCCCTGTGGGGTGTGGTGGTAGTCCTATAATAATTTGCACCCGTGAAGCTAATATCTGCAATCCAATCAGTAAAAGTAAAAGTATACCAAAAAGAAACAATGTCTCAAATAAGAAGAGGCCTGAATCTTGTGCCCAACAACATAAACTGTTCTACAGTGTTGAAATTGGGTAAATTCAGGACTATTCTTATTTTGATATCAAGACCGTCACTCTGTGCTTGTCAAGAGTAGCAAACAATTGAAGAATTAGAGTTTAGGAGGGAAAATCAACATTATCATAAGACCTATGCAACTCTATACTATGAAACCAATTTTCAGCACTCTTAAGGTCTGGTGACGTTGTAATTACGTATTAACTATTTCAGCATCAATTGTTGCATATTCATCAATACGAAGAGTATTCACATGTAAGAAGCACGTCCCGTTGCAGATTGTCTCTCGACGTTTCCAGCAGCCACAACACCTGAACTAATTGCCTATGCTACCTGGATTTAGCTTATTTCTTGAACCAAGAAACAGGGTGCCTATCATTTAATTGTTGTCATTTATCAATGCCAAAAAGTTGTTCAATTTTGCTTGCAATGATTGTATATTTAGCCATACATACTTTGAAAAACCTCAGCATTTATTTCATTATGGCCCTATCTTCAACCTGAACAATAAATGTCATCCTCCTAACTCATGTTCCATAGTACCGCGAGATATCAATCCCGCTAAAAGCTTTAATCAAACGGGTTCAATTACCTCAACTTACAATTTCACCCCATGAAAACTCCACCAGCTAAACATAGGTTCCTGCGTGTGAACTGAACTTTGTAAACGGGAGTCTTCTTCGTGAAGTATGCCGTCATGTGATCGCTGGTTGCAATTATTTCCTTCTTCTTTTCAATTTTGGCCGAAGCTCCATTTGAATCATTCTGATCTCCCAGCTGATCAAAACTGAACGACTCAGGCTCCGGTCCAGCATCATTCGTATTTTTCTTGATGTCCCACACTCTTACTGTATTGTCAGTACCACCACTTACCAAAACTCCAGAATCCTTAGAGAAGGACAATGAGTAAATTGATGATCTACCATGCCCTTTCATACTCTTCAATCTACGGCCATTTCCCGCATCCCAGACATTAATCACACTATCTTCACCGGCACTGGCCAACCATCTACCATCCGGTGAAACGGCCATTGTATTTATAGCACCGGTATGACCCATGAAGATACGAACACAGTTTCCAGTTTGTACGTCCCACATCCTACATGTCTTGTCGGAAGAACCTGTGAAAACGTAGTTGGAGTTGGGATGGAATTCAACGCAGTCAACGTCATTAATGTGTCCTGCGAATATTCTCAAGGGATAAATATGATCCGTTGCCCATAGTCTTGCTGTCTGGTCATGCAGAGCAGTAGCAAAATAGTGGCCCAAAGGTGAGAACTTTACGTCCCAAATTGGCAGGTTATGGCCCTTATATGATACCAAGGAGCTATAAGAGTCTAACGACCATAATCTGACCGTCTTGTCCTCTGATCCCGATATCAAGTATTTGTTATCAGGAGAGAACGATAACCCATAAACAGGACCGCTATGGCCAACTAATTTGCGCATATTATTAGTATTGGCCTTGTCTCTCTTGAATATTGATTTGAGTGGTTTTCCATCAAGCAGCCACAATTTGATAAAGCTGTCCTGGAAACCACCAGCAACCATATTGGAGTCTTCGTTGAATTCAATGCATGTTAAATCATTATTGGTGTTGTGGAATGTATACATACACACAGAAGGTGCCAGTGCTTGCACAGAATTTGCACCTAAATGGATTTTTAATCTTGAATCTTCGACTGCTAATATCTCCCGCTTGATATCCAGAGCGTCTTTTAATGGTAGTGGTAACAGCTCTCTTGCAGGAGAGTCTGCTTCTGGTTTATTCATCTCATGGAATTCGTCCACCAAACTTTTGCCGTTTACAAGGTCAGATTTTTCGTCCTTCACTTTTAGCTCAGCTTCAATCTCCTTATACACCTCCGGATCCAAGGGGAACTTTCCTAACTTTACAGGGGCCTCTTGGTTGAATTTTTCGATCTCGTTCGTTTTCGCAACATATTTGGTGATCCCCTCTTCGGGATTGGCATCTCCAACCTGGTCAACTTTGTCTGTTTTTGTATTAGCAGATGAGGTGATTGTATTCAAGTGCTGGTTGATGATTCTGATAATGATGGCACCACCCACTGCTTCGTTTTCGTGTAGGAAGTATAATAATAAGTTTAATGAGGTTTTAGAAACGATAATTCTGTATTTGTTGTTTCTGTAGGCCACCGCCAACTCATTCTCCTTTAAATGTTCCGGCAAAGAGAGCCCAGCTAGCTTTTTCATCTCATCTCCATGCAAGATTGTATGGTCCAGTTTAAATTTATCATAGAAAGCTTTAGCATGTCTTATGAAGTTCTTGGAAATCATCTCCAAGTAACAGTGAACGAAGATAGGATACAATAACCTCGTCAATTCCGGTTTATACAAATTGAGCGAGGTATCCACCCATTTCCTCAAGATCAGATATGCGTTGTAGTAGGATTCTGGGTTATTTTCTCTCTTTTGCTTCTCCTCTAAGTCTTTCAATTCACGTAACTCTTTCTCCTTGGCAAGCATACTAATGACATCTCTAGTTTCTCTCAACTCCCTATCCAGTCGATTTTCTTTGTCTCTCATGTCACGCAACTCTTTCTCGAGTTTGTTTATACGTTCCCTCAAATCTTTTTCCTTTTTGGCGATAGAAGCATTCGAGATACCACCGTTCAATTCGCCTGGTCCACTCAATTTCGTGTTGCCAGGGGTAGGCATTGGAATAGCAGGAGTTGGTAAGTTCGAGCTTTCCAATCTTAACATGGATTCCGTCTTATGATATCCTTTCTTCTGCAAGTAATCAAGAACAATTCTAATCAAATCTGCTTGCGAGAATTGGGCCTGCTGACTACGAGCTTGAGCTGGTCTCGCAGCTTGGTTTGGAGGTCGTACACCCCCAGCTGTATTGTTTTGTCCTCCTGGTACTCCTGCTGCAGATTGAGGATTGATACCGCCTCCTCCTGCTGATAATCCAGAGGCACCAGGAATCGCCAGTTTCGGAGGCCCGTTCTGGTTTTGCTGCTTGTTTCCCGAATTATCCATTTGTATCTAATATTCAGTGAGTTTAGAATGGGAATTTGTCAAAAATCTTTGAAGAGTGATTCAAAATCAGCTGCAAAGGTAGCGTTTGAACTTGGTTGATCAATGGTCCAAAAGGTTCTCTTTCACTGTTTTTTGATGCCTTATTTGTTTCTAATTTTCGTTTGGGATTTCAGTCGACATTTTGGACGACATTTCTATGGCAAAAGAGTGCGACACAAGTCAGTTCTGGTGGATATGCTAAAGTACATAGAGATTTGTGGCTAATGCTACAGGGTGATTTTGCTAATAAGAAGGTTTTGATGATCATAAATATGCAATCGGACTGATTAAATAATGTTTAACGATCAACTTCATCTGAGTTGAGAGATATATGGATATAGGTGATGCGGACATAGTATGGGTTCAATAACAGTGGTATTGATTCAAGCTTCGGAGTTTATTGCGATACACGAATGAGCAAGGTTGATCAAAGGGTTTCAAATGGTATTATAGAAAACCAGGTCCATTCGTAATTAGAAGGCAAGGAGATACCCATATATTGCCACTAAGTAAGGAACACCAAAGGCACCCAAGGTTCTATCGTCATCGTTGATAGTGTGTTGCATAACAAGAACGCAACTAGTGAAATCTATATTCAATGCTCAATTTCCAAAATAGCCTTTATTGCATATTGGGGGCACCCTTGTTGGCTGGGTTTTGAATTATTGACGGCTTCAATCAGGCGTCTCTCAGACTAAGAGAACTCCCCTATTGTCATTGGTCATTGTAGTTTCCCTCATATCATGTCTATGATGTCTTTACCCAGAAGTCTTCATTGGGTTTATGTATTAGAGCTCAGGTATCACCACTCCTTTCAATTTCACCAATTTATGTATTATATTCTATTGGTTTGGCGATTTTATATGGGGTTTTGCAACATCCCATGGACCCTGCAACTCATTCTTATACCTCTGTAAGAACAAAAAGTATAGAGGCATTCCAAACGCAATCCCTATAACACAAGCCCACCAAAATAGCAAGAACTTCGCACCAAGCAACTGCCAGATAAGGTAGTTAACAGTTTGAAACATAACAATGAATATGAATCTGTGTAGGTAGCGGTACTGATGCTTTCTAATGTTATAGTCGAAGATTGGTAAAAGTAAATTACTCTGTATCGAAAACAAAATGAAGAAAAACACTTGCAGGGTAGTTGTCAATCTAGAGGCCAACATGATCGAATTCGAGAGGGAGATGTTGGTTGAAAGGATTGGTCTGTACTCCACATTTGTAGTTGTTGTTGGGGTAGTTACTGGATTTGTATTCATCCCATAGTTATGGAAAATAGTACTGGCAAGACAGAGTATAAATGAAAATGCCCAAATGGAATCCGATGAGGTTGATCTTGTTAAAGATTTGAGGATTGGCGAGAATATAAGTAATATGAATATGATAAGCAAATAGGATTTCAAATTGAAGTTACCTGCATTAGCACAATTATGTGACTTCAGATTCAGTTCCACCCAAGCCATCATAGCAAAACCAGCTATGGTGAAGACACTGCTAATGGCAGCCGGCATCACAGAATTCCAATGATGTTGGTAGATAGCAGTGAACATTAGAATCACAAGTAGCAAGCTACATAAATGAAACACAATCAACAGGAAGTCGCTTACCAATTTAACATATGAGTACTTCGCTACCGTTGTATTACGCTTGAGTTGGGATAGGAAGGACCGGTCGGTATAATTATCAGGATAAGGTTGCTTCAAGTAAAGCAACTTCTTCCAAGACGGTAGCCTTCTTAGGGAAGTGGTTCTGGGTTGTAATATCACTGGTCTTTCGAGCGAGTGAAAGTCTGGTGCACTTCGAGATTGAAGGTTGGTTAACTCACCAAGTCTTAGCATTCTGGGCGAATCAATGTGCTTTATCAGAGGTATGAAGGGACTCAGGTTCAACCGCTTATTTCAGAATGCAAAGATTTCGAAAGTTATTCTCCTATCTTGCTTCCTACTAGAGCATCAACCTCTCTTGGTGTATATCTTGTGGAAGCACTGTTGAAGTGGCTTTCGTTTTCTCATTGATTCGCGACACATTTTCGATACTGGAACTGCATAATAGATAGTAACGGGCAAGAATATTTTACGAAGGTCAGGAGGTGTAAAGTACCCAAGCCACAGACCATGGTTGACCTGAGGGTATATTTGAGTAGTTTATAAGACTTCATACTTGTCTATGAAATTGAGTATAGAGTTCTCCAGCTATATTCGTGCCTTTTTTGTTAGGGTTTGGGTAGGTGACTATGAGGAACATAGCATGGATGCAGTGACGAGTAAACAGAAGAAGTAAGACCTCTGTCAGATGTTCAAATCGTGTCATGTACCAGTTTTGGCACATTTCCACCCACTGAGCCAGATATGACTGGAGCCTTGACTGCTTAAACCAAATATTGAGGATGTTGTGGCCTCTCCTCTTGATGGGTGCAAAAGGATTGTCGTAAAAATACGACACTCAAGAGTTGCCAAAAAATCGAATGTGAGATCACCAACTTTTATACAGAGGCCACACAATCTATAGAGACATATCCGAACAAACAACTATGAGCGACCAGTTTGACCGTACTACGTCCAGCAATTCAAGTGTCAATAAATTGCACTTACCTCGTCACTCATATAATGGTTCTACAACCCTGAATAGCTCCATCCCAGGCACTCACTTCCTTACGAACTCTGCCAAATCAATTAACGGTTTGCGTCTATCAAGGGTGAACACCAACAATACAGACAACGTGATAACAGACGCTCAAAGTGTCAGAACTACGGATCGGTTACCTAGTGCCAAGCCGAATGTAACGTACCTGGATAAGCTTTGGACTCAGATTGATGTGTTGGATGATGTCAAGACCATGCTGTCCCAGGTACGACTCAAAAAATCATTCTTTAATGACGACCTAAGTTCAGCTTTGAGCAACCTAAAAGAACTGCAGAACAGATTGTTGGAAACAATTGCATTACAACTGTTTAATAGTTTGTCTGATAAAGAACATCGGAACAAAGCAGCTGGAGAGACCTTACGAGAAAAGAGAGAGAACAGAACATCAGGAGAAATTGAAAGAAATGAAGACGCTAGTGCAGCAAAGGAAGCTCAAGCAACAATATCATCTCGTAATACACTTCCTCCTTCAAACGCCCCCTCACGCCCAATATCAACGCATAGTCCCTTGGAAGAACCATCTGAGAAGAAGAAGCAAGAAAGAATTAATAGATTTTTTGAAAGTGATGACTTGAGTAAGTTTTCAGTTGATGTTTTGTATAGAAGGCAAAACTTTGCAGAGATGAATCAGTATGTCGATGAAATCAAGAATGGTTTGGAGTTAGTAGGCCAATCGATGAAGCAATTCGATGAGACGACAAGAGAGTTGTGGTGATATGGAACCCATCAACACTAGACCATATTGCTGGTTGACTGCTTCACACAGTGGTTGTCCAACTAAACGAAAAGATTTCCTGGAGAAATCTACAAATGGGAAGATTATTTGATGTGTATTCTGACCTTAAGCTGCATATCTTCTTGCAAACGTGAAGAATATAAAAACCATCAACTTTAATATACTTATGAAGTTCATTTACACTCGAGTTGCAATTGCCTACGTTTTTGGACTCGCCACTCAAGCTTCCTGTAGATTGATGCTTAATTAATTCTCTCTTTTGAATTAGCTGGCTCGTTTGTAGTTTGTTCCCCTTTGCTATGTTCCCCCAAAATTATTCCGGTTACATACTGCTAAATGCCCTATTAAGTTCCCCAAGGAACCCCCGCTTTTGCCATAAAATATTCAAACGATCATTGCATTTCTGCCAAATTTATCTTTAGTGATTCAATAACACCCCACGAAATTACAGTAATCATTCAACATTTCCTTCCTATCACGATCGGTTAATCCGATCTTGTACAGATGTGGAGACCTTTTCTTTTTGGAGAGATCAGTTTTAATTTTGGTTCTCCAACTTTCCCCCACATTCAAAATGGTGAGCTTTGAAATGTATCCTACCAAATACCCACCCCACTGTAGAAGCTTTGCTATACTCGGCCACTGACCACAGCAGGCGAACCAACCCAACAGCCGATAGCACACCACGCTTTTTGTTCGCTAATTTCGCCTACTGAACTGTCCAGCACCTCTCCCGAGAATAGCGAAGCCCCATAGGTTGGACCCCCAAAGACTTGGTGTCAGGGCACAAAGTCGCTACTGAAAAATTGCTTTCACCAATACCAACACAATCTGACACTCTCCACACCGCGTTTCTTCGTGCCCGCCGGAAAAACATAACTGTTGGATTCCGGAAAATCTCCCCATACAAAACTCATCATCAGTTACTCGAGATACGTCTACATCACCTGCTGATGGACGTATGAAGATACTATAATGCCCCGATATTGATGTGTCTCTGCTAGTTCTTTGGGGTCATTCGATGCTGCTCGTACTGGTGACATTACTGCCAACTAATAATACAAATCATTCAACATTTTGGTCCCAGAACTTCCCCTCTCCGTATAATTTTCACTCCTTTCCAGTGTCCCTATTGAACCTTAATTTGTGTCGACCCCAAAAAAATCGATTTTTTTTTCGCATATAAATTTGGCAAAGTCCATAAAGAAATTAATTGTCGAACTTGAACAATACGTTATACTAGATTATTAGAAAGAATAGAGATAAAGATGGTGCACTTAGGTCCAAAGAAACCACAACATAGAAAGGGAACCTTTACGGATGTCTCTCCAGCATTGTTGAAAGAATTGGCTGATCTTGAGAAGTTATTGACTGTCTCCGGAGCTACATTGCAGAAAGTCACCGATCACTTCATCACTGAATTGGATAAAGGTTTGTCCAAGGCTGGTGGGAATATCCCAATGATCCCTGGCTGGGTTATGGATTTCCCTACTGGTAAGGAAACCGGTGACTACTTGGCAATTGATTTGGGTGGAACAAACTTGAGAGTTGTTCTTGTTAAATTAGATGGTAACAGAGGGTTTGATACCACTCAATCTAAGTTTGCTTTGCCTTCCACTATGAGAACTGCAACGTCTGATGAATTATGGGACTTTATAGCTGATTGTTTGAGTAAATTCGTTGACGAATTCTTCCCAGATGGTGTCACTGATCAGTTGCCATTGGGATTCACCTTCTCGTACCCAGCATTGCAAAATTCGATCAATGAAGGTGTTTTAAAGACCTGGACAAAAGGTTTTGATATTAAAAACGTTGAGGGCCATGATGTCGTCCCTATGTTACAACATGCTCTTCAAAAGAGAGATATCCCAATTCACGTTGTTGCTTTGATTAATGACACCACAGGTACTTTGGTAGCCTCAATGTATGCTGATCCAGAAGCAAAGATGGGTTTGATTTTCGGTACTGGTTGTAACGGTGCCTACTATGATGTTGTCAATAATATTCCAAAGTTGGAAGGATTGATCCCAGATGACATTCCTTTGGACTCTCCAATGGCTATCAACTGTGAATATGGTTCTTTCGACAACGAACACTTGGTCTTGCCAAGAACCAAATACGATGTGGTAATTGACGAGGAATCTCCAAGACCTGGTGAACAAGCATTCGAAAAGATGATTGCTGGGTACTACTTGGGGGAATTGTTGAGAATGATCTTACTTGAATTGGCCGAAGAAAAGGATTTGATTTTCAAGAACCAAGATTTGACTATGTTACATAAGACGTTCATCATGGACACATCCTTCCCTGCCAAGATCGAAGAAGATCCATTTGAAAACTTGTCTGATGTGCAAGAATTGTTCGAACAATTCCTTAACATCCAAACCACTCCTAGTGAAAGAAAGATCATCCGTCGTTTGGCTGAATTGATCGGTGACAGAGCTGCTAGATTGTCCGTCTGTGGTATCGCTGCTATTTGTAAGAAGAGAGGGTACGAGAAGGCTAACTGTGCTGCTGATGGTTCTGTCTACAACAAATATCCTGGATTCAAGGAAAGAGCTGCTCAAGGCTTAAGAGATATCTTTGGGTGGAGTAGTGACGAAAAGGATCCTATTGTCATTGTGCACGCAGAGGATGGTTCTGGTGCCGGTGCAGCTATTATTGCAGCTTTAACCCAACAAAGATTAAGAGCTGGGTTATCTGTTGGTCTTAAGAAGTAGATAGCAATAGAGTAAGTAATGATATGAAGAAACCTGAATAAGTGCGACATGTAGACGAAAACGGGATATCAAGCTCAAAAAAGAAATGTGAACCTGACTTCTTGGGGTTTTGAGGAACCTCTCATGTAAGTGGTTTTAAAATCAGAATACCGAATAGTATTCTAATGCTCCCAATATTGGCACACCAACATATCATGAGTATATCACCTGATTAATACGAAAAAAACCTAATGAAAAATGTAAAATTGTCAACCTAGTGGTCATCGGTGGTCATCGGTGGTCATCGCTACTGATGTGACTAGCTGGCAACCAGAAACCTTAGCAAATATGTAATTGCTTGTCCAACAGTGAACCTCTTGGTCAATCTTCAAAACTTCAAAACTTCAAAACTTTGCATTCCCCATAGTGGCTGGTGCGGGATCTTGAAACGACTTTTACGACTTTTTGGGATTCACGAACCAAAAAACGATTGCATCCGCCACCAGAAGTTGAAAGAGATCACTGTACTGTCGATACCAACGCTAAATATGTCTGCAATTGACGAAGTTATTGAAGTGCTGCTCGTCGAAAGCACTGAAGAGTCCAACTCCGGTACTGATTTCGAAGAAAAAGAAGAAGATGAGCCATTCCAAGACCAGCAACTTGAGAGCTTGATTATATTAACAGGTGATTCTTCAAGCAACGAGATAGTTGTTGTTGGGTCCCTGTCATCGTCCATGATTGATTTAAGTGACGTCCGTCACACTGAAGCACTTATCAGTGAAAGCAGACTCCTCCAAGAGGAGGAAGAGACGTTTGCAGCAAATGCTCTTGACCAAATTGGTGTTGCTGAGAATACCATTCAGTTCCACTTGAATGTATGGGATATACTAAAGAAGAGTGCTGTGAATGTCATTTTACCATTCATCAACGGAATGATGTTGGGATTTGGAGAAATATTGGCTCATGAGATTGGGTTCCGTTATAATTGGATTGGTGCAAGGGTGCAACCAGCAAAGAGAATGAAGAGAGAGCCTTCGAAGTTCTTGTAGTTTGGCAGTTTGAAATGGTACAATGTGAGATGTGACACTCTTGGCAACTTGAGCTTAAGGGACCGAATTTAATGTTATTGTTGCTTGGTTCTTCAGTGAATTGCTCTTATTGGACTGGTTGCAAAGAAATTGTCGTTTGAGCCTATTATCAATAGGTATTCACGTGGGTAATTTTTAGTTGGTATTCACTCAGCTACCCAACCTTGGCTATTGAATTACTCAACCAAGAATCAGGGCATTGAATTTAACGACTTCGTTCCTGAATCGATCAACCGGGAACGAATCTGCAAATGAATCCACCAGCGAAAGTAACATGTCTAAATAATTACCCAAAGCCTCTCAAATACATGCATCATCGAACGTGATCTTTCCTCCTACCCTAATCCCTTCTTCTTGCACTCCTTCCACACCACACATCACCCGGCCATTTTCGAGATATTCAGTGTTCGTGCCCAGAGAAATGCGTGGGGTTTGTTCGAGGCAATTTTTTTTCAAGCTGTACTCTTATTTTCTCAATCAAATATTATGTCAAATAGTCTTCATTCATCAATAGAGCTCTAGACTTATTCTGTATTAAACGATGTCTAGAATAGAAACAGACGCCTTTGGCGAGATTAAGGTCGAAAACGACAAGTATTGGGGTGCTCAATCTCAAAGATCTTTGGGTAATTTCGACATTGGAGACATTAGAATGCCGATCCCAATTATCAAGGCCTTTGGGGTCTTAAAAACTGCTGCTGCTACAGTTAACGAAGAATTGGGTGTATTGGATCCAAAGTTGGCTGCTGTTATTAAGGAGGCTGCTACTGAAATAGCTGATGGAAAATTAAACGATCATTTCCCCTTGGTTATCTACCAAACGGGGTCTGGTACTCAATCCAATATGAATGCTAACGAAGTCATTTCCAACAGAGCAATCGAGATTTTGGGCGGAGTTTTGGGATCCAAGAAACCAGTTCACCCAAATGATCATTGTAACATGTCCCAATCCTCAAACGATACATTTCCTACCGTTATGCATATTGCTGCTGTCACCGAAGTCTCAAACCATTTGTTGCCAAAGTTGAAGGACTTAAGAGACGCTTTTGAAGCCAAATCAAAGGAATTCAGTGATATTATCAAAATTGGTAGAACCCATTTGCAGGATGCTACCCCGTTGACTTTGGGCCAGGAATTCTCTGGGTACGTTCAACAATTGACCTATGGAATTGCTAGAATCGAGAGCGTTCTTCCAAGATTGTCATTATTGGCTCAAGGTGGAACGGCTGTAGGTACTGGTTTAAACACTATCAAGGGATTTGACGTCAAGATCGCTCAAGAAGTGTCTAAAATCACTGGTTTACCATTCCAAACCGCTCCAAATAAGTTTGAAGCTTTGGCTGCTCACGATGCCTTTGTTGAAGCTTCTGGTGCGTTGAACACTTTGGCTACTTCCTTGTTTAAGATAAGTAACGATATCAGATATTTGGGCTCTGGTCCTAGATGTGGATATGGAGAGTTGTCCTTACCTGAAAACGAACCAGGTTCGTCCATCATGCCAGGCAAGGTTAACCCTACCCAATGTGAAGCCATGACTATGGTCTGCGTACAAGTAATGGGAAACCATACTACGATTACCTTCGCTGGTGCATCTGGCCAATTCGAATTAAACGTTTTCAAACCAGTTATGGCTTACAACTTGTTGACTTCAATCAGATTGTTGGGCGATGCTTGTAAATCATTCAGAATTCATTGTGTCGAAGGAATTATTGCTAATAAAGAAAAGATTGAAAAACTCTTACATGAATCATTGATGTTAGTCACTGCGTTAAATCCAAAGATTGGATATGACAATGCTTCCAAGGTGGCCAAGAATGCTCACAAGAAAGGTATTACTTTGAAGGAATCGTGCTTGGAGTTGGACATGTTAACAGAGGAGGAATTCCATCAATGGGTCAGACCTGAGAACATGATTGGTCCTAAAGACTAAGTGCGTGGCAATGAGTGCTTGTTATCTATCTTACGCTAAATTATGTGTATATCGATACAATCTTGTTGAGATCATTGGACTATCCTGTCCGTTTGGTCTCCGTTGTAGGACTTTTAACTTTGGGTTGTGTGTGTATCACTCTCAGCTTTAAGTAGCAGCAGATGGATCTAGCAACTGTTCTTTATGTATTAGTTGGATCCTCTAGTCAACATCTTTTATATAAGGTGTACTAGTATGATTCTATCAATTATTGTTCTATTTAACGGCATTTGAGTCATCGCACTCCCCTTAATCATATACAAGCATACCACCAAAAGGACTCCTTCAAGATTTTGGCGGCCCATATCACCTTGCTGCAAATTTGACATCCTCTCTCGCACTGAACAACTCATAATGTCGGTTCTTTCCCACAGGAAATCTCTTACATGTGGAGCATTGCAAGCACTTATGTACCAACACATCATTCTCCACTGATTTTGCCTTAGAGCTATTCTCGATATAAATCGACATTGATAACCCAGGTATCAACAATGTTTGGCATTTTTTGCAACATGTTCTCTTCAAATCTGGTGTCAACTTCAAGACTGTCTTCTTAGCCACAAGATCCACCAGTCGTGAAAAGTTTCTTGAAAGTACCAGGAACTTTGGATCTTGAGCAAAATAATTGGAGGCTTGGTAAAGGAACGATATTCTGGCATAGTGGTCTTTATGAGGTATGGTCTTGGGTAAATTACCCTTGCCTTTATCCTTTGGTGCCATCACTTATCAAAGGATCTTAAATACCCATTGGTAAGGTCGCTTTCAGTGAAATGTATCTACTAAATGTCGTGTTTAATTATGTCGCTTCTTCCAAGTGAAGGCAAAAGTCAAAAAAAATCCAACAAGGTCCAAGCCAATACGATACAGTGCTCGCATAGATCTACGCTTTTAACCACATTAGTCCCTTTAAAACAAGTCAAAATGAGTGGATACGATAGTGCTTTATCCATTTTCTCGTATGTGCCTTTTCATTGATAGATATATCGCCATTCTCTGGTGAATGAGTGCCAATCTAGATTGCCACCGAACATTTACAACCAGTTACTAACAAATCAATTATAGACCAGATGGACATGTATTTCGTATGTTGTGCCAATATTAAGCTCCAATTGAGTCTTCAGTTATACTAACATTATTTCTAGAAGTTGAATACGCTTCCGAAGCTGTCAAGAGAGGTACCTGTGCAGTTGGTGTTAAAGGTAAAGAATGTGTGGTGTTAGGTTGCGAAAAGAGAACCACTTTGAAGTTACAAGATCCACGTATTACTCCATCTAAAATATGTAAGATTGATAACCATGCCTTATTGGTCTTTGCAGGTTTGAATGCCGATGCTAGAATCTTGACTGATAAAGCTAGAGTTGAGGCTCAATCGCATAGATTAACATTGGAGGACGCTGTATCAATCGAGTACTTAACGAAATACGTTGCAGGAGTTCAGCAAAAATATACACAATCTGGAGGTGTTAGACCGTTTGGTATTGCCACCATAATTGCCGGTTTCGACACCAATGATAATGTTCCTAAATTGTACCAGACAGAACCTTCGGGTATTTATAATGCGTGGAAGGCCCATGCTATCGGTAGATCTTCTAAAACTGTTAAGGAATTCTTGGAAAAGCACTACGAGGAAGATTTGGATGATGAAGCAACAATAGGTTTGACTATAAAATCCCTTTTAGAGGTTGTTCAAACTGGTGCTAAGAATATCGAGGTTTCTGTTTTGAAGTCGGGGAACAGAATTCAGCAATTAAGTGTGGAAGAAATCAAGAAGTATGTAGATGAAATCGAAGCTGAGAAGGCTGCAGAAGCTGAAAAGAAGAAGCCAAAGAACAAGGATTAGTATTCAAGTAATAAATGAATTAGAAACGTCGTTAAGAATTATTGGAGTTTATGTAGGTGAAAGAGCAGTGGTGAATTAGTGTTACATATTAACTGTTACATAAGTTTGCATTGTCATTAAGCATATATAGTACAGAGAAAATGAACGTTTTACTTTCGTTTAGCTTTCTTGTTCTTAGCAGCCTTTGTCTCTGCCTTCCTCTTCTTATCTGCAGCCTCTTGTTCTGCTTTTGACTTTGGTACAACCAGGAAGAATCCATCTAATCGTCCTTGAACACCAGCCTTTAATCCTTTCTTCAATTTTTCAGCACCACTCTTGATTCTTTCTTCACTGAATCCCTTTTCTCTTACCATGTAGTTAATAAGCCCTTCCAAATCAGGTTCCTTCCACTTCAATGTAACATCCTTAGCACTAGTAACGTCTGGATTCATGAATAACTGTCTAGCTTCGTCAAACGGCCAATTTTCAGGTACTTTGAATTTAGTCTTTTCAGGATTTGACTCAATGAATTCAATGATCTTCTCCAATGAACCATGCTCTTTTATCAATTTGAGTGCAGTTACTGGGCCAACCCCTTTGATAGTCTCACAGTAATCACATCCTAGCAAAATGCACAAATCAATGAATGAATCCCTGGGTAATCCCAACCCTTCCATGGCTTCTGCATATGATATTTGGTCTATAGGCATCTTACGAGCCTCTGAAAAGGTCAAATGTCTCAACAAGTAAGGTGGCTCGTAGCAAAGCGTATCCATATCTTCTGAAGCAGCAGCGTAAACTTTGCCACCTCTCGCTAATTCAGCGCATTGGGCCTCAGCTTCACATGGAGCATTAACGAACGGGATCCCCATGAATCCTAATAATTGTTTTGCTTCTTCGTTCTGTTCCTTGCTAACTCTTACCAATCTCTTCTCAAACTTCATCACTTCTGCAACACCACCTACGTCCTTAAGTGAATCAATTGATTTTTGAGCCTCTTCTCTTCTAAGCATTCTCTTCTCCAATTCACCACCCTTTAATACAGGTGGTTTACCATCGAAAACGTAAACTGGCTTGATATTGTTTTCCACCAATCTGATTGTACGATAGAACATACCCAGCAAATGTGAGGTGGTTTCACCGTCTTCGTTGGTAAGCTGTTGACCATCTGCTTGCCTAACAGCAATGAGAAATTGATAAAGACACATGGAGGCATCAATAGCCACTTTGCGACCAAATAGATTCTTCAACTGGAACTCCTTGTAAGCATGTGGGGAGTATTCCTTAATCAATTGGTTGAGTCCTTTAACACCCATGTTGTACTGCGCTTGGTATAGGGTGGATGAAGGTGAATCGGATTGAAAGAGACCTCAGCTGAAATTTTACGAGCGAAGAAACGCGGTCTTTGTTTTGGGACGCGACTTATTTCAGTGCAAGTGTTCCGGACACAGAGTGTTTACTGGAGACGTGGACTGGACGTGACAACTTCTTGGAAGAGTGAACTTTGATTGGAGGTATATGGAGTCGATTTGAATCTGATGGGCAGTTTTTGCAGTCGCAGAGGTAGGTTGTTGGTTAGTATGGTCGAACTTGTTTGTATAAGCTGTCTGGTATTGCTGCAAATTTGCAGCCGTACTGAAAAATCAGGTCAAACGAACGGTTGGCTTATGGATTTGTAGTATATGGGACTCAAGTTGAAATATTAAGCCTTTTAAAGGGCCCAATATCTATTTTGCATTATAACTGTGTGGATAAAACTCCAATTCGGTATATTAGTGCTATCACATGTGCATCAGGAGTATTACTTCATGTTAAGAATATCCTTTTCCACTAAAAATTCGAATTAAAATGGCTTCACAACTCAACGGCTTTTAGTTAGAGATAAGACCTCTTCGATTCGTGCCTTTTAGGGTATGGTGATCAATTTAATTTCCCTATTCACTGGGCAATCACAGTTCACCACACCTTCTCTACTATAAACCTTCCATTCTTGCTCATATTCTTTATTCAAGCATCAATCAATGATAAACTAAATAAATCTGTAAAACTTTTAAAACTGTAACATATATAAATGAAGTAAGTAAAAATTATCGACAAAACAAAGAACTCTTTCTCACGCCCTTTGGAATGCATTACTCTGGGATGTCTGCAGCTTGAGATCTTGAGCAGAGGAATAAGCTGCTACATTGCTCCCAATAGGAGGATGGCCACTGGCAGCAGGATGTTGTTGTCTGTTTGGATTGCTAGCGTTTTCCTTCAAGGCAATCAATTGCTTTGATCTGAAAGTTTCGTAATGTACTAAAGCAGTAGTTTCAATCAAATCTTGCAAGTGAGTTCTAGTTAAGAAATCTCTCAAGAATACAAATTCACACTGGCTGACATCTTCAACGTTGATGGCACCCCATTTCGTCTTTCTTCCTCTAACGGTTTCACCATTGATTTGGATTTCCTTTTCAGAACCAGCAATGGCAAATGGAATCAAAGACTTGATGTCTTCATTTAATTGTTTTTCATCATCGAATAAATCTTCACTATCGTATGGGTAAATGTTGAAGTTATACTTTGTGAATTCGTTCTGTAAGAGTCTCTTGAAATCAGATCTTTCATCAAATGTTAAGGAATCAGATTTGGCAATCACTGGAACAACATTGGCAATCTCAGATAACTTCTTCATAGCTTGAACATCTAATTGCTTTAACTTTTGGCCATTTGGCGAAATAAAGTATAAAATACAATGAACTCTTGTGTCTGGGATGTACCTGTCTCTTTGAGCAGTTAATTCTTTTCTTAAATATTGGGAGTGCTGTTCCTTGATGTACTTAACCAATGGTTCCCAGCACTTCTCGTTATTTATTTGATCTCCAAAGCCTGGCGTGTCAACAACATTGATATTCAATCTAACATTGTTCTCAACCAAGCTATGAGTGCTAACCTTGATCTCGGTGGTCTTCTCGATAGGTTCGCTGGCTTGTTTGCGTCCATTGGATGATGCTAACTTGGAAGAAAACAACGTATTAACCAAGGTACTTTTACCTAAGCCAGATCTACCAACAACCATGACATTGAACTGGAATCCTCTCTTCAACAATCTATTTTCTATTTGGGTGGTGATGGTGTCGAACCCGACATACTTCTGAGGGTGGGATATATGTGCGTCTTCGGTACTGGCGGACATTGTGCTTGGCTGGGCTTGTAGTTCGTTATACGTGTTTGTTAGCAACGATTTTTTGTTTTTGGTTGGAATCAAAGTCGAAATGCAAATGAAAAAATGAGTTTGCGTCGTCAATTTCAATTTGCGTGTCAGTTTGAAATCGTGTACGATAATAAACAGAGTTTGCGTTGAGAGGAAATGGTGGGAAGTCGAGGTGGGTGGGAGTGAGGAATTGTTACTGTAGAATACAAGAAGCTGCAGGCGTGCTGTAGGCGTGCGACGAGGAGAGGAGTAGGGATTGGTTACTTAGTGAACTGCTCGATGCTTTTTTGACTGTTTTAGGGTGGTGTAGTTGTAAACTGAAAAGTTAGCAATGTGCTCGTTAATGGAGCGAAGTTTGAGTGCAGTTATATCCATGAGCTTGAGTTTCAGAGTTTCCGAGTATTTCATACAACGTTTTCAATGGCAAAAGGAGTGTTATATCTACTTTTTGATATGGGTACTAGCTTCTGTTGTTGTATACTCTGATGTGTGCTGGATCAGCAGGTGCCCACAGTGTGGAATACTCGAATTTCATGCAGGGTACGAGAAGAACATACACATTGGAGCAGCGAACAGATATTGAGTGGGCAATGACATGCTTTCAATAGTATCTTCCAGGATCTTTGGTATCTTTTAGGGTCTTTGGTCTATTTCGACATCTTTGGCCTATTTATTTTGATATTGCACACTTTAACTTCTCTGAACTCTAAGCTAAGGCTGCAAAAACAGTCAACTGACTACCAAAATAATACCTTCTCAAGGAAATAAAACAGAAACTTATTTACTTTACCTTCTAAAACCTAACTGCTCACAACTATACAGACCAATGCATCTCCTCGACATTACTCTACCTCGTACCTTCATCCCAGTTCTTTTACTCAAATCATTTGAAGCTGCCTAGGCTATATGCCCTACCGTGAATCAACGATATTCTACGAACGACCAATACCACCCTGCAAGATCTTTTAGATAGCATGGAGAGATATAACAGTCAACTGACATCACTAGAGTCAAATAAACGCACCAACTGGCTAAATAACTTGAAACCCCACATGAAGAAACTGTCCCAATTGTATCTTGTATAACCACTGTTTTGAGTCACGTGCCAATGATCACGTCACACCGATCTCGAGCCAAAACTTTTCATTGCAATTTTTCATCATCAAAAGCAAAACCACTCCAATCGAAGTACTTATCAAGCGAAGGTCTCAAAAAATGTCTGCATTATCATTCAGGTTGACTGCTGGTGGTCTTTCAATTCCAAGTATCTTGGTGGGACTTTTACCTAAGTTTCCTGTGTCCCATAACCCATTCCTGGGCATGGGCTTTGGTCAAACCCAAGATAGAAGATTGAAGGAGTTAAAGGAACAAATCGAAAACAATAACGGAAACCCTCCGTTCATGATAGACAATGGTACCATCTTGAGGGCTGCTCCTAAAAAGAAGATGTCAAAGAGAAGACACAGAACCAAATTGTATACCCCTGGTGACAAGCAAATCCACCAGCTCGAGAATATAGTCAGATGCCCAGCATGTGGACATGTCAAGAGATCACACTTCATGTGTATGCATTGTTTTGCTGAAATAAGAAATTTCTTGAAGTTCAAGAAGAGAGAAAATGGTGTGATCAAGGACACAGTTAACCCACAACAGAACTTAGACCCAGTTGATGAAAGGATAGTTTATCCGGGGAAGTTTGTCACTGATAATGCGCTCAGACTCAAGAAGAAGGATTGGATTCCCGTTAGAGAAGAGCCTTTGATGTTTGACAAAACTCAATTAAGGCATAAGAAGTGAATGAAACGGATTGACACAGGAATAATAAAAAGTTGAAGTGTTGAGGTTGAAGAAGTGAATACGACATATGTCATGAGTGCGGTTGAAGTTTAAGGACTGACCGTAACTCAGATATATAAATCATGGCGATAGTCATTATATATCTTGTAAATAATAGATAAAAACATATATTAATTCGTTGATTTAAAAAGTGTATGTGTTTGCACTGTCTCTGGAAATGAAATGAGAGCAATCTACTTCTATTCAAATGATTATACTCGCTCCCCAATCTATGGAGCAAGACGGGAGATCTCCCATTCAGACTCAAGATCTTCTCTTCTAAAAGTGATTCTATCGTGCAATCTGCTCTCACCACCCTGCCAGAATTCGATTTCCAATGGAAGCAACCTAATACCTCCCCATTTGGGTGGTACTGGGATGTCTTCATCCTTGAAGCCTTCAAATTTTTCTTCGTATTCCTTATTCAACCTATTCAATACCTCTCTAGACTCGATAACTTCGGATTGTGGAGATGCCCATGCACCGATTTTGGAACCTCTTGGTCTAGTAACGAAGTATCTCTTTGTAGTTTCGTCTGAGACTCTTTCTAACAAACCCTCGACTCTTACTTGCCTTTGGATGTGAGGCCAGAAAAACGTCATGGCACCGTACTTATTTGTTTCGACGTCTTGGCTCTTCTTGGAGTTGTCCCAGTTGGAAAAGACGACAAAGCCAGTTGGGTCTAATTCCTTAAGTAACACGACTCTCGAAGAAATCCTGCCACTTGGTAATCGAGCAGTGGAGAAGGTGGTGCATTCTGGGATCAACGAACTATCCTTAGGCAATTCGGATTGAGCGTTGCTAAACCACTCATTGAATTGAAGAAATGGGTTTGGGTTCACATCTTTCTCGTTCAACTGTCCCTTGTTGTATTGGTAAGTCTTTGGAGCAAAGATTAATGGATGCTCAACTATATCTGATTTTGATGACATTCTATTGGTTTGGTTTGATCTAGTTCCAACAAGCCCTCTGAACACGAATCTATCAACGTTAAATAGCATTCAATGTGATCATCAGTCGTACTGAAAAATGACTGAATGAAAAATGACTGAGTCAGATCTCCAGTTTTTATTTTTTTTTCCGTTGTGGCTCAAGGAAGAAGAATCATACGGTATACTGTAAATTTATAAGGTGTTGGGAACTGATGGGAGAGAGGTACGTAAAGGATGCAGATATATTTATTGGTAGAGGTGATTGCTCACTTAGATATCTGAATCATTGGATTTAATTGAGAATGAAGGGTATTATAAGTATCATAGTAGTTGGTAATATTTGTGTGATTTTGCAGCCATTTTATAGAATATACTCAACATGATGGGTCTATGCAAAAGCGACTCTTCAAAGATTAAACATCAGTTATACGGCAAAGGTTTCAATCAGAAGAGATTGGGAAGTCATGGTTCTTTAATAAGAGGTATATTTACCCTACTTGAGTTCTTTCTGTGGGATTCTGTGCGTAATGGTAGCTCTCCTATCTGAAGAGACTCCTAAAACCTTCAATACTAGTACCTTCAATACCATACACACAATCAACCCAAGTGAATAATATGTCGATCCATGACAAACACCATT
>JAJMSH010000027.1:0-66757 GCA_030558315.1 Kodamaea suecica
TTCCCGTTCTGTTTCGTCTGTTTCTTATGCTTTTAATAATTCAAGTGACGCTTCTTCAGTGGCGGAGCACCATCTACTTGACCTTTTAGTTTCAATCCCTTATCCAGGATCTCTTTCAAGAAGTTAGCTCTATGAAGTTGCTGAGAGTTCACATAATTCTGGACGTTGTGGTTCTGTAGTATATGTTGTCTATTTTTAAGTATCATCTGCTCTAAGGTCTCTGTATCCACATCAAGGGAAGCGAGGTTTAAACCAGAGTCTCCAAATGATTCCACCAAAGACTCATTTTCATTTAAGTCGAGTGTTTTTGCTTCATTCAAAGCTGTTCCTTCGTCTTTCATCTCCTCCCCAGCCACTTTAAGTAAGAGATCATCCAGTAGTATCTGGGAAGTGTCCATCGTTATGTCCTCATTTGAGGTTGTCTCTGAGATTGCGCTTATTATAGCTTCCACATTTTCTTTAACATTATTGAAGACTTGTTTGCTAGGGTGGCCTGAATAATGGTTGTTGTGGTAATCTATTAGTTCATTGACTGTTATGGTGATCATTAAGTAACGGTTGCTTCGCTTGGCCGCAATTCACAAGTTGGTATTTGATCATCGAGACATTTTTTGTAGTGCGATCTCTTGAAAGTTAACCATGCGGTGAGAAGTTAGATATGTGAACGTGAAGACGATAGGGTGGGGGGTGTAAGTCAAATGGGCTGAAGCAAAGGCGAATCTCGATTTGCGATGGAAGTACATCCTTATCAAACTAACGTCTTTATAGTTGAGATATTGCATTGAGAGCGTATGTCTAAATAATTTTCCGAACGATTCTACTGGGACCTTTAAAGTATTAATGTATTAGTTTATATTAAGGCAGGTAAATAACATTGTCATGAAGGTCATACAAACCCAGATTTATCTCTTGCTATGGGCATGAGAAAACTCAAATCAGTTACACTGGATGGTATTAATGGTGTAACTGTGCTGGTCGGCCAACTGTGGGAGAGATAGAATTGTAGCTACTCTTGCGAATCATCACTCACATCTTCTTCTTCGTCTTCTTCGTCTTCACTTCTCTCATCTTCAGCCACTCCAACGTAGACGTATCTCCACACGACACGGCAAATAAGGAAGAGCCAATAGGCATTGACAAGTTGTAATGCAAATATAAGGAAGAATACGATTGGTTGAGAGATCCAACACTTGTAATATTGAGTCTCCCAATTCAATTCGAAACTACCAACTGTCCTGAACTCGGTGAGAACTGACCACAAGATGCGCAAATTAATGTAATGTCTAAGGTATACCCAAACAACAAAGAATACAACGAGGAAGGGGCCAGTCAAGGAGGAGTTTAAGTAGTTTAAAGTCTTTGAGGTAGCCAAGACCAAATCTGAGACATCCATAGTGACGAAGATAAGCAATCCAATCCACGTGAAATGGAAACGGTAGGAACACCAAATAAGGGCAATGGTGATAATGTGATGAATTACCAACTCTTTGAAGTCCTTACGAGGCTTCTCCAACTGCAAAATAAGTACAATGGATTGTTGCACCCAGAATGCAGCCTGTCCCAAGTAATATGACTTGAAAAGTAAATCATGAGTGAAATGAGGATAAGTGGCATACATTGGGGTAGTTTCGAAGAACCATAAAGGTAATTCATGCATGATATAAAGACCAAGTGGGCCTGAGCAACCATAATAAAGAACCAGGTATGTTTGTTCCATGAATCTTTTGACTTTGGCTTCCCTCTTGATCCCACACCAACGAGCTAAAGGCCTAAGAATACAGCACATGGTGAATTCTCTTACGAAGGTGAAAAACAACGAGTAAAAGAATACAAAGTAGAAGTCATTCTTACCTTTACCATATTGATTTGTTCCCGGAATCTTATAGGATGGGACAATCAAAGAAGCCAAAAATTGGTGGACTTTTGAATCAGGAGATGAAAGGAAGAACGTAACAAATGCAAGTGCAAGAACAATGAATGGTTTAATCCAGGTATGTCTATAGGACAATTCATTAAAGCCAACAATAATTTTTTTGGCAATAGCCGAATCAGAGTGTGATTCAGTGTTAAGTTCTAAGATTCTAGCATCGGACCGTTTTCTAGATAATTTAGATGTTTTCATGGTTGTCAAAGCTGGTGAAGTATCTCCTACGTTGATATTTCCAACTGACGAGCCACGACGACGATAGGGCTTTGAATCAGAAGCCAAGGAAGGAGTTGAAAGTGAACGACCGGTGTAAGCTATGCCAACGTCGACAGGCACACCCTTCACGACGTGCGATTCTCCAGACGGTTTCTTTCCCTTAGGTTTAACCATTATTGCGTCTTGATTATTCTGGGTAGCAATAGCAATGAGAAAAGGAGGAGGAAAGAGAGTTATTTAAATAGATAAAAAAAAATGTGTCTGTTCTGGTTGGCCATTAGCGAAGGAAATGAACAGTGGAAATAAAAAGGAGAAAAAAATACGTGTTTTGTGTAATGAAGAAAGGCTACTATGGGAGAAGGAAAGGGAATCTACAGGGAGGGAAGAAGAAGCAGAAACATTGGAGCAGTCTGAGAAACAAAGGTTAACGTTTACGAAAGATTTGTAATTGATGATGATATGCAAGGGCTGTTAAGATTGACAACAGCATGAAATTGAGCCCTTTGAGAATGTCCTGAAGTGGAAGCGAGATCTCAAGGTGAATTCGAGTTGGCCTTATATCCGGAGGTGATGGAGGGAGTTGCTAATGATAGTTAATGTCTTCCATTTCACTATGATTTGCGGTTATTAAAGGAGAAAGCTTGCTTGTTTGTCATTGGCCGGTAATAAGGACAACAACAGACTGCTGCTGGTATCTGTTCTGGTTGCAAACATCAGCATTCACCTTTTATTTTGAATTCCTCCGAGCTTGCAGATGATGTTGGCATTTCACTAGTTACGCAAATGCATTGTTCGAGACAGGCTTAAAAGGGGTGGGCTTGCGAGCATGACAGCAGTAGAAAAGACTTCTAGCTTGTTGATGTTGGTTTGGCTTAGTGCTGGGATGATTTGGCGTTGTATTGAACTCTGTTGGCATAGAATGTGTGTCAAAGAGCGCATTCTCTGTGCATAGTACATACAGGTGGAAAGTTGCTTGGGCTGTAGCAGTGCGTCTGGATGTACTTATTGTATTTTAGTTTGAGCAGAAGCACATCAACGCAATGCATAGGGGTATTTGGTATAGTCAGTTTGCTAGATAGGGGTTGCTGGTTCGGTGTGACCATTAGACTTAGTAATTAAAATGTGCTGATCGCATGGAGATAACTGGCGGACACACCAATAGGGACTTGATGCTTTGGTGGGGCGATGATAATGGTAATGTGGGCGGAAATGGCAAGATTGATTGATTTAATGGTTATAGCATATTGGAAGTGTTCATATAGTGGCCCCAGTGTGTTCGTAGTGCTCAGCAAGTTCCAGTTGCAGCTATTTTTTGCAACCATTTAAAGTTCCCAACGAGAACATGAGGCCAGGAGGGGGTGTTTAGCGAGGCTCGAGACTCAAAGTAATATTGATCGATTAGCTTGGTGGGATATAGGAGATGGTAGATGGGACAGGTCGCTTGCTCTAGAGAGGTTAAAGCAGAAAGAAGCTGGTTGTCTTTGTACGACAAAAGATCAGTACCAGGAAAGACGTCAGCAGCGAAGGATCCAATGAACACTCATGTTCAAGTGGTAATACGAAATCCTCAAGGCCAAAGGCCAATTCACAACTAAACAGCCCCTGAGTCAAGCTACTTCCGAAAGTTGAAGTAAGACATATCTCAGCTAAACTCTACCGATCACCCATTGACACTACAAAGTGTTCGCCTTTCACACTTAGCAACTACATCAAATACCTAAGTAAACCCTTTCCCAATAGGAATCTTCCACCATATGCCACATCTCTCAAAACAAACTAGAACCCATCAATTTGAAAGACTGCCAGTCAATACGTACCCTATATCTTTACTCTCGTCCATCTCCATCAAGTTTCACCTCCAACTCACTCTGCTCTCGTATATTTCGCTCCTCCCCTTCCTCCGTTTTTGGGTGCGGAAACGTGATTCTGCTTTGCCACTCCAGAATATCGATCATAGATCAAATTACTGTTACCACACATTGACAAGAACCAAAGGACTGACAGCTAACAAAGCAAGTTCCCAATCATAGCAAACATGTCTGTTGAACAACTCATAAGCAAGGCTACCGATGCAGCTTTGACTGCTGACAATTGGCAATGTATCCTTGACGTTACTGATAAGATATCTCTGGCACCCGAAGAACACACCAAACCAGCTATCAAGTGTGTAGCTGCTCGACTTGCCTTGAACGATGCTAATGTGGTTTTGCGCGCATTGTCCCTATTGGTTGCAATGGCTGAGAATTGCGGATCTCGTATGAAGCAAGAGATTGCTACCAAACTGTTCTTGCAAGACTCTCTCCTTAAACGTTTGGGTAATAAGAAATTGCATAAAACTGTCAAGATCAAAATCGTTCAAGTAATTGAACAATTATATGACACTTTCAAGCAAGATCCTTCCTTAAAGCCAATGACAGATGCTTACAATCAAGCCATGTCTGAATATTCCCAATATTCGTCCAAGAGACAGCTTGTGCACTCAGCCCCTGATAAACCTGCTAAGAAGGAGATTTCAGAACTAGATAAAAAAAAAGAAGAAGAAGAATTGCAGCGGGTCTTAAAGGTTTCGTTGAACGAATACGAACGAGAGCAATCGTTGAAAACCTACTTAAATGCCAAACCTTTACCAGAGGTTAAGGAAGAAGAAGTCAAGCACGAACGTGTAAAGTTGGCTCAGCAAAAAACAGCAGAGCAGACTATAGCCACGGTTTCCAAAGTTCGTGCGCTTTATGATCTCATTTCGTATGAACCTGAGGAATTGTCCTTTAGGAAAGGGGATGTAATTTCAGTGATTGAGTCAGTTTATAGAGACTGGTGGAGGGGCTCTCTCCCAGGTGGAAGGATCGGGATTTTCCCACTCAACTACGTGACACCAATAGTCAGCCAAACTCCAGAGGAACTTGCAGCTGAAGTGATAGCAGAGGATAAATTAATCCATTCGGAATTGAGAAAGGTAGATAGATTATTGGGCTTGCTTAGCTCAGGTGCTTCCATTCATGATTTGAATGAAGAAGAAATTACTCAATTGTATAACGATGTTATTCCTTTGAGAACTCAGTTAGGCAAGTTCATTGACAAATACAGTGTTCGCAAGGAAGAATTACTGGAGCTCAACTCTCACTTTAACTCAGAAGTTAAGGATTATAACGACTTGATGGAAAAGCTGATTTCGCAAAGGAGTCACGGAAGGTATCCAAACAATCAAACTGGAGTTCCATATCCAGTTCACACACAGCAACAATATCCCCCACAATCGCAGCAACAATTGCTGTACTCCCAGCAACGTGCTCAATTTCAGCCAAGCCAACCACAATTCACTCAACAGCATACTCAACCTCAATACATCCAACCTCAATACAGCCAGCCTCAACAGACTCAACCCAAACAACATACTCATCAGCCAACTCTGCAGAATAATGAATCTCGTCCCGGATTTCAACAAGGAATCCCAACTTACCCATCGTATCCTCCCCCAGAATCTACATACGAGCAGTTACAGCAGCAGCCAACTAGTTCTGGATTTGGCAATGCATTCTCAAATGATAATCATGGTGCAACGAACCAACAGCACACTGGACAGCACATTAACCAATACTCGGGACAAAGTGCAGGCCAACATTTCCTGAATATCAATGCCTTTCCATCCTTGAATAATGTATAGTAAGGCATCTTGAAGTGATTCATGTTGAGGTGGATCTTATTTTGTATTTACGTAGGAATGCACATCAATTGATCGGTGCAATGTGATACTGAATTGCATTCATTATATAAAAACAACATTCACAATTGGTCTTAAATATTAAAGTACCTCAATAGAACCACCTTTAACGTTAAATTTATGATTACGATAGATTATTTAAACAGAAACATGTTTCTAATATTATTTGGTGACTTCCACAAATTCCTACAGAAATTAGTTGATTTGATACTTATTGTACAGCTACTTAATGAGTTTGAAACATAGATCACATATTTGTTGGAAATGTGAGAGAACTGATAGTACATTTTAGACTGGCCCTGGTTCAAATAGTTGCTACTTAGCTGGATGATAACTTCTTATACAACAACTTTCACCTAAGGTTTAATAAAGTGGTTATCTATACGGTGGGGTCAGAAGTAGGACTTCTAAAACAAAGAAATTGCCTGCGTAGCGTAATGGTTAACGCGTTTGACTTCTAATCAAAAGATTCCGAGTTCGACTCTCGGCGTGGGTTCTTATTTTTTAAACCTTTCATCTACATTAACAAACAAAAGCAAATACCTACTTATCAATATTCATTCATGGTTTCGATATGTTTGAAAGACTATTGCACTTTCTTTGAGGCGGCCATGCTAACTTAGGAAGGATTAGGCTCGTATTCCTTGTTAAAATTGATTTCTGCTAACACTCCCAAAAATTGATGTTGCGTGTACTCTTACAAATTCGCAACTGCACTTCACATCAATGTTAAGTCAGAGCTAAAGGTTACCTCGACACCATCCGTTAAATACGCTTACACATAACTATAATGGCTGATTTATACTCCCAAAGGGAACACCAAAATAACCAAAGGTTCGAACAACTCGCCCTGACTTTACATCAGTTCCGCAATACGGTTAATAATGATATCCATGGACAAGTACAACAAGAGAATCTGATATTGGATTCGCTCAATGAAAACTTTGGTCAGCTAATGGACCTGGTGAAACGTACAGGAGGTGATTTACGTGGAGTCATGGCCAGAAATGCTAGTCTCACTAGAATAGTAGGTTTGATATTGCTTTCATTTTTTGTTATTTGGTCATTGTACAAATTGTATTAAACTGGGGGAGGAGAGAGAAAGGCAGAATAACACCTCGTACTCTCTATTGATTGCATCTTTTCAGTTCGCTTGCTCTTAGGATCATATATGGACCTTAGATTTATATATTTGAAGGCAAATTAACAACTTTCAGATTTATTTTACTTTATTAGTCTAACTAAACTAATGGTGAACAGATTAAGTCTTGTTCACAACATCAGCTCCCAATCTGTAGTTTCCGATGGCCGTACCCCAATTAATCTTGGATCTGGTCACCGGCAACAATCTTCTCAAGTTCTTGAAATACTTCTGGTTCAATTCGTTGAAGTTTTCAACGATCTTGTAAGTGATCTTGTTTTCAGAATTGTTAATAAAGTTAACCACCTCACTTGCACTAATACCATTCAAAAGAGCCAGATTATCGACTTTTTCGTCAAATTGCAATCTGACATTACCATCTTCATAATAATGGATATCAAGTGAGACATCTCCCGTAATGCTTTCGCCACTTAATATGTAGTGGGATTTCCATTGACCAGTGAAGAAGTTATCCTGGTTAATCCTTTGGCCAATCAAAATTACATGAACGTCCCCATTCAGCTGTGGAGCAATAGTGTATGCATAACTCGAGGGATAATGATCGTCACCATAAACCTTTAAAGTTTTCGCTAAGGAATCAAAATACAGTGGATAAGAAATACCATTCCCGTTATAATCTTCAATATCAATCGCATTTTGACTGGCGATATCAATGTTGAATGCCTTCTTCTTTATGTGGTCTATGTACTTTGATGAGTTTGCCGATTTGTTCCATTTCGATACAATGTATTGAGATGAAAAAACGGCACCAATAGATTTGATATGTGATTCGATAGCAGAGTCAATTGCATTATTGCTACCAGGTAAAATGGCAGATAAATCCTTGCCTACAGCACCAATCTCTCCTGGAGGTGATGCCTTAATCAAGGACTCAACTACCTCATTTAATTTTAAGCTCATGTTGCAGTTGGTATCAAGTAGTTGGCCTTGTACTGGGTTGATCTCCAGATTTATCGTTTGAGAATCCAAAGGAATACTTTGAATTGGCGTTCGGTATATAAAATAGTTTTTTATTTACGCGATATGAGAATCACCTTGTTATTGCGGCCATGATTGATATGCTCATCTTGATTGATGCAACGATGTTCGCTTTAGATCCTTGAGCTACTGCAATTGTGGTCTCAGACAGCCAAACAATTTTCTACTAATCCTTTTCACTGTGAAAGTTGAGCCTACAAGATGAATTCTCTTGGAAGGTATTAGAAGAATAGGAGAGATGAATAATGAGATATATAGTGAGCTCGAATTCTTCAAAATTAGAAGGGTCTACTAGTGTTCACACATTGCAAAACAGAAGATGATTTTATGACAACAAAAATGCACCAGCTCCTTCAACAATGGCATGTAATAATCTTTCACGAGTAACTTCCTCAGACGAATAGTTTGGCAATTTGAGATAGTTAGCACATGTCATCACACTTGGCAAATAATCATCGTCCTTTAAGCCATCTTCAGGATGCTTCCTTACAACTGTCAACTCAGGTCTTAATGACTTAAAGCCACCAATGGGTAATTTCGGCGAACCAGTAAGGAATTGCAAAAATATTCTCTTTTCCAGGTTAGTGAAGCCTATCAAGATATTTATCAAATTCTTGATTGCTGGAGATTCCTTCGTATAACCATGGTTGGCATGTATTGCCAGACTCAAAGCTTCCACAGACCAATCCTCCTCTGAATTACCAAACAAATCAACTAATTCTCGTGGCGAGAATAGCACAATAGAGTTAATAGGAAACACTTTGGAAAACCCATCCATGAATGCCTTGGTTTGATGTAAAATTCCAGTGTATAACGTTGCTTCTAAAATTCTACTAATGTATGATTCCAAGTTTGTAGCTGTTACAGGAGTATTACTTCCATCAGGAATTAATTCATACTCAGGGTAACCAGGCAATTCAAAGTAAAGCGATAAATCTGAAATTGTTGCACCCTCAACCAATAAATTGTCTCTTTCGGACTCTGCAGTAGACTGGAAAAGTTTGACATACTTAAGCAAATGCTCAATTGAGTCTGCCAACGTAGGATCAACTAACCGAAGGCTTGGGATATTTGCCATTTTTTTCAAATCGTGTGACTTCTGAACTCCTGGTAAGGCAGCTGCTCCACTGTTAAAGAACTGTACTAACTTCAAAAAGACAGGATTGAATTGAAAGTCGATAATTCTCGAATCAAGTAAAGCACGAGCAATGAACTTCCCCAACGAACTGAAGAAATGTAAAACTTTCCGCCCATTTTCGCTCGCTGCTTGAGCCTTATCTAATGGTAGAGGGAACAATCCCATTGGATTCACAACGTAAGCTTCTTCATCATTGGATCCAATTTCAGTGTCTCTCCATAATTTTAACTTCTTTTTGCAAAACTCTCTTGACACAGTCGCATAAAACTCTAAAGTTGGTCCTAAACCAGTTCCAACCTCGTCGTAGTATTCAATTTCTAATATACCAGGAGTAGAGCCATAAAGTCCAAGTACTTTTATTGCACTCTGCAAAATCATTTTACGAGACAAGCGAACCTTATGTCTTGTTGGACGACCCAATTGTGGTCTTTGGTGAATCAAATTATTATTATTCACATTCCCATTATCTTCTTCCTGTTGATTAGTACGTATTTGCCAATGATGAATCAAACGTGAATATCCAAATGATGTTGACTGCAAGAAAAATAACCTAGTTTCCAAAGGAAAAATAAATGGAAAGTTCTTGGTTGTGTATAAACTCCAACCAGGTAATGTACCACTTGCAACAATCAACGGCTCCTCCAATTGTCTGTTCAATTTAACTGTCAATTTCCAATTCATAAACAAAGTATCTGGAACGACAATGGCTGTTGTTATGTTGTTCTTGACAAAGTTATTCATTTCAAATAAAACTTTCAAGACTGTAAGCGTGTGTAAAGTCACTGGATTATAAATATCCAGTTCATTCTCGACGCTTTTATTGAGGTTGATAATTCTTGCTTCTGTGTTATCTGTGTGGACTACCTTCCTAAAAGTAACATTGTGAATCGTGGACCAAATCTTGCTCGGATCAATCACCTCATCTGGGGTTTGTTGCATCGAACGGTACACAGCACCATATATAGTAATTTCATTTGGAATTACTTCCCCATTAATTAAAAACTCAATTTCAGAGTTGTCTTTGTCTTCAGTCTCGTGTTGTCCTGATACAACCTTCATTTCTTGAATAAACCGAAGCTTTTGCTTGAGGAACGTGTCGACTGAAGTGAAGGTAGCAATTGCATGTACTGATAAAATGATGCTCTTCATATCTGTGGGAAAATCAGTTTCCCCTGACAAGCGCACCTTTACTTGTTTGGCCATGATTGCTGTTTGCGCGTACTCATTTTGGTTTGCATTTGAGGTGGTTACCCCAGAAGATACAATTTCAAATGATTCAGACCTGGTCAAAACCTCTTGGAGCTTCTCAATCAAATAATTTAGAGATATTGTCTGGTCTTCCATAAAGAAAACCTTGATGAATGCTTTATAACAATAACTAAACTCAAATCCAAAGTCCATGGAATCCGAGGTGAATATGAATGCCAAGGTTTCTATGATCTTAGATGTGATCAATTCGAAACTTGATAAGCGTGTCCCTTCATTGGAACCGCCAAGTGTGTGATGAAATTTCCTCCAAACATCTTCCCATTGATTGAGAGCGAATGTTGCAATGAGTTCAGATTTGGTCAAAGTCTCCTTAACTTCCTGCAAAGAATTAATATGGTCAGGGTTGTTATCTGAATCGACAAAACTCTTCTTGGATTCACCATAAATTAAAGATATTTCTTCTGCTGTCGATGAGACATGCAACAAAACCTTATTGCTTGTCATTTTATATGCATATTCGTTCGAAAATTCAACATCCAAATACTTATTGGTATAACTTGCAGAGATTTGGTACAACTTGTTTTGAATGTGTTCCTCTGGTTCCAGTTCAAGCTTACCTTTTATGGCATTGTATATAGCAGTAGTATCGTCGATGAATCCTTCTCTTTCCAAAAATGAAACAATTGTTAAAGGAGCCTTCTTCATTAAACCCTTTGCGATTAAGAGTGCACTCCAGAGTAAAACTAGAGGGTGTAATTTGGCGGTAGAACCTAGTTTACCTGTTGCAACTGAATTAGTTGCTGCATTGGCAGTTGGATGAGCGTCTATATCTTCTTCTTCACAGTTTCCCATTTCAATATCCAGAATCTCTTTCACGAACTCTGCTAAAATTGGCTCTGAGCTTTGGTTTGTAATGGAAGCCAACATATGGCTAATCAATTCAAAACCATTAATCTTCTTAATACTTTCTTCAGAGCTGAATGATACAATGCGAAATAACAAGATGAGTACTTTTCTTCTGATATCAAAGTCCATGGTGGCAGAGAAACTGCTAATTAGGAGTTTCCAAATATCATTAACAAAGTTTAAGTAATCATCAGGAACAAGTTGTAGGCACAATTCCCTTCTTGATTGGTTAATTTTTTCTTTCTCAGGAAATTCCGTATGGTTTCTTTGAAGGAAAGGGGACTCGTCAGGAGTATAGTTTATTGGTAATAGGTATCCAATAAGACTTAAAAACTGTGATAACAATTCCTTAGGTGCAGCCATTAAGGCCTCTATAGAAATGGCCAGCGATTCATCCTCTGTGGGATTTAGCATTTTCCCTTTTGCGAACTTGTTTAAAGACTTAACAACAATCTTTCCAATATTACACTCAGCTAAGAGCTTTCTAGATACTTCGATGCTGACACTTACAAGAACAATCAATGACTTCAATAAGCTAAGACAGGAACCATAGTTCAACGTAACTTTGTTTGATTCAGAATTGCTCAGGGACTTATTACAACTGAGGTAGATTATTTGTGTCATCTCTTGAAGTAGTGAGTTCTTATGCATAAACAATGTATCAAGGAGGTCTGGTTTCAATTTAAAGCTCATGATGATGCGAGAAATTGCTAACCAACCATTTTCGACAACTACAGAGTCATTGTGATTGCGAACGACTTCAGATATGTTTTCAAAAATGGCTTGAACCATTTCAAAGTTTTGTTCCAGGACATTTGTACAGGCATTAGAGACAATAACAAGACATTTTCTTTGAGCATGAATGGTTAAAAAGTCCGTGTATTGTAGTACTGCTTTTAAGCCTGCATTTGCAATGATTGGTCCATGTGTTACTGGATCTCTCGAAAGCATTTCCAAAGCTTGTAAAGCTTGCTCTGTTAAGTCAATATAGCTCACTTCTTTCAATTTGTTTCCAATTGCATTTACTGCATTGTTCTCTAAAGCATCATGAATGAAGTCCAAATTAACTTCCATGAAATTATATAAACAACGACATGCCACAAGCTGCAATTCTAAGTCATCAGATAATTTCGGATCCTCCATAATACCAACAAGAGTTTTTGCCAATCTACTTGAAGGAATCATCCTTTCAGCAGTTATGGCATTCATCATTAATAATCTTTCAGAAAGCTCATTCAAAGTTTCCATGATGATGTATGGGTCATCTCGTTGGTCTAAGTTATCTATTAAACCGTTTATTTCACCGCTTCCTCTTTGGGAGTTACTATCATAGAAGATACTGCCTCCCATTAATCTTGAGACAGCATCTGCAAAACTACCAGTTGGAGCTTGAGGAGCACCAGAATTTCCAGATTGGTTCGATAGGGCTCCGATAGCTCTAAGGAAATCTGCTCTTGGGTCGTCTCCATCAATTTGGGCATCACCGTGATCATCACCTTCTTCGTCATCATCATCATCTTCATCGTCGTCATCGTCAACATTTTCGGCGTGAAAGAGATTTCTTTCAATTCTTCGCCTTGCTGCACCAGCCTCCAATATTCTTCTTAAATATTGCAGGGGATCGATATCTTCATCACTCATATCATCATTTACATCTTCCTCGTCATCATCTCCACTGTTTTCATCTTCGTTGTCATTTGAATTATCATTATCATTATCAATGGAGACATCTTGATCTTCCTCGTCTTCATCAACTTCTTCTTCAACCAAGTCATCATCACCAAAGTCCGCGAATAGCCGGTCAACAGTTCTTCGGCGTGCATGCTCAGACATTCTCAATAAGGATTCTTGTTCTTCTTGTTCAAGTAATATTGGAGGAGTGATTTCTGATATGCTCTCTTGATTTTGTTCAACAGCATCGGATTGAGCTGTATGATCATTAATATTTGCATCACCGATCACTGAGTCAAAATTCAAGTCCAAACTTGAGTCAGCACTTTTGCTGACTTCATGATTATGTTTATCTGACATTTCCCTTATTATCTATGTGCTACTAAAATTTCATCAATAGGTATATATTGATATGAGTTTGCAAGGTTATTGATTTTGGAGTATCAGATCAAGCTTTGGGTATGGGATTCAAAAAGCTCTTGAATTGCAGTTGCCTTCAGGTGCCACTTATAAATATATTATAGTCAAACAAGTGAGTTTGTGAATGGGCTAGTATTAACCTTTCGTCTAAGCTGAACAGTGGCAGCTTCGTCAAAGATGCCTAAATATTGAACTGTAGGATAAAGCAACGAAGGTATTTGCAAGGCACTCTTTTCTTTGAATAGTAGTGAAAGAGTAGCGTCGTGTTAATTTGGGATTGGTCGCTTTGTTAAATCAATAAGAGGGAGTGTTAAGCCTTAGTAGTCTCAAAGTACAAAGAAATAGTTATCACTAAATTTATTGGTATTGATTTGCCACTTCGAAAAAGGGAGGCTGAAGAAATTGTGAAGACAAGCGCTACAATTCTTAGGGGGCTTTTTGGAGTTGAAATGAAGGATTTATACAGAGGTAATTCAGGAGTAGTAGGATGGGTGGTGGACATTATGAAGAAATCAGATAAGATTTTTTGTTGCTGATAGAGTGTGATATTATGCTCTTAAGGTATATTTAAGTAGTGTGAGAGAGGTGTAGTTGATTTTGATAAGGTACTGTAATAATCGAATGTAGTGGAGTATGAGTGTTCGCAGTTGATGCGTTGCTGTGTTGGTGCACTTGAAGATGCTTTCTGCACAGCATAAGAGTCAATTAAATTTGGTTTGCTAAAATTCATTCGTCATAGTTAAAGAGCACTATCATTGAGTGGCTATTACATGTGTGACAGAGTAATGATAAAGCATCTCTGCGCATCAGCCTCAATCGATGCCAGCTACATGGACCTTAGGTCTTGCTAGACTTCATGGCACTGATGTAACAAAGGATAATCACAGTTTAGGAGCTTTTTGAAATTAGATCACTTGAGGAGAAACCTCGAGAGGCATCAGAGATGATGCGTTAAAGGAAGAAGCCAAGCGAGAATATCGAACTACATCAATCCTATGAAAAGATATTTTAAAATAGACCGGATGTGTTAACAGCAGCTTATGCCTTAATGAAACCAATTTGCTCCAGCAATAGAGGTTGCTTTGCCTCGTTTTACATGATGGTGATCGTTAGAATTCTGAATTTCTAAAGGATGTGCGATGATTCCTTTGTTTCCTCGTGGTTATTAGTTGAAAGATGGCAATTAAATAGCTACTTAAGAAGCCCATAATTGCCACCCATGACTTCACTGAATCACGGCGATCTCATAGATCACGCACATCAGAGTGGCATCTACTAACAAAACATCTACTTCCAGACCAGCCAGGTAACTACCAATATACCAGATGGATATTCCCACTATCTACCACCCCACTAATAACGACCATTGGCAAAAAGACGATGTTTCGTCCCAAAAGTCCCAGATAATACCTCAACCTTCGTCTATCAGATGATCCAAGCGAAAAAGTTTGGTGTTCTGGCATTTTCACTTGCACCTACTGTTATGGCTGCAAAATAATTTTGCAGCAACAAAATACCAACGAAGGGTCTACACCACTCCCACATCATAACCTCGAGGCATAACATTTCCAATACCTTCAACTCACACTTTAGCGAGACTATGACTCTACCAAGTCCACTAAAATCTTTTGAGGTATTATTTCATTGGTTTCATGAACCATTTATGGGGATAATGTATACTGACCTTTAACTTGCTACGTAGGCAGCAGCTTGTATATAACCAGTAATGGTTGCTGGCCAAGAGAAGATGTGGCGTTCACTACAATATCTCATGCATAGCAGTCAAGTGTCACTAGCGGCTGACAAAACATATACACCCTTCACTCGAAGCCTTCAAGAAAAAGTCTTACGGTTCCACAACCTATGGGAAAGCCAACTGGTGCCCGTCATCTGTGCTGTCCTTACTCACTCCGAATAGGGCGATTGATTGACGTTACCTGGCCAAACGACACGACCTTTACTGCTGCGGGTTTCTTTTTCTGTCTCTCCATTTCTTTTTCTGTAGCTCCTTTCTCAACAGTCAAAAGTTCATAATTCCAATCCCCACCAAACAGTGTAAGACAGCACCAATAGCAACAAGTGTACCCCATATAACTGCACTACCGCACCAGTACCACAGCCCGGTTATTAAGAATGGAAATAGAATCAACAAGAATCGAGTACATCGATATCTTGACGCAGAGAATCCTTCTGCTTTTGCCACTTACGACAGGCAGGACTATCGAAGAGGTAGAACTCGATCCTCAGTTCCTACTCACCAAGAACATCATCAAAGAGAACCAAAGGAAGATACCACTGACAATTGGGTACACTCTACTCAGCTTTGCAAGGGTATTGCAGGGGATACAGCGAGATTTCGTGAATGCTTTGGATTCGGATGAGACCAGTTCAATAACAGTGAATGAATCCACTTTAGTCATCTGTAAGATACTTACACTGGTGTTACTGTTAGGTTGGGATAGAGAACGCGGAGATGCTGAATTCGGTGACTTCATAGCTAATTACTCGCAGCTTCACCACTTCGAAATTCCTCCTCCACTCAAATCGGAAGTGTTCATCCAGTTGATAGATATCTTTGTGGATTTACTTTCTCCAAGGATTGTTGCAAGAGTTTTAGAATTGGTTAGTCTCGAGCAAGTTGAGCAGCAAAGTAATACAAGCCATTCAAGCAGTGCAAGTAATGCAAGCCATACGAGTCATTCAAGTTATCAATTACACGCTAGAGGAAGTCCTCTTGCCAATTCACAATCTCATGCTTACGCTAACTATCAATCTCCTTCAAGTGCAAACCATAATAACAAGTCTCATTCTCCATCCCGTTCGCACTCCTCAAATAACAACGTTCATTCTACTTCACCACATGCCATCCACAATCATCCTGATTCCCCGACGAAAAGCTCTCGATCTCTCCCTCTTCGCCAAATGTCCCTTCCGGCGCTGGCGCCGCTTGTCATCGATGAAATAGATAAACATGTGGGTCACATTCTCCGATATATTGCTGTGTCTTGTCCAGTTGAGTATTTTAATTATGTGTACGCAAAGATTTTCCGTTACATCGATCTTAATGAGCAAATTCCAGAGACTGCCCTTCGTCGATATGCTCCACTACTCAGATACATGTTCTATGTAGATGGAACTACATTTCCTCCTGATAATATTAATCTGGTAGGGAATGCCCTTCCAGCTTCAGGTGCTTATTTCAAAGCTCTTCCACACATTGCTTCTCGTGCTTGGAAGCGTGCTGTCCTTGTTCTTCTATCGGCAAGTATACAAGATCAATCTTTTTGTCGACCAATGGATTATAATTTAATTATATCCCACAAAGATCCAGAATTTCAAGACAAGTGCCAGAGTCTTTTCCAAGAGGCATTTAATGCCTTTGACGAACCTATTGTTGAAAGCGATTGTTCTGCATTTGCCCTTTCATTGATTATTTCTCTTTGCTTGAGAGACTTCAATGAATTACTTGATGTTCCTCGTAGTACTTCCCCATCTAAAGGTCTTTCTTATTTACTTACGATTTTACGTGATGCTCGTTCTGGCGCTAACTTGGACTCTTTCAATGTACTCATTGAACTCTTCCAATTGGGTACTCGAATGCTTCATTGTGATTTGCCTGATCACTTGGTTGCCAGATTTTCAAGAAAATACGTAGACCTGGTGCATTCATATCTCATCAGATACGGGGAACACAATAACCATTTTGTCGATGATGTGGTGGCGACAAGAAAGATCAACTTGGTCTACATCAATTTTTACACTGCTGCACTTATGATTGATTCAGAGAAATATTCAGATGTTGTTGCGCGCATGTTTATAGATGGAAAGGACAACTTGCGAGAAATAAGACTTGTTCTTAAGATTGTAAGGGCTATTGCAGAGGCCCCTACGGGAAGACCTGTATTTCTTAAATTAATGCAGAAGTTGGCAATCCCTTTGAGAGAAGTAGCCATTTTACAACCGAAACAACTAGCCGCAGAATTATCCAATGAAAACTTCCTTGAAGATGAAGATGGAAGGAGCAGAAGGTCGTCAGGAGCAGGATCTACTTTTGGTTCTTCTTCTGCCTCCGGTTTGATTCCTGATTTGACTCTTACTTCAGCAGACATTCTTTCTGATATTTTCAAAATCTTTATGCATGCTCCAGAACTTTACTTCAATGACTCCTCACTAATGCTGGACTCTCTTCTTGATGCAGATTTTAACTCAGCAGTCTCCAAAGTTGTACACTTTTGCAACGAAATATCTCTTCCAATAAGTCACGCTTTTAAAAGCACCAATCAAGAGCTCTTCGATTCTGCGTGTTCACTTGCCTTTGAACTTGTGAGAAAAGACGCCGTGATGGCGACAGAGTTTTCTTCCCTACTGGTATTTGCTAACTACATAGTTTCAAACGTGATAGTACAATCTATCTGTGAAGCTTGCTTGCAGTTGTCCTTGACAACCTCACACTTTAAAGCGTGCTTTCTCTTGGTTACAAACTTTTTGCAACGCAGAGATGCATTTAAACCTATAATAGCAGTTAACAGAGTTTTAAATGATTCGAGGACTAGCGGACACACTGACCATGGCAGAGAAGCTTCTCATGTTATAGAAAAAGTTTTGCTCTTGACATTGTGCACCCATGATGTTGTTTTCTATAATACTGCCAAAGTTGCAATGAAGTGGTACTGCAATGACCGTGCAAGCGCAAGCGGAAGTATCTCACCATCGGATTTTAGATCTAAAAATGAGACGCCTGTAGGTACAGATGGTTCGCCTCCTGACAACCTTGTGTCCACATTCCAAAGAGTTGCCAATGACACCTCCGTCTTCACGGGATTCGTCTCACTTCATAAGACTTTCCGCACTATTCTACGGGACGCCCACCCCACACCATCACTTTATCAGGTTTGGTTGATCATTTATGATCGTTGGTTGGATACTTTATCGACTCAAACCCTTTCCATAGAGAACCTTGTATTCCGACACTACACAGGTTTCTTAGTGTCCACTTCTGGATGCTTTTTTTCGGATTTGTTCCTTCGGGAAGATCCTGAAGAAAAGCAGCGTGTCATCATTACGATATCAAACTTTTTTGATAAGTGTATTTCGCTTTTGAGGTCCCCTGATTTGGTTATTCGCGTAGTAGTGAAAGAAGCACTAGCGAAAGAATCTCACCCAGCCGTTTATCATTTAACTACCACAAAGATGGCTGCACTTGTTAACACCTACAAGGAAAAGGAAATGACTAACGAAGCTCTCTTTGTTGAGCAAGTATTGATCATTGTCACGGGAATGACTTCCGCGAGACATGATGGCTCGTATGTTCTTGTGTCTATGCTTCCGCAACTTGCAAGATTGTTCGTTGATTACATTAAGCTACTTGAAAAAGTAGATGCAGTTAAGTTGAAGTTACGTTATTGTAAGTTTATTGAGGTCGTGGAAGGGGAAAAGGAGTTCTATGGGGTTGCAGGATGCTTCAGATTTCGAAATTGGTTGGCAAAAATCACTTGTGAATGGCTTGAGGCTGCAGTTTTTGAATATGAAGAAACATCGACAGAGGATATTGAACAAGATGCTGTATCCTCATCTGATAACTCGACAATCAAGGTAAACACTGAAACAAAACCAAAGACAAGCCACCACAATATTCAAATGCCAAACGCATCTTTTAGTCCAACTAACTTGTCTACTCCTATAACTTACTCCAATCCAGCTACTTGGGCTACCACCTCTTCTTCGGCATCCGCTGCCGTTAGTGCGAGCGCCTCCGCCTCGGAGCTCGTTTATCTTAATCTTGACCTTTCCCTCCAATCATCGAAGACCCTTGCTCTCCAACTAGTCTCCCTCAAACTTGATCTTCCAGAAGGCACAAAGGATCGTGAGATGACTAAATATAAAGACCTTGCATTTGGAAACTACTTCTCATTGTTTTACAAAATTATCCAGAAATACACTTCTTCAGATTGTCCTCCAAAATCAGCAACTGTCATTGAAAGCATCTTGCGTGCAATGCTGAATCTATTGCAATATGATATAGATATTGGAATGCAGTTTGTTCTTTTGTTAGGATACCACGAAAACCCACGTATTCGTGCGCTTTTTATAAATCTTTTCTCAAGCATTTTAGCACTGAGGAAGTTGAATCGCAAAGTTTTGGACTTTCCAGAAGAGCTTGTTGATGAATTTTGTGAGTTGCCTATTGGAGCTATCGCTGATGCTGCTTCTCTGACAGAGCACAATTTATTGGCTTCTGCACTCTTTGGTGTGTTCGGCCATAAAAGGAAATTGGACATGTTGTTTAGAGGATTATTGGAACACGAGATTGGGAAGATTACTCGGTCAACTGACATGTTTAGGAGGAATTCCCCTCTTACTAGGCTTTTGTCCAACTTTGCGACGGACTATGGTAAAGATTATTTAGTAGGCACATTGGGTGGGTTCATTGAAGATTTGGTGACTAATGAAGTTGTCGTGGAAGTTGAGAGACCTAAGGCAAACACAACATCTGAAGTAGACGAAGCATCATCTTCAATAATTGCTGACGGAAATGGAACGCGCGAGATTACAAACACGACTACGATTCGTGCAGAGCTTAGTTCTGCTGAGATTTCAGACCCAGACTCTTTGCTCTATCTCACGTATCTTGATAAGCTAGTCACTGCTATCACATGCTCTTCTGCAACGATGCCACTTCCATTCAAGTTCCTCTGTGCTGAAATCTATAATTCAGTTAAAGCCAAATTTGCTGATGCTGCATTAATTGCAGTAGGTTCCTTTCTCTTCCTACGGTTCATGTGCCCAGCTATCATCAGCCCTGAGGTAGTCTTCAAAGTGGAAATCACAAACTCAAAAGTAAAGAGAACTTTAATGCAATTGGTGAAGGTCTTGCAAAATATGGCTAATGGGTCGCTTGCTCTTTTGAAGTGGCCTGGATTAGCTGCTAATATGCCCGAATTAATTAGGATTAATTCGAAGATAACTGCATTCTTGGTAGAAATATCGACGACGGACACTTCCACTTACCCATTTGAAACATTCACTACTCCACCAACAGCAGAACTCAATTATATCCATAAGTTCCTTTATACTTATATTACCACTATCAAAACCAACTATATTTTAGCTGGTTCGTTGACAAACGCTAGAGAGTTGCGCTCTAGAATTGATGACTCAAGAGCATTAGACAGTATCACCCAGAGGCTAGGTCTGCCAAAAATGTCTGTAAAATTGCAGTTAACTTCACCCTTTAAGAGTGCAGATTCAACAGGAGCTGCTGGTGTATCTGCTGCCTACAATGATTTCATGGGTAAAATGTCCATGTCACCCATTGAATCATGGAACGACGTTCGCTTGGTAAGCAATCTGATATTCTCTGATGGAACACCAGTAGTTGTCATTAATTTCCGGCGATTAAAAGAGGTTGATCAAGATATGGATTACCTCTTTTTCCGTCTATATGAAATCGCTTGCCAGGTTTGGGATAACAAATTTTATCTCGTTTATGACTTCACGGAGTTCATGTATACCGCCGAGTTGGGTGTAAGGTATGTGGAAGTTCTCAGAACGTATACTCCCCAACAATTGTTTGATAATTGCAGTAGATTATACTTTTTCAACATACCACGTTCACAATACAAAGCGATTACTGGATTATTGAATACGATGAGATTAAGTGGGCTTTTTAAGACTGCAGACACGTATTACCATTCCCTGGTAGATGCACCTGCTGTTATTGATAATTTGTGTTTGGATCCTCTGACGATAGGCGTTAGACACGATACCAGAGTTGTTTTCAATTCAGTTGAGATGTGGGATGAGAACGAGGGAAATTGGGTAGAAGTTTCTTTGAGAATGGGACGTAAGTGGGTTCAGATTTGCCTGACGGAGCCTGTAATATTTTTGGAGAAGAATAAATTGTCGCTTGTCGATGTTTATCGTTTGTCTGATATTGCGAAGTGTGAGGTTGTGAGAGGAGATTATGGTACTAATAGCTTGGTGCGTAGCGCCTCTAAAGTTGCTAGGGATTCCAACAAAAATCCTATTTCTCCTAAAGCATCTTCATTGACTGGCGGAGTCTTTTCAACAAGGGCTGCTTTCTCACCTAGTGCCAATAATGCAACCGCACTTTTCCCACATAGTGCAATTGCAAATGCTAATTCCAATACCGCTCAACACAGCTTCAACAATACTGTTCCTGCTACTCTTGCAGAGGCTGACCCTACCAATCAATTCACGATCCTGCTCATCTCAGGCTATAAAGTTACCCTTCGTGCCAGTGAACGGTCTGAAATTCTCCGTTTCCTCTACTTCACAACGCTGCGTTTGAAGGCAGCATCTTATGAAGTCAGAGCTCAGGTCAATCACACGCTTCCTTGGTTTGGAAGACTATATAATATTGCTTTTCAAGGTCTCTTGAGTGACGACGAAGCAGTTCGCACGTCTAGTGCGTTATTATTTGGGTCGCTTCTGACTTACTTTACAATTGACTTTGGAATTAAGACGTCTCACGCTAAGAACATAGCTTTTCCTGCAAACACTTCAGACTTTGTTGAATCCGTTTCACTGTATCTAGCTCGAAATTTCCCTCAAATGACTTACCGATTTTTCAAAGCATTCTTTGATAATTCTGGAAAGTTATCTTCAACAAGCAAATTGGTCTCTACCATTTACTTGGCTCCTTGGGTGGGGAACATATATGAACATATTTATTTGAATGGGGAATCAAATGGGCCGGAACAAGTAGCCGAATTAGTTCGCCAGTTTTGTCGCTTGTCTGCTGGAAACAAAGAGCAGATTGCATTCGTAAATGATTATATTTGGAAAAAACTCTTTGCTGAGCCTCGAATTGTCCCCGTTTTAGTTGACGAAGTTATTGCTTTTGCAATCGACAATAAGAATGATGGGCCTGATTGGTGGTTTATTATAGCCGTGATTTTCCCATCTGTTGAAGTATGTGGTGAAGTTGTTGCCAGGCTCATTTCCTGTGTGAAGAAAACCCGCAAAAATGACTCCACAATTGCAGAACAATCAAACTTGTTTGAAATTAAAGTTCTTGTCAAGATATGCGCGTCTCTATTCTTCAACTCTTATGTGTTAGCGAGGTTATACCTCGCAGATATTTTCTTCTTGGCTACATTATTCATCGACAATGTGTACCTTGATTTTGGTGCTGACTTACAGAGATTATTTGTGAACGTTATCCAATCATTCTTGCACAAACCAAACTTGACGAAAGAAGAACACGACACGGTCGATGCTACTATAAGTTACTTTAGTGACCAACGTGCCAAAATGCTTTTTGGACTTACTCGTGATATTTCGGGTATGGCAATGTACGCGGTACAATTATATAATAGAGCAATGAACTTTGAGATGTTATGTGATTACTTGGGCGAGTTTATTGCAGCTCTAGGTGCTGATGATGACCGTGCTATCTGGACAGCTCGCTGGTGCTCAAACGCTGTTGAAGTCGCTTCTAGCCTGGATTCTGTATTTCAGAATAGAGCAATTTTAGTATTTGGTATTCTTTCAAAGAAGGGTGTTGGCGCCGGTACCGTTTCGAAGTGCATGAAGATTCTTTCGCAGAATCCTTCCAATAACTTAGAGTACTTAACCAATGGAATCATAATGACAGCGAGAATGCTTGAAGGCTTACCAAGTCTGACTATGCATGCCGTGTTGATTTGGCCCGGATTCTGTTATGGTTTGCTCAATTACACAAATTTGTACCAAAGTTCGGTGATGTGTCTTATGAATACTGTTGTAAAATTAAGCGAAATTGGCGGAGATTTCATGGATGCTGCTTTTGAACAACGAAGAAATTTGGAACCATATATGACTGAGTTTGAAAAGTCGCAGGTGGTTACAGTAACCCGTCAAAACTTTGGAATACATGTATTCTTCGTACTCACCAGGGGCTTGAAGGTGTCACATTTCAAACATAGCTCTTTAGGTTATTTGAAGAAGTACCTCCGTATAAGATGCAGAGTTAGGTTTCCACGAGCAAAGCCAGAGTGTGTTGGAAATGCTAGAGAGAAGGTAGCACTGGAACAATCGGCTGAAATTCGCGAATTCCCCCCGGTGAAACCTGTTTTGGGCACACTGAAAGAACTCTCTCTGCGTACCCCACTCCATGAATTTGATTTCTGTGCTTATTTGGTGTTCATCTACCTTTCTGTCGATGACGCTGCATTTAACGAGTATATCAAGGAGCTCAACACTGAGTTAAATGATCCTGAGTTTGTCTTCGTTAACCAAATCAGTGGGAACTCAATCCCACCAGTTATACCCATGTTCCTTTCTAACGACAGTCCCCAAGCAAAACTTACCCTCCTACTCGGTGCTCACTTCTACACTTCAGGATCTACCGATCTGAAATTTAAACTCAGATTCTTGCAGATTTACCATTATCTCCTTCAAACATCACCTGAAAAGGCACTCTTAGTGCTCCACTTGCTTCGCCCAGCCTGGCTGGTTGAGTTGGTCAATTCAAGTAATATTGATGCAATAGAGATTATCGCAAAGATCATGGCTATAGTGATGGAGTATGAACTATATGATAGTCAAAAATATGAAATTGCTATTGAAGATATTCTAGATCGATTCAAAGTACATGTTCTACGCAGAGAAGATAGCATGAGTACCACAGGACAAGGTGACATGAAGTTGCCGGAGTTTAACAATGTGAACTTGCTAATGGTAATGGCTTATAGAAGTGCTTGTTTACATGTTGAAAGTCATGAATTGGAAGATTGAACGGTGTTAAGACGTTTGCTTTGAATTATTAGTGATTCACCATCAGATAAATTGTATATAATATTTTTACACGTTAAGGCCTTGTAAATGCAGCTAATTTATGAAATGCATGATTCGGATATAATAATTGTCAACTGTGATTATCGATAAGAATACTCGCACTAAAGTCAATTGAATAATTAGGTTGTTCTCTTTCCATATAATGTTCCAATATGTGCACTTGAGAGCCTTTCGTTTGAGTGTCGATCACTTATGCTTCTTCTCAAAATCGCTTTTGAACATTCTATACAAAACCATTGTAGCTCTAGCATCTTCTACACTCGAATGCTCCTTCTCTTGGAAGTCGTAGATTCTCAAGTAGTTGCTTACAAGACGTTTAAGTGCTGGTGGCCCCTTTGAGATCTCTTTAAACTGGGGCAACAGCGACGTATCACGCAAATACAGTTTTGGATGAGATAATTGCAAGGCCCTCATATCATTAGAGGAGGCGTGCCCGACAAGAGTTATACCTTGCAACAAGTCAGAAACTGTCTTCTGAGCTTCTTCAAATGTCACCGCATTCTTCATATGAGCAGGCTCAACTCCTGATACCCACGTTCTCCAGTCACTTACCTTTTCCTTCGGCTTGACGTATACATCGTAAACCACATGACCGTAGAAGTTGACTAGTGAAACACGAGCCAAAGCAGACTGTTTACCACTGTTTCCCACACCGACAAACTCACAATCTATCGCGAGGTACTTACCCGTTTCCTCTTTCTTGGAGTCTCTATTGGATTGAAGTGGTGTAGTTTCAGCATCTCGTATAATATTCAGAGAAGTGATTTCTTCATTGTTCCAGAGTGTGAGGAAGAATAACAGATTCTCGCCCGATCTATTCAATAAGGACGTTACAGCTGGTCCGTTATTTTCGGAACTAGCCATCGACCGTATAAGGTCGTTGTTCAATCTTGTCTTTATATGCTTCACCTTCTTGTCATTTTTGTCTCTCTTGTTAACGAACTTTTTCGTTTCATCTTTCTTTGGCTCAACCTTCCTCCTCACATACTTTACTGGTTCATGCTTAATGGATGTTTTTGGCTGTTCCACTTTGCTCTTACCTATCTTCTTGCTGAGTTTCTTCCAATTCAGTGATAATGCCATCGTTATTGCTAGATATATGTAGCAGAAATACTGTGATGATCATCGAGATCTTGGCTCAAATAGGATAGCTTTGGTCACGTGTGAATTGGAGAGCATGCTGAAGAACGTTGAGGATTAGTATAGGGAAGTGGTGTTAGAAGTGTAGGAAGAACACTTGGTGTACTTCTTATCTTTTCTAGGTACAATTATGGGTTTTAAAGAGTTGAAATGTTTGTATAACTATCTTGACATGACTATCTTGATGTTTGCGCAAGGAATTGAAATGAAGCGTTAAACTGAAGGAACTAGTCCCTACGTATACTGAGCATGTATCCCAAACACTTATTTTATTAGTCACGAAATGAAGTGTATACCAAAAGGAAACAACTACAATCATGATCGTACTGTAAATGCATTACTTGCATATACTTGCATAACCCAGTTTATCTTATCGATAATCTCCTGACATTCGGCAACACTTGCTGCCTCCAAATCATACTTCTTCTTGACTGCTTCTTTATTGGATGGCGCTCCCAGTTCTTGTTTGCTAATCACAATTTTGAAGTGGTTGGGATTCTTGGAGTCTTTGTACTGTTTGAGCTTTATGATCTGTGTGATATGGAACAGACTGGTTTTCATCATCAGCTCTTTGTAATAGTTGTTGTAATTGTAATGGTATAAGTGGTGATGGTGGTGATTATTATTCCCTCCGCTATTGTTATTGTTGTTATTACCACCGTGCTGTGACTGACTTGTGAAAGGATTGTCAAATGGAGAATCTGTTAAGATAATGTCGTCAGAGGGGGTCAAGTGAATGTAGTCCCCGTCTAAAACCAAGCATTTCTCAATTTTATTAAGAATCGTTGTCTTCTTTCTGGTAACTTTCCATTTGAAATAGACCGCGTTAAGGTTTGCTGGTAACAGCGGATTCTTTCCCGTCATTATATCGTCCAAGTACTTCCTTGAAGTCATTTCTCGTCTTAAAGTTTCAGCAGTATTCATTCTGGTATTTTTTGGAGGTCGAGCTTTCGTATCATCAAAGGTTAATTGTTGTAGCTTTTCCTCCAAGTTCCTTCTTTCGGGGGTAATTGCAAAGGTGGACTCGGCAGGAGTGATATGGTCATCGATCATCAGTGCATCATACTTCTGGGCCACACAAAGCTCGACTGTATTAAAGGAAAGGTTTTTTGCTAAATCGGAGCCCTTTAAGGGTTTTGTATGCGTTCCAATGGCTGCTCCAGGTTGCAAAGAATCTGATTCTGAATTATCTATAGGAAAGAAATCCGTTTGCAAAATCCCTGATTTCCGTTTTCGTGCTTGAAATTCCTCAGCCATGTCAGTCATTTTGCTATACAAAACCTCTCTGAACTTGAACTTTCCAGGCGTGAGACCCTGCTGAGCACAGTACTCCTGCATTACCTGGGATATCGTATTTGACGATTCCGTCAGGAACATGGTCGTAGTATGGGGACCGTTCACTTGTTTTGCCAAAATCTTCAATTGGACGCGTCCAGCGCTGGGACCTTTCTCGATTTCCTCCAATTTCTGATCCAAGCTGTTTCTCTTCTGAAAAGCCAAGATTCTTTGCCTGAATTCCATTGGTAATGGCGTTTGAGCTTCATTCTTCGATATCTCAGCTTCGCTTAAAATTTTACAAAGAGCAAGGTCATGCGGCGTGTTGTACAGAGATAAAACTCTTGTTCTGTCTAGTATGCCAAATGAACCGTAGTTCTCACCGTCTCCATCAACCAACTCGATACGCCATAGATTGGGGTTTGCAAATAAAGGATCACTTATCTTCAGTGTATACTCTGTAATTGTGTTTGATAATTCAAGTAAAATGTACCCAATTACATCTACAATTGGAACGTTTTTGTTTAATTGTAGCTTGGTTAATGGTTTGTTATCAGGAGGTATGAATAAGTTGATTATAACTTTGGAGGATTTCGCAAACTTCGGATCAGCAAAACTGTAGTATGAGAGCGGGTTAGCGTTTGTAGATTTAAATTTCAGCTGTATCAATGAGCTCAAGTTAGACTCACCAGGAGTGTTTATAGTTGGGTCAATTTTGTCAAACGTGAGTGACCTTGGCTGTGATTGTTTGTGCTGAGATGCTTTCGACTCTGCCTTGAAGGTTTTTCTGCGCCTCTTCTTCAGATCTAGCTTGAAGTCAATTGGAGGTGAAGGCTCAACATCAGCAGTAAATGGATAGCTGTCAACATCTTTATACGCATCCAGCATTAAAGACGAATCCAAAATTGAATCCGTTTCAATATCTGTGAATGCGGAATCTGTTGAGGAAGTATCATCTACATCTTCTTCCGAATAATAAGAGTCGTATTCTTCTTCATCCGGTTTGCCATCATTATCAAGATTCGATTCCACGTACATATCGTCATTGGAAGTATCTGGATCCGGAGAATTTGAGCTATTATGGTTTTCAGGTATGGCATTGTGTACCACTAGCCCATTGGCATCAACAGGGACTCCAAAGTCGCTATCTATGGTGACAACATCGCTTGAATCAAAATGATCATTGTGGGTTGAAATACGACGATGCTTTCGCACACTTTCGGTTTCTGTTATATCTCCGTCATCTGTAAGTTCCTCTTCAGCTTCTGGGTAGCGGTCTTCTTCGATGTTGTGATCTTCGGCAATCAATGCCAAATTGTGCTCATCAAAAGACAGAGTCTTTATAGAACCATCACTATCGCTATCAGTTTTCTTTGAGAAGAAACGGGTAATATTCTTACGTCCACGAATGGTCTTAGAGTAAGAGATCCCGAAACCGTTCAGGTTAGGCTCTTTCTGCATTTGACTATTGGTGTCAATGCTTTTGTTGCTTTCTTGATTGGAATCAATTTCAGTTGTACTTTCAGCAGAGAAGTTGTTATCATTATTTCCTTCGGAGCTGCAAGCGTTGTCGTTGTCATCTTCATGAGGTTCAGCTTGAATTGGTTGCTCCTTACTTTTATCAAGTATGTCTTCATCTTCCTCGACCAATTCAGTGAGTTCCTTTGGCTTCTTCTCGTGACGTCGAAGCTTTCTATGCTTAACGGGCTCTCTATTTCCATCTCTCAGCTCGTATTTAGTACCGTACCTTGCTCTTTGAAAGGTTATAGGTGGTGACTCAGATAGTCCCAAATCTCTCTCCAGATTCACATCCATAGGCCCCAGACCTCGAATCATGGCACTAGCATACCCATTGTCGTCAGCGACTGCTAGATACAGCTCTCGGAGGTTTGCTATCAATCGTGATGTTTCAAACGGGAAGCTCATTGATAGCACCACGGTATTATATGATGTCACTCTTGTTAAGGTGCTGTTCCAGTTAATTTGACCTTACACCAAATTTTTGTTAGCCAGATTTTAGCGGGGGGCTACATGTAGGTCGCATCGACCATGCACACTGGAAGGGAGGCATTTGTAATGGTGGGTAAGAGGGTAGCAGTTAGACGATTGGAAGAATTGATTGTTGGAGCTAGATTGAGAGTGTCTGAGATGACTTTGACAGTTTTAGAATGGCTCAGTGGACTGGTTATTAGGTGGAATACTAGAATGATTATATAGCACCAACAAGAAGTGAAAAATTATGACGTAATTGATACACTCGGAAATGTACGATGGAATCTGGGCTGGAGTAGGCATTATATCAAATACATGGGTGCATGCTTGAAAGTGTTAGGACAGAGTAAAGACAGACAAGGGCAGATAAAGACAGGTAAAGACATATTAAAAACAGAGGTAGAGTGTTGCATAGCGTTTCGGGGTTCAGGGAGGAATTACTTTGATGTTTGGCTGAAGAGAAACTGGTAAATGGTGTACTGTTATGTCATGGTATACTGTTATGTCATAGTGAAACAGAGGGCCGATCACTGGTAGCAAGCAAATGAAGATGAAGTACGGATTATCCAAGTTGAACCAGTTGGGCTCGAGAAGATAAAGGTAGACTGAACTGCCATTGAATTTGAACAATAAAAATGAAGATAATACAAACGTGGTGATTCTACATTGAATTATGGTTCCTACAGTAGAGATCACTTTTTGCAGTCGGAGAGTATGGAAGCCCTAACTTCAATACATAGCGTGGAACGGGAGAAATGGGAGTAGCACCATCTAGAATCAGGAAATATCCAGGGGATAGCCAGAAAAGACCATGACGGATCTTTAGCAGCGATTAACCACCATTACCTCCTCTCGTCCTCCTTTCTCACCTAACATCCCCAATAGCAAGTTGGGCTCTCCTATTCAAAGCAACGGTGGTGCCCCCACCAATATTTGCACCTAAACATTTTGGAGCTGCGTCTGACGTAATGAAATATTCTGTGGCAGCACCACACAGTGAACACGTATAAGGCCCCGTTAAACATCAAGCGACAGTTTTAAACCTCAAAATAACACCTTCGTAACGCTGAAATTCACTCCCAGTTCGATTCAAACACAAGCGATTTACTTTCCCCAAGTTTCCATCCTTTGGCGAAGCCTCCTCTCCCTACCCCATCCAGAAAAGCAGGGATTTTGCCCAAAAATAGTGAGCAAAAATAGGACCGTAATTTTGCTGTGCTTCGATTTTGCTTTCCAGAAGACAAGTTAAATATTTGTTACGTAGTCTGTTTTCCTAGGATTGATCGTACCACCAAAAATTCTACTCTAGCCACTTCATTTGATCATCAGATCAGTAAAGTCTAGATGAAAACATCGTGAAGAAGATTTCATTAGTATCAAATCAACTCAATAGACTTTCCTTTCCGTTCCGTTCCCTTTCCTTCCCTTCCTTTCCTTTCCGCTTGTCACATACACAACTCAAAGTCAAATCCCAATCCATTCCATTTTAAATCCAGCACAATCTACTTATAAAGTGGCAGACTATGACAAACATTAAGAACCAGAGCCCGAACCAACACTTCAGTGATTTGTCTACGGAATTGGATACGATTTACAACAACTACATGGATGGTGATAGTTCGGATACCTTGGACTCAGATAAATATAGAGCTCCGGTCCCCCCAATATATCGTTATAAGTTAAAGAAGAATGAAGAGACAACCACAGCCATTGATTCTCAGAATGGCTTCTCGGCCATCGATAGCAATTCAAGATTATCGTCCATGTCGGACGGATCATCCCTGTTTGATTACAACGAGGGAATGCATAACTCTTCATTACAAGCCCTAGTTGGAAACGAATCAAATTCGTTTTCAATATCCCCAGGAAGGACCTCTTATGTATCTTCAACCTCAGCAGTTGATTTGGGCAGTGCTTCCGGATTAGGCGCAATAGGTGATTTGGCTGGAAGTACGGGATTAGGAGTAATCCCAGCTCTCAACAACTTGGAAGAAGATGATGAAGTTCTTGATCTTGATGACGTAGACAGTGATGGAATTCGCTTGTCCGAAGCTGCTGCCATCAATAGAGCAAAATGGAATGCCCAAGGTGCTGCAGTCAAAGAAGTTGGAGATGGTGCCCGAATTGTCAGACGTGGTGTTAAGGATTTTAAATTCGGTCGTACTTTGGGTGAAGGTGCATATTCTACTGTTGTCTTAGCCAAAGATAAACACACTCATATCAATTATGCTGTGAAAATCTTGAACAAACGTCATATTACTAAAGAGAAGAAAGTCCGTTATGTCAATATCGAAAAGAATGCCTTGAACAGATTGGCCAACAGAATGGGTATTATCTCACTTTATTTCACTTTCCAAGATGAAGAATCGCTTTACTTCGTACTCAGTTATGCCCTGCGTGGTGAATTACTCACCTTGCTCAAAAAGTATGGTTCCTTAAATGAAGACTGTGTGAGACACTACGGTGCACAGATTTTGGATGCTATAAAGTTTATGCATGATAATGGTGTTGTTCATAGAGATATCAAACCAGAAAACATCTTGTTAGATGAAAAACTTCGAATCCAAATTACGGACTTCGGTACCGCTCGACTTTTAGAAAAGAGAAGTAGAGACGAGGGTGCCCCTGAAGAATATCCATTCGACGTTAGGGCAAAATCATTTGTTGGAACGGCAGAATACGTACTGCCGGAATTACTTGAAAGCAAATACTGTGGAAAACCAGGTGATGTTTGGGCATTTGGATGCATTATTTACCAGATGATTGCTGGAAAGCCTCCTTTCCAAGCGCCAAATGAATATCTCACCTTTCAAAAAATTACAAAGCTTCAGTTTGCGTTCTCCGCTGGATTCCCCACAATTGTAAGAGATTTGATCAAGCAAATCTTGGTATTGCAGCCAGCAAAGAGATTGAAGATCGCTGGCATTGAGAAACACTTTTTCTTCCAACTGGTTGATTTTAATGATTTTGATCAAATTTGGGCTACCAAACCTCCTGAATTTGGTCCTTATAAGATGAGCGCAAAGTCAATGATGAAAATGCCAGCTGAGCAGAGCAAGCTGAAACTGCAGACTCCTACGCCTCAGTCTAAATCTACAAGACCCCAAAACAAGAAGAGCGCATCAGCACCTGTTAACGGTTTAGGAGCTCTTGCGACAGCTAGAGCTCCAGCTGGTGCTTCAGAAGGCAATGGTAATTTAAGTGCTGCCAGTGTAGCTGCATTTGTTCTTAAGAATGCTCACGATGACGATAGCGAATTAAAACACACAACACCATTGCCTAGCAAGAACTCTTCGCGTTCCGCAACAAGCATCTCTGCAAAGAGTGCCGATTATATTCCAGGAACGAACATTTTGAGACCAACCATAAATACGAGGTCAATCTCAAGAAATAATGTGGGTAAGAAGAGGGTGTCATCTGGTAACTCAAGCCATTCCAGTTCACCTCTGCTCCCCAAGTCTAAAATAATGGATGTGCCACCAATGAATTCACTTGACATTGCCTGGAGTGGATACTTTAACCATCCAGATGAACGTATTATTAGAATTGGTCCAGTGCAAGCACATAGAGAACCAACTGACTTTTTTGAAAAGAAGAACAAAGGACTGCTTTACAATGCACCTCTAGGATTATCAGGAAAACTTCAAGCGTTCAATAATGTTGCTTCGAATTATTCAGGTCGTAATTCTTCAACTTTGCTTTCACAAGTTGTTAATGGTTCCACTAGTGGATTAAGAGGAACAGTTGCGAGCAATGAAGACAAATTTGTACTGGAAGACGATGCGATATTGGACTTTTACAGAGCTGAACCGGCTTCAGCAACGTCTACTCCTCCACACTCAATGACTAACTCATCGACCTCGAGTAAACACAGGACTCTTTTGCAAAAGTTTAGATTATCAAGCAGTGGTGGTAGCAGTGCATCGGAGAAAGAATCTGCTGTTGAGGATGTTGTTTTAAAGCATCCGTTGGATAAGGCAATTACATGCACTATGCTTGTTACCACTCATGGCCGTGCCATTTTGCTCACGCGTAATGAAAACACCGATAAATACAAGTTGACTGGTGAAATCAGATTAAGCTACCCATTCATCCAATTCAAGGAATTGGTTGGAAATAGCTCAAAGTTCCAAAAGATGCTACCAGCTACCGGAATCTTTGCAATTGTATCGACCCAAACGGCTTTTGTGTTTGAGGTTGAGAAATATGAAGTTGGATTATGGACTGATGGTTTTGCACGTTCAAAATTGAATCAATTGGAAAGAGAACGGTTTGAAAGAGAGGGAGGTGATCTAGACCAGAGAAGACCCGAACACTTGTCTTCAGAATCGGTGAGCGAGAAGGAAACAGGCAGTGACGCCGATAAGAAGAGTTCCAGTTCACCTTCGACTCCTAAAGCAAGACACGAATCAACAATGGGTGCCTCAAAAGTATATATTACATCACCAATTCAAAACACTCCTCCCCAAGTTGGCCGACCCTCACAACTGATGATGGCTGCTAAATTCAAATACAGCAGTACTACGCGCAAGAAACCACCTCCTTCAAGTAATTCCCCTTCGCCAAATAATAGCCCTAAGATCCTTGCTTCTACAGGCTTAGCTGGTGGTAGCGATGCTGTATCAAACGGGACCCTTCGCGCTGCTATACTTGCCGTTTCACATGGCCAGCAACACGCCACCACAAATAATAGACGGTCTAGTTTTACAAAGAGTGAAGGTCAATTACCGCTAGTTCGCTCATCTGCAACTGCAGTCAGTGGTATAGTTGGATCTGTTACCCTGAAGAACTCGAAGTTCTTAGCCAGAAGTCAAAGGTATAAGTGAGATGTCAGTGGATTTAACAACACCTTTAGTATGTACCCGTCATTAGGCATTATAGGATCGGTAAAAACATAATTCAATAGAAAGCTTATAGTAGTCTGCATCATTATACATCAACACAATTAAACAAATGAGAAAGTTAAAGGGGGATACGACTGTTGGAGTATGAGGGTGATTGTTTGTATGTAGAGGGCATTTCTTGCTGCCAGAGAGCCGGTACATGGAGACACGAGTATATGAAGAGAGTAAATAACATTTAAGGTAGTATCAGAGTTTGGGGTGGTATCATTGTGCACGGTAGTGTCACTGGGCTGCTTCATGTTATTAAGTGTAGGTTTCTGCTACTAGAAGTCGAGACTTCATCTGGTGCGCTTCATGCACCAATATCACAACACAGCACCACGACAACTCATACAGTATCGCTATAGCAGTCTCTTGTACAAAACTAACTCCCTTGTGAACTAATTCTCATTTCCTTGGCTACTCCAGCTTTTTGCCTCATGCACCCGCTTCTTCTACACTCTTGTCTACGCTTGTCTATCAAGCTGTCTACCTGCTTTCTGCTACCCACCCTTTTTGCAGCCATTCTCGCGCACCGCCTCGAGTACACATACAAAATAAATTCACAAGCCCTAACATCTTCATATTTCACGTGATTGATTTTCTATGCATAATTAGGTGCAGTCTGACACATCCAGAAGTGACTGCCGTCTGAAAATTTTCGTTTAGGCTCACCGCACCAACTCATTGATAATACTTAAAAATTTTCAACTCTCTTGATTTCAAACTTCTTTATTCTATCATATTGCAAAAATGGCTAAATTCATCAAGTCCGGTAAAGTTGGTATGTATTAACAGCATGGGAAGCAAGCAGAGAGTATGCGGGAAGCACTGAATGATTGGGAAGCGAAATGTGAAGTATCGTGTGATCATACGAAAGACCATTAGGAGGATTCTCCAGCAATGATATAAAACCAAAGAGAGTACAAGCTCATCAGGGAAAGATACGAATCCACTAATCAATTCAATTATACAAGTAGTATCATTGGAAAACTCGAAGGTTTTGACCAAGTAAACGGATTAAGCAACCAGTTCAAGGAGATGGAATAATTTTTCACTCTTCAAAGAAATATAAAGTGATCAATGTACATTTATTAGCACCCACATCAATACATTCAAACAATACTCGTTAAGCATCAAGATCAACAATATACTAACTATTCACAGCTGTCATTGTCAGAGGTCGTCACGCTGGTAAGAAGGTCGTCATCGTCAAACCATATGATGAAGGTACCAAGGGTCACCAATTCCCACATGCCATTGTTGTTGGTATTGAATCCGCCCCATTGAGGGTTCACAAGAACATGTCTGAAAAGAAGATTGCTTCAAGAATCAAGCTTAAGCCATTCGTCAAATTAGTCAACTACAACCACTTAATGCCAACAAGATACTCTTTCGATGTTGAATCTTTCAAGGCCTCAGTCACCACTGAATCCTTGACTGAAACTTCCCAAAAGGATGCTGCTAGAAAGGTGATTAAGAAGGCTTTAGAAGAAAAGCACCAAGCTGGTAAGAACAAGTGGTTCTTCCAAAAGTTGAACTTCTAATCTAATAGTACTAAAATATACGTATAAACAGGAATTAGCAACGGTAGATTGAATGTAGTGTAATTGAAGGTATAACTGAGGACTGCGTGCTGCCAAGACGAAGCTTGGTTAAACTGTGGAGTCTTGGCACCTCATCTCTTGAGCGATCATGGTACGTAATGGATCTAAATGTAGCAGAGCTAAGGGTAAAGGGTGAGAGACTAGGTCTAAGGACGCAAGTTGAAGTGGAAGGTGTCTGACCTTCAATTTAACAGACCCAATCAACAAGCAAAGTCTCTATTGCACAATAGAGGCTAAGAAGCTACAGCCAAAGTGAAAAATTTCTCCACACGACTACATTGTGCTCTCTACTTAACTACCCGACTATAAACACCCTTCACATTGAAGTTCTCACTCAAGTGGGGCCGCCAGTGGTTCGCGTGGTTCTTTAGTACAATTTACATCATCAGTCATTCAATAACCTTAATAACTATCCCCGTATCGAACTCTCCTTCGATTCATCAACACTATGTTTCGTATGTGCAGGAATGTCATCTCGTCCGCTTATGCAAGATATTACTAATAAATAATTTCCAATACGATGTCAGAGAGACAACGCACCAATTGACTCATCTAGGGCTATCAAGACTACAAAGCATATAATTCATAGCTAGGATTGATTACAGGATGTCAGAACTCGAACAAGGTGTAAAGAAATTGAACGTTTCGGACGCTCAAGCTCCACACAGTAAAGCTACCGCTTCCCCAGGCGAGCAAATCGTTACTCCATGGGAAGTTGAAGGTGCTGTTATCGACGGTAAGGCCCAAGGGATCGACTACGATAAATTGATTCAACAATTCGGTACTAAGCCAATTACTGCTGAGACTTTGACAAGATTCACTCAAGTTACAGGACATCAACCTCATCCATTCTTGAAGAGAGGAGCTTTCTTCTCCGAACGTGATTTTGGAAAGATCTTGGACTTGTACGAACAAGGAAAGCCTTTCTTCTTGTACACTGGTAGAGGCCCTTCTAGTGACTCTATGCATTTGGGGCATATGGTACCATTTATTTTTACAAAATGGTTGCAGGATGTCTTTGATGCTCCATTAGTTATTGAATTGACTGATGATGAAAAATTCTTATTCAAACCAAAGTTGTCAATAGAAGATGTCCGTAGATTCACTATTGAGAATGCAAAGGATATTATTGCCGTTGGATTCGACCCCAAGAAAACGTTTATATTTTCTGATTTGGACTATATGGGAGGTGCATTTTATGAGAATGTGGTTAGAATTTCCAGACAGATCACCACATCTACTGCCAGAGCTGTTTTTGGCTTCCAAGATTCAGATTGTATTGGAAAATTACATTTTGCTAGTATTCAAATTGCCCTGGCCTTCCCATCATCTTTCCCAGACGTTTTAGGATTACCACCAAAGACTCCATGTTTAATTCCATGTGCAATTGATCAAGATCCATACTTCAGAGTTTGTAGAGATGTTGCGGACAAATTGAAGTTTGGAAAGCCTGCTTTAATTCATGCTAAGTTCTTCCCAGCATTACAAGGTGCCTCCACAAAGATGTCGGCATCAGACACGAGCACCTCGATCTTCATGGGTGATACTCCAAACCAAATTAAAAACAAGATTAACAAATATGGTTTCTCTGGTGGTCGCCAGACTGCTGAGGAGCATAAAAGATTGGGCGGAGACCCAGACGTAGATGTTCCTTACCAATATTTGTCTTTCTTCGTCGATGATGATGACAAGTTAAAACAGTTGTACGACAGCTACAAGTCGGGAGATCTTATGTCTGGTGAAATGAAGAAGGAATGTATTTCAGTATTACAGAAGTTTGTTGCTGACTATCAAGACAGAAGAAGTCATGTTGACAGTGCCACCGTGGATTCTTTCATGAAAGTTCATAAATTGGTGTATGGTGAAGCAGAAAGGTTGGTTCCTGTAAAAAAGGCAACTTCATAGATTATTAGAAAACGAAACTTTATAAACATGCGTAGAACAACTCAATTTAATACTTAATAAATCTACTTCTAATGTTTGATATACGTTTTTACCATTAAGAGAACGATTCAGTAACTCTCTTATTTACAGCAAAACCTCGATTTCTATACAATTATCCTTTTTACATTCTCTAAAATAAACACCAACTTCGTGAAGTCATCAGTTCCAACTTGATCCCCCGGTCCAAACCAACGTGAACCAATTGATAGGACTAGATCTTTTGGGTTTGCCAGGAACTTGGCCACTAACTTCCCTATTTCCCCAGCAACAATTGCTATCTTCATATTTGAGTGATTTCCTATAACCAACTTCGGTTCCGCCGAATTGTCTGCAACATGCAAGCTTTCTTCATTGTCGGATTCGTATCCTCCTTGAAGGGATTCTGTTATTGTCGTTCTTGTGCTTAAAGGAATGTCAAATGTATGGTCGAGTATTCCATTGATATGTACATTTAATACGATCTTATTAGCTAGCTCTAACTTGTGAAAGAAAAACTCGGTAGAATCATCGTATTTGGCAGATACAGCAGTGCTGAACCCGCTAGGATCCTTCTTTATATCAGACATTATTAATGGGCACTGCCTATTTTCTTGCGTGGAGTCGTACTAGAGTCATTAGAGAATCCATCTTTCACTTCACTTCACTTCACGTTGATAGTGGTGTTTTATGCAGGTTTTCGAAGGTCTGCCTATGGGGCTGCTAGCATCTATGCAATTGGTACAGTATGGTTGTTTGATCGTAAGAGAAGTTGTTAGGAATGGGAGATGCAAACTGGAATTATTCAGGGGATGCAAGATAATTATTGAGTGATCTACAGTGGGTATTGAACAATAGGTATTAAACGGTAAGGCCACATTGGGAAAGGACAGTATTATAGGCTTTGACCTTATCCATTGAAGGATTTGATTCCTTTGAATTATGCTTCGGACCAAGGATCTTGTAGTATAGTGAGTACTTTTGGACTGATCAAAAGGTACCTAAACATGCTTAAGGATCAAAAGACCTTGCTACTTCCTACACTTCCTACATGTTAAGATTTCTGCAAAATAAAAGTTCGTCCAACATTCGCAGCCATTAATTCAGTGTACGTCAAAGCTCTCACTAGAGGTACCCCCAGCATCTGTGTATCTTGCAAAATTGATCTCGAGAGTCGCAGATGACGTCTGCTTCTTGAAGCTTTGACTTTGAAGAGCTGCTTCAATTAATGAAGGAAATGTTTAACGAAGATTGGTCGGATTTTACTACCGCAGAATCCACCACTCCCATCATACACTGTAATGGCAGTAACATAACTAAACAATACGTGTGAAATACATTCTTCAAGAAGTAGATCATATCAGCACAAACTGGGAACATGATCTAAGAACATGGACCAAGATCGTCATATCTTTTTGACACCTGCATCACATCTCTAAGTATCCTTTAAATCCATTCTCACCAATAAGAGGCCTAGTCTATCATAATACGGCTCTAGGTGCACACAAATAGAAAATGCCGACTCTGTTAGTACATATTTCCCCAATATAACTAAATAAACATCATAACTGAAACAACCTCATACACATTCGCATCAAACTCGTCTCTCTTCCACCATGCCTCCAGTATAACGGTTGTTGCCTCACTAATTGCACTATTAGTCAACTTTGTAATAGTCTCGTAATGCGCACACTGACGTTACTAATGAAAATCATCATGTGCATGCGCTGATGAAAAATGTGAAATTTTCAAGCGTGATTCATTTATAAAGTCTCCAGATAGTCCAATATATTTTCGATATCTATCCTAACTACAATTAAATATACATAGAAAATGTCTGGTGTATTCACTGATATAAGCGAAGCCATCGAGGCCTTCAAAAACGGGGAGTTTCTCGTGGTGATGGACGATGAAGACAGAGAAAACGAAGGAGACTTGATCATTGCAGCAGAATTGATCACCCAAGAGAAAATGGCTTTCTTAGTCCGCCATTCCCTGGGTTACGTATGTGTGCCATTATCCACCGAACGTGCTGAAAAGTTGGGCTTGGAACCAATGTTGAAAGATAGAACTGATAGACACGGCACTGCTTATACCGTAACATGTGATGTTGCAAATGGTACAACCACCGGAATATCGGCTCATGATAGAGCCTTGACTGCTAACAGCTTGGCCAACGCTAACCTGTTGGAAGCTGACTTCATCAAACCAGGACACATATTACCTTTGAGAGCCGCTCCAGGACTATTGAAAAAGAGAAGAGGTCACACCGAAGCAAGTGTCCAATTGTGTGAGTTGGCTGGATTGCAACCGGCAGCTGTTATCTGCGAATTGGTTCGTGAAGAAGACGGTTTAATGCTGAGATTAGATGATTGTGTTGCTTTTAGTAAGCAGCACAACATTAAGATCGTCACCATTGAACAACTTGTGAAGTACATCTCTTAAGCCAAGGGTGATTTGCTATTTTTCCTTTTTACAACCTTTAGAGCATCATGAAAATATACAATGACGTTACGAAAGCTTTGTATTTACTTGTTTTCCTTATATTCCTTCTATTCTACTGCATCTCTCTTCCTCTCTCTTCTTGAGAACTTAGTTTAACACAAGTTGAGCAGTTCTCTTTCCACTAACCTCATCCTTTACAGACTTCACGTCAACTTGAACCTTATCAAATACTGCAATGGTTCTCTTCTTTCCCTGTAAACCTGAAAATGTCAACTCAAACTTATCTTCGTCATACACAGCTGTGTTCACATCCCCTAGCTGTTCCAACTTGATCAAACCTTCAATACCAAACTTGGGCACTAGCACAACAATACCATTGTTGAAGCATTGGATCACGTAACCTTCATGCACGGCCTCATTATTTCTCATAACTTGACCCACATAGTATTCAATACTTGCTCTACCAGCAAATTGTGCGTTTCTATGACGTTTGTTAATATTCCTCACAATAATCTCCATCTTACTCTTATCTCTATGACTTAAATCCAAGTTTTCGTAACCAATGGCACCGGCCAATTGTCTGTGTGCAACAATATCACAGAATCTTCTAATAGGAGATGTGAAATGAGTATAAATATCCACAGCTAAACCATAATGTCTAAACTCGGGGTATCCGTAGGATCCGGACGGGAAATATTCAGCTGCCATCATGCATCTTGTCGACATAATACGAACCAAGGTATTGAAATATGGGTCTTGGGGGTCGATACATCTATCTAAGGAATCGGCCAATGCTCTCAGGGATTCTAATGACACAGACATCCCATTTTTACGTGCGTTCAACATCTCGTTCAACTTCTCGAAACTTGTGGCAGATGGAGCACCATGTCTTCTCAACATAGCAGTTTGTGGATACGCATCATAAATCTTTCTTGCGACAGAGATGTTGGCAAACAACATGAACTCCTCAACAAGAGAATTAGTCTCAAGTAGCTGTTTGATCTCAACATCGTTAGGATCCGATGTTTCTGAGTCCATGTGAACCTTTACCTCAGGAGAAGCCAAGTTCAAAGCACCTGCATCAATTCTACCTTGTTTCAATTTCTTAGACAATTTCAAAAGAACTCTCATTGATTGGGTCAAATCATCCTGTTGGGTTGGATCATCAATTCTATTTTGTGCTTTCTCGTATGAGAATGCCTCTCTTGATTTGATGATCGACTTCATGTACTTGACGTTGACTATTTTGGCATCTTCATCCAATTCCCAAATAACAGAAAAGGCAAATCTATCAACGTATGGTTTAAGCGAACACAAATTTGTACCTAAAAGCATAGGCAACATATCAATTCTCTTGTCAACAAGATACACGGAAGTACCTCTCAGTGCACCTTCTTGATCCAATGCAGTATTAGGTTTGACGAAATGTGTCACATCAGCAATGTGAACACCCACTTCATAGTTTCCGTTAGGTAAAATCGCAGCATGAAGGGCGTCATCGATATCAACACACCCAGGAGGATCAATTGAACAGACCAATTTATCTCTCAAATCTTTACGTTTGGACAAATTTGGATCTTCGTCAGTGTTGACGAGGTTTTCCGGAACAGTCCAGCTTTCACCTTCCTTTGGTAAGCAATCTAATACATTCTTCGAGAATGGTCTATATTCAACATCATGTTCCAAAAGTAAAGCTTCTGTTTCTGCTTCAGCGCTCTCAGCTTTACCTAATGCACGCACAAAGTGACCATTAGGATAGCGAGAATATTCAGGCCACGAATCAACAACAACAACAATTCTCTGTCCCAATAATTCCTTTGCCTTTCTGGTTCTTATTCTAATTTTTGGCAACACCTTGTCCATGAGTATGACGAAACAACTCTTGGAGGAGTTTCCAGTGTCCTCTTCAGATACTGAAGTTGGGGCAATCTGCCCAACGTAGTACCTCCAAGACCTTCTAATAACACCAACAACTCTTGCAGTTGGTTGAAGCTTATTGGCCACAACGGTACTATTAAGAGCATTTTCTCTTCTAGCCTCTTGTGCCAACAACATTCTTTCCTTATCCGAGACTACACTAGTGACACCACTTGATCCTTCTTCTTCATTTTCGTCAGCGTTGTCATCTGCACCTATTGCTCCTTCTTCAATAATCGTTTGAGATGGCTCCATCCATTTCTCTTTAGGTAATAATTCGACGATTACAGAGTCACCATTGAAGGCACGGTTCAAGTGCTTGGAGCCCACAATCAATAATGGCTTCTTGAATGCAGCCACTTGGACTGTACCCTGTAAGAAGTTATAAGTTGAGATATTAAGAACACCTTGGTATAAAGTACCGTTTTTAGTACCTGCCATTATTCTAGAATTAGCGTAGTATTCTGGGAAACTAGCTTCTTTGCTTGAATGTTCAAAGTTATTTGAATCGTTTGGAATCAAGTCTCTTAATTCGTCGGCCTTAGGCAATACTTCAATGTATTCAATGAGTGATTTTGCATCGATACCTTCTTTCTGTGCGAGAGCACGATTTCCAGCATCATTACATACAAATATGATATTAATCTTGTTCCCTTGCTCTGCATTCAAGTGCTTGTCATACCAAGTAACAATTCGTCTAATAGCACGGTCATTCCGATCATTCATCGATTCATTCTTACCACGAGTAGTGTATGTCCCTTCATTGAATTCATTGTGAAAAACGACAAATCGTTTGTCTTCAGCCTTGACCAAGTTTCTTAATCTCTGGTAAATGGGGTATGATCTGTTTTTGACTTCATCTAACACAGTCTGTGGAACTATAACATCGTAGAAACAATCAGGGTTCTCTAACAAGTCAATGGCATGCAAAACAATATTAGTATCCAATACTATGTAGTGCCTTTCTCCAGACTTGATTTTAGCTGGTAGCTCTGAAAGAATGAGCTTTGGTAAGACACCAGTGGCGTCCGGTTTCAAGAGATCTTGACATTTACTACATGCTTGGGAGTAGCACGGTATATCGTTTCTCAAGTAATGCTCTCGAACGACTTTGATGGCACCACCGTTGTTTGACCTTACAAATACCTTTGAGGTCACGGTCAACCCACTTGACAATCTCTTTCTAGTGGAAATCATTGTATGTGAGGGTGCTTGATAATGATCATCTCATCCTTAACATTTTTTTCACTTAAAGATTTGGCATCAAATTAGTTGAATTTGGTAGCGCGGGTGTGGTATGCTATCTCAGGGAAAGCAACACGGAGGACACTGGAGTATGACAGCACGGGCTGTTATAGACGGGCACCAGGGGTAATTTGAGTGTTCTTGATATGAGCAGTATTACTGGTAGCTCCAGAGTAAAGATTTCTCTTAGAGTTTCTAATGATGCTGTGAGTTGCAGAATTTGAAAAACTATAGTAACTTTCAATCGAATAGCTATCTGAAAGGTCCATCTCATTGAAGGCTTCGGGGGAGATGAAGAGTTGATAAATATCAGGGAAATCAAGGTGGCCGTTGAGTGAGTTCGGTGAAATGTTGATTGGATATGAAGACGATCTGGATATTGGTACAATATGGGGCAAGGAAACGTCTGAGGGAGTATGTGCGTGCCTATCAACCGTGTGCACACTTATCCCATTTGATACTACCAACGTTGGCTCTATTTGATCTTCTTCAGAATCTGGTGGTTCACTTTCAGAAGCTCCCTCAGAGCCATACATGTTGACAGCATCAAGGTATAACTGCATATTCCTTGCGCTAATAGCTGGAGTCGGAAGGTCGACTTCTAGCCTGTGCAAATCAGATGCTGACATGTATCTTCTAATTGAGTTCAGTCTACTTTGCGACATAGATCTTGTGGTAGCCATCAGAAGCTGCGTATCATGGCTTACTTGAACCAATCTTGAACTAGGTCGTGGGTAAAGAGGATCCAAGAACAACGTACCTGTGAGAATACTGCTGATAAGGGTTTGGCGTGTTGACTCCAGTCTACTAGGCTGTTCTAATTCCGGTTTTTGTGCTTGCTCTATGTTGCCATTTTTCCTTCTAAACTTGCTTAGAAGGCTTGTAATCTTGCTAGAGTCCATGTTGTCTTTTCTTGATCGGGTGGCCGAGTTAACATCTTGATGATTTCTCGACGGAATTGTATCCCTCTTTGGGAACACATTAAATAGGTTAAGGAACCTGTGTCTTTTCTTTGAAATAAAAACAGGTTCGATCTTTTCTGGGGTGGCAGCGGACATGCTAGGACTTGGTATGAATGAATACAGGTTGTAAGAGTAATCTGATGTGTGTAACAGACATGCTTGTAACTCTGCCTTTCTATTGGGTAATGATTTTGTATTTCGAGTGATCGTAGGCAGATATTGAGTCACTAGCGACAGGAAGCTGGCCCATTCCCTTATAGTGATAGGGCCAACTGTGTGTGGGCAGTTCCATACATCTTTCATTGACTATTAGACGTTCTGAGTTTAGCTGCAAATTGTTCTCTGATAAGTCTGTGCGCTACCAAGACAGATTGCTGCAAAACTAGTTACCGCATAAGGATGGTTCAGTGTTTGGGGGAAGGGAGGTCATGAGATTCCCGACAAGAGCATTCAGGAAGGGTCCAGCAAGAGAAAACAAGCTCTAGTTCTAATTTAAGTTGTCACCATTCTCTATAATAGCTTTGTTAAGTAAGGTTGGTGGAACAGCTGACATGCTCTACACTTGGTACACCACCGTAGTCAACAACTGTACATAGAAGCATCTATTGATGCTTTTTATTCTTGTTCAGTATATCCCATTAAACCAAATAAACGCTATTTGTTGCCTTCTTTTACTTCATATACCGTTAACACCTTCATATCTTCTTCCTATACCGTTAGTACCTTCATATCTTCTTCCTGTCAATGACTTCATATGTTGATCTCGTTCACGTGACTATTCTCTTATCCAATCAAAAATCACCACCAGTTCGTGAAAAGTTTGACAAAAAGTAGAAACCAAATCCACTTTCAATTCTGACAACTTTGCCATAAACCGACTTCAAATCAATAAAACAATGGGTGCCGCATACCAAATCTTAGGAAGATCCGTTCAACCACATCAATTAGCTATTGCTACCTTGACCGCAGTCGTCTTCATTGCTTCCCCAAAGCCATGGTCTGGTTCTTCTGCCCCAGCTCACCCAGCCATCAACAGTTCTTCTCCAGAGGAAGAGAAGTTTGTCAAGGAATGGTTAGCCAAGCACGAAAAGCTTTAATTAGAGAGAGAGAATAGATGTATACTACGACTAAGAATGTAGAAAATGTAGACCTGGGATCTGAGGATAAGTGTTGAAATCAGCACCATTGAGTATGCTAATACGCTTGGTAAGCTTGGTACGCTTGCAGTGCACTTACAGCACACTGAACAACGGAACAGCACACTGAACAGAGCTCGATGCAGAAAATGAATAGTGATGTTGAAACGCTATTTCGCGTTTTAAGTATCACCATAACAAACGCACCCCCACTTAACCACTCTTCATCTAGCTTGATACCTCTTGTACCAGCACATACCCTCACACCTTCACCCTATGCGCCTATTTTATGGACTGCATAGTACCCCCAGACATGCGAGTCCAAATTTTTCACATAAACGATGAGATGAGAACAAATAATTTTCCACTTCACACTCAGTATCTCCTTAGCAAACCAACGAATATGTCTGCTATTTACAAGGCATTACAAAGCAAGTCCAGTAAGGACACTGCTGAAAAGACCAAACACATAAATAGACAAAGATTACTTGTGATATCATCGCGTGGTGTCACTTACAGACACCGTCATCTCATCTCCGATTTATTGGCCCTTTTACCACATGCTAGAAAAGAACCTAAGTTTGACTCCAAGAAGAACTTGTACCAATTGAATGAAGTTGCTGAATTATACAACTGTAATAATATCTTCTTCTTTGAGTGCAGAAAGCACCAAGATTTATACTTGTGGGTAACTAAGGCACCTAATGGACCTACCCTCAAATTCCACATCCAGAACTTGCACACCTTGAATGAATTAAATTTCACAGGTAACTGCTTGAAGGGATCGAGACCGGTGTTATCTTTCGACAAAGCTTTCAATGATAACGATCACTTTAAGTTGATCAAGGAGATGTTCACCCACACCTTTGGGGTCCCACCAAATGCTAGAAAATCAAAGCCCTTCGTTGACCACGTAATGACATTTTCGATTGTTGATAACAAGATCTGGATCAGAACATATCAAATTAATGAATCCTTGGATGCTAAGGAAGCTGAAAAGAAGTTGGGTAATGATGATTTGAATTTGGTTGAGATTGGTCCAAGAATGGTGTTAACATTGATCACTATCTTAGAAGGTTCATTCGGTGGTCCAAAGATTTACGAAAACAAGGAATACGTCTCTCCAAACTTTGCCAGAGCGCAAGTAAAGGACGATCAAGCCAAACAAGCCAGATCGAGAGCCGAAGCTGCATTGGACAGAAAGATGAAGCACAGAGACAACGTATTGGCTGCGGATCCATTGTCCAACGATACCTTATTCAAGGAATAACTGTATATTAATAGAATGAAAGGAATTGAGAAAAGCTTGTAGGACGTTGACTTTTGGCCTCAAATAAATGAAGTGGAAACCGAACTTAGTCTAATATGGAAGTTGAAGAGAGAAGCCAATAAGGAAAACTTAGTGCAATCGTGATCGTTCTCAGCAAAAGAATGAAGGTTTAGCGGATTCATACGTTCTGTATCATATATTCAGTTCATCATTTGAAACCCAGCCAACCTGTAGTTGTTTTATTTCTTTCAGAAATAGGCTGCAAATTATAAAAAAGACTCAATTGGTACCGAACAAGCCGTCATCTACTGTTGATACGGGGACTAAGCACTTGGTTAAGTTCATTCTTAGAAATATATGCTCGCTCAAGTATCGATTTTGAACATCATGGCTATTTATTTAATTTTAAGAAGTATTTTACAATAATTCATCAAATCTTGTCTAATATACGCTCCATAGACTACTTTGTAAATCAACACCTAAATCAACACCTAAACACTTCTTTTATACCAACAAGGTTCTTCATCGTGTAAAACAAGCAAACATGAGTTGTACGCTCTCTCTATAGATTACTTTAAGCCAGCTTCGAAGTTGCCAGACGCTATTTTGAAATGAAAAGCTGAAATCCAGGATTACCAAATGCAATCCCATATAATTCAAGAATAAGGCAATTTGTCCGAGTGGTCTAAGGAGAAAGATTAGAAATCTTTTGTGCTCTGCACGCGCAGGTTCAAATCCTGCAGTTGTCGTTAATTTTTTCCGTCTTGTAGTAGATTCAATAATAAAGCTGATCCTGGAGTTAGTTACATTTTTGATCGCCAGAGGAATGCATTAGATTGAGCCGGTTGATTGAGCAGAAACAAGAGCTAGTTATGGTGTTGATAAACTTTCCTAAATTTCGTGTCCAACAGTATTGAAGTAATGAACCAAATTGATATGTAGCAGCAGAATGATATACAGCTATTGTAGTGTACGGGCAGCAGGCGAAAGTGATAATATGTGCTAATCTTCGATGCTTGCAATATGAGTGTTGAAAGACCACTGAGAGATCGTGAGCTGGGCTGTTGTGGTTAGCATTTGAGTGTATTTTTAGTATGTTGTTAATTTTTGCAGCTATAGGATAACAGGGCTGAATGGTGGACCTCTAATTATTAATAACCAAGCTAGCAACTTTATAGCCAAGCAATTGGATCAGTAGCCAGGGGTGGCATCACCTGAAGAGGATTATTTCATTTCTTGACGGTAACAGCTATCTATGGACGGCCGAAAGCAATCCTTTCCTAGTATTTAGTTATCGTGCTTTCGAGTGGGGACTGAAAGGGTCCCTCAAACATGCATTCTAGAGAATAACAATCTAATACATACAACAACTGGAACCGTAAACCAGTTGTAACAAGCTCAACGATCACCTTGGCTCCTATCTCCATGTCCATGAAACTACCTCCGTTTGTCAATGATTTTGCAGCACCACCTCATCGCCTCAACTTTCGTACAGCTTCTGTAACAAACTCTCACACACAAATGGTACAGCACAGCCACGCCCTTATTGGAAAACGCCTTGCAATGACATAACCTAACGTAGGAACAATCCAACGTGCTCCTCACAATACGTTCTTGACGTTATTCTCCTAGAGCTGGACCCACTCAGCCTGTATAATAGTGTATCCTGCGGTGCATCGGGCAATTCTCTTCCCTATGAATCATTGTGCTTTTGGTGACATATTCTGTACCTGGGACAAGAATCAGACAGATTTTTTTGGAGTTTAGATTTAGCCTCTCTTTTCTTTCACCAATAGGAGGTTCATTCGTTCAAAAGGTTAGTCGGTTGATTCCTATAGGATATAGTTCTTTGATTTATGTATCCATCTGGCTCACCAAACAGACTGGGCAGTCATGCTACTCGAAATGACAGGGGCTCGATGAGTGACCCGTACAGTGGGGGTATCTCAAGGCTCCAAGCGCAAGGAGGTGCTCAAGAAAATGCTCAAGGAGGTGTTCAAGGGCAAGTGGCTGGTGGTGTGAATGCTCGTGCCAATGACCTTCAGGTAGACTCCAATGATCCTTACAACTTTCAAGGACAAGGAGATCAAGAAAACAAACGTGGCTACACCAACCCCCAAGGAAATGACTTCTACAATAATGACAACTTTTATAGCCTGCCGGCTCCAAAAAGTGTCCAAAGATACCAAAATCCAATTCGACCAGCATATCCAAGCGGAAGTTTGTACGATCATTCAACTGGAATTAACGAAGACTTATCAAGTCTTGAAGAATTTGATTTCCACGATCTACCTACTCCACCATTCAAAGTTCAAAAAACCAACTTAAATGATGATTGGATGGCCGGTGGTTATGAGATGAAAAATGTATCGAATGCCCCAAAAGCTCCTTTATTGAAACCGTTCAGTGCCATCTATGATAGGGAGAATGTTGAACCTATTTCAAATTCGACTACAAAAGACACTTCTTACCGAAGCTACGATATTAACTATAATGATAAAAGCAATGACGACAGCAGAGATAATAGCGTCGGATTCTCCGGATTGGAATCTACCAATCGAGGAATTAACCCCTTTGATGAGCCAAAAGAAACCAATACTCAGAGATCTAAAAGATCAAGATACCACTATACCCAATTGCCATATTTCACGCTCCTCATGACTCTAATACAAATAATAGTGTTCATCGTGGAGCTTGCTAAAATGTCAATATTAACGGGCTCTGCATTCCAAACTCAGCCGTATTTCAATCCAATGTTGGGGCCCCTGACTTACTTGTTGATAAATATGGGTGCTCGTTATGTTCCGTGCATGCATCAGGTAATGAATTTAACAGATGATACCCTGATTCTTTTCCCATGTGCTAACCTGACTACTTTAAAAACTAACGTTTGTAACTTGAACGAGTTGTGTGGCCTTTCTGGTCTTCCTCAAGTTGATAACGCTTGGATCCCTGCTCAATGGTATCGTATCGTCACCCCAATCTTCCTACATGCGGGGTTTTTACATATTATATTCAATTTATTGCTCCAGATGACAATGGGAACTACCATTGAGAAGGATATTGGAATAGTCAAGTTTGCAATAATTTACTTGGCTAGTGGAATTGGAGGATTCTTATTGGGAGCCAACTTTACGCCGGAAGGAATTGCTTCTACTGGGGCTTCGGGAGCATTATTTGGTATCGTTGCAGCGAATATAATCTCTTTCATATTCTGTGGCCGCAAAAATAATAACATCTACGGAACTCGCCACTACACGTTGTTTATTTGCATTATGGCAGGGGAAATTATCATTTCATTCGTATTGGGTTTACTTCCTGGGCTCGATAACTTCAGTCATGTCGGTGGTTTTGCAGTTGGAACACTAATGACAATTGCTTTACTTCCTGATCCGTTCTTTGTATATGTCGGAGGGAAGTTTACCCCAAAAGTACCAAATATGACTGGATGGCAGAAATTTTTGAGTCATTGGGACCCTAGGCCAAACCATCCTGACAAGATAATTACTCGATTTTACATCTGGTGTGCGGTTCGATTTACGTGTTTCGGACTTGTTCTTGCATACTTCATTGCTCTTCTGAAGCTTTTCTTCGTTGATACGCCCACCACAGCAAGCAAATGCCATTGGTGCAAGTACATTAACTGTATTCCAGTTAATGGGTGGTGTGACATAGGCCAAGTCACGATTGACACTCAAACTATACCAGCAACAAATTCAGCTAGTGCAACTGCTTCTGCTACGAACCCCCCCTCGCTAACAACCATTACATCAACCGGAACATTTCCAACCTCTGTCGTAGCTTCGACAACTACATCAGCAACTTCATCAGCAACACCACTTCCTTCGAGTATAGAGAACAATGATTCAGGAAACCAAAGGAGATTAGACTCAGGAAATTCTTTCTCAAAGTCGCAGAACATAGGTTTTGGATTCTATTTAGTGATTGCATTTGTGACCTTTTGCTTTATAAAAAAGGGCCGGGGACATAGATCATTATGAGCTTAGAATGTCTACAAGGGATTACCATAATACACTCAAAGATGATGACTTGTTGAAAAAAAAACTGTGCAGGGATAATGGAGAATCAATTTACGACAGTTCCATTCAATTTATGAATGTGGAAACAGGACTATACAGTTAAGTATAATATATAATGCGGGCTCGCTTGAGTAGTGTAGTTATACGAATATCAACCCATTCCTTCCCTCAGAGTATCTAGACGGGGTTGGAAGTGCATTTTAGGTTTCAACAGAGAGTCCTGTAAAGAGAAAGCACCAAGATCTTGCTGCAAAATAGTGAAATGGCGCTACCAAATATGTTTTCGAGTCAACCCAAGAATATGTGAAAAAAACTTCAAATTTTTTAAACATAACGTCTTTAACAAGTGAAACCCCACAAGAATGCTCAGAAGTGTCAGAATACAGCACGTAAGGTCGCTCAGTAGTACTCGCTCAGTAAAGTTCCTCAATATTTTCAGCAAAAACGACTTGAAGAAGAGACTGGATATCATCGAAAAGCAGGATGACTTCGAAAGTGACCCAGAGAAGAAGATTGTGATATTGAATAGGGAAAACTCCCCTGCTCACCACCAGTTCGACCCTGCAACTGACATGGCTGGATTCAAAGTTGTTCAGTGGAAGCAATCTGTTGTCCCAAGAAGAGATATCGAATCCACTTACACAACTGAAAAGTTGAACGATATAATCAGTACAACTTACAATGAGTTAACAGGCAAGAGTTATTTTGCTGAAGAAATAGTGGAGTTGAATGATTTGGAATTCAGATTCAAGTTTGCAAAGGAGTTGCAGTCAAAGTTAGGTTTTGATATTGGTGATTACGCCTTGAGTAAGTCCCACACCATAAATGCTTTAATCCTGGAATTACAAAAGATTATCGGCCAGAGATGGTCTAATGAGAGAAACCCTAACGGTATTGTATTGAGACCAGAAGACTTTGAGGCTCCAAATATCTACTTGAACCAGGAATTGACCGAAAAGGAACAAGCCAAAGCATTCAAAGAACTTGCACAGAAGGCTAGGGAAAGCCAAGAATAGATACCTTCCCTCTTGTACATATACAAATAATAATAACAGGAATGTATATATTTCACTTCCAATGCTGTAGTTAAGTTAGAGTTATATTATTAGTTTGAATTCTGTTTACTGATTTATTTGGCAGCTTAGCCAACCGAAACGAACTCTGGAGGTGAAGGAAGTGAATCGAACAAGTTGGACGCTTGGGGAATGGATTTACCTTCTTCCTTTGATTCCTGTTCGATTTGCAACGTACGATAAAAGCTCCATTTTAACAAGATCCTCAACATAGGGATAAAAGTGAAATTTGGCCATAAGGTATTGACAAACACAACATAACATTCAGTATTGCAATACCACATCATGAAATCACTCAATCTAGTGTTACCACTGGTCCTAATCAAAATATCCAACGGTGGAGTATCAGGACCAAAGTACATGTTCTCAGTCAAGGTTTGAAGAGTAATTGATTCGTTTGAAGTAATCTCATGATTTTGCACCTTTGCAGCGATTGACTTGATGGAATATGCTATATCATCTCTTGTAGTATAAGGAAAACATGCATTAAGTACACGTTTTGAGGTGATATCATTATTGGCAGTTTTTACTTCTATGTCCTCCAAATCCTTCAAGATATCAGCAGGAATCATTCCCCTATTACCGATGATTCGGATCTTGATTTGGTTGAACATGGCATAGCTTGACTCATTTTCCGATAAAAGTTGCAAGCGATCTCTCAACAATGAGAACAAGACATCGACTTCTTCTTTTGGTCTATTAAAGTTTTCAATAGAAAACGCATAGATGGTGACTTGTTTGATACCAAGCTTGTATGATAATTCCAACACTTTACGTAAGGATTCAGCACCAGCAACATGGCCATGTTTCAATTCAATCTTCTTATTCCTTGCATAAGTCCTATTCCCATCCATAATCAAAGCAACATGCGTTGGGATAGGGCCAGTTTTCATTACTTGAATAATGAAATCCTTCAAGAGCCTAACAACTATGTATATTATTGGCAAGTTAATTATTAAATTCAACACATTACGGCAGATATTAACCATGAATCCAGACACTACGTCAACTAGTTTAATCATTGCTGTATCAACCGCTAAAAAGGAGTGCTGCTTATAATGTTAAATGGCTGCAAATTTTGGGAAGAGTGAGAGATTTTTGGTGGGTGCTGTAAAGGCAAAGATATTCTAAAGGAAGTGATACATTTTGACCATAGTGATCAAGTTGGCTTTATATTTAGGTTGTGGAATTGGCTTTGAATTTAGTGGGAGGCTTGGTATTGGGGGAGTTGATATTGCGTGTCGAGTATTGTTGGTGGGGTTGTAATTGAGTTGACAGTATCTCAGTCCGCCACTGTACGACCACAAAGACAGCTCATTAGACTTCCTTGTAGTCCTTTGCCTTCTTGCAGTTCGGTGCAACTCCTCTCCAAACATTGTCACCTCTCGAAATCAAAGATCCTTCTTCTTTTCAACTCCGATATCATTATGCAAAACACTTTTCACCTCCCTTGTTTTCCTTTCAGTGATCTTTGCCTGTTCAATCTTGTTCAAGTAACTCATATATACAACAACTTCAGCAACCAAGACCAACAATGCAAAGAACAAACATAATAGAATACGATATCCTGTTGGCAATGGCCACAGCGAATAGGTCCAATACCAAATAGCGTACGCAACGGATGCAACACTGATGAAGATATTAAATATGGTTGTGATGTGACTTTTCAATTGCTTATGTTCTTGAGCCGGAGTCAACTCCTTTTCTGTCAAATTCTGTTCGTATAACGTTTGATAACTCGATGTTGGGTTGATTAACCTTTGATATTCTTCTTCCTTTGCTTGCGAACGAAGTCTTTCCATTGACTTCAAAAACTCCTTAGTCTTTGGCTTGACTTCTTCTACTTCAACTGGTTCGACGTACAACTTTGTCTTGCATTGTTTAATGAATTGTAATAGAGAAAGTTGTGGAGTCTTGGTGAGTTGATACAACTTGATGAAATCAACTCTGGATATACTTGGTTGCTGGACGAGGTTATCAGCCAAATCCTTTGGAAGACTTGACTCTCGTATTAATTCGATTAATTCGCTTGTTACTTCAAACATACCCGAACTCATCTTAACCTCAGCAACTGAACTCCAACTGTGCAGACGTTTCTTGTGAGATCATCACTTGTTCTTTTCACTAATTTTTTCTCGCTATTTTCTCTCGCTACTGGATCGATTGGGTAGGGCGAGATGGCACTGGGAATCCACTGCGAAAAGTAAACACACATCCACCGTACTATACAGCAGCAACAGGTGCCTTCAAAACGATTAACTGAAGAACCAAAGGAAATCTTAAGAACCCATTTGGTTTTATTTCTTGGATGAAAACGAATGCACTCTTAGGTGTGTTTGAAAATTCGTGGTTGGGCTTGTTTGACTGTAACTAAAGTTGTACTGGTGTTAACATCGCTAATGGTGGTCTGGGGGTTAGGGGGCTTTTGCTGTGCGAGTGAGGCGAGTGTTTCAGAAAAAACCCCTTGATTGAAATGTAATTCAATTATTCGAATCCAACGATATATTAAGTCAGGGAATGCCTCTGTTGTCCAATACTAAATATATGTTTCTTTACCAAGTATCACCATTGGATTATCATTCTTGAAACAAGCAGCCCTTCCAGTTACGAAAAAACACCATCAATAGAACACTTTCGATCCATTTCACAGCTAACGATTGACTAGTGAATTCACACTAGCACTACCGCACTTCAGCTACCTTCAACAGGACCCATTGGCTTTCTTCGTCTCGCACAAACCACCAAATAGATGAAGCATATAGCTCTATATGCACAAGTGTCTTCAAACTTCCTTGATCCAAGCCCATATCCAACCGTACCAGACATCTTCCATCGCTTCGTAAAAGCTTTTTAACTTTTTTGATGTCCTAATTCGTTTGTATTTCCTGATCTCAAAATAAAAATCCCCGTCACGATAACGAAGCCCAAACCCAAACCCAAACCCAAACCTAGTTTGAACGAACGATTACATCGTGCCATGTCTTCCTTGAAACCAACTAGAAAGAGCGATGCTAGTTCTTCTTCAATCGATAATAGTATTAATGGTGTGGCCACTATTAATACTGGAAGCACGGGCGTTTCAAATAGCACTAACAGTGCAAGTACTGTGGCTACAAGTACAGTTCCCGATTCACGTAGAAGACAGTCCAAACGCGATGAAACCATAAGAAGAAAGATAGAGAATGATTTAAGCAAGAGAAAGAAAGAGGGCACCCGGTCAACAAGACATAGAAAAGGTGCCCCAGGTACCGTGCTTAGTTTAAATCCTACCGATCCCATCATATGCAAAACAAGTACTACTGTCTTTGAAGTTGCCCAATTGATGGCTGCAAGAAGAGAAAATTGTATTCTCGTTGTCAATGAACTGGGCGAGCTTCTTGGGATCGTTACTGCCAAAGATTTAGCATTTAGAATCGTTGGAAGCGGCTTGAAGGCAAGCTCAGTAACAATTGATCAGATAATGACTCCCAATCCCATGTGTGCAAACGCCAATTCGGCTGCTTCTGACGCTTTAACCTTAATGGTCGAACGTGGTTTCAGGCACTTGCCTGTATTGGATGATAACAATCAAATTGTTGGTGTTTTAGACATTACTAAATGTTATGCCCAACAAATGGAGAAATTGGAAAGAATGCATGCATCCTCCAAAAAGCTTTACGAAGCTCTTGATTCAGTTCATTACGAAATGGGCGGTGTTCTGCAGCAACCATCAACAGTATTTCAATACTTTGAAAACTTGAAGAACAAAATGAACGGCCCTACATTAGAAAGTGTATTGGAAGCATCTACTATCCCAGTATACACAGACTTCAAATCCCTGGTCTATGAGGCTACCGTCCTCATGAAGGAGAATAGAACAACTGCTGTACTTGTCAAGGATAACAATGAAGTAACTGGTATCTTCACCCTGAAAGATGTTGTTCTTAGAGTCATCGCTTCTGGGTTTGATCCTAAGAATTGTTCGATTGTAAGATTTATGACTCCACAACCGGATGTAGCTCCAGTAACTTTACCAATCCAACAAGCATTGAGAAAAATGTTTGAAGGGCATTATTTAAATTTGCCTGTAGTTGGAGAAAGCAATGAAATTGTTGGTATTGTTGATGTATTGAAATTGACCTATGCCACTTTAAACCAAATCAAGCAAATAGAGTCTCAAGATGCTTCGGAAAAAGATCAACAACAGCTAGAACAAGATCAAAGGGAGCAACAACACCAACAACAAATTTCGGGTACTCTGGAACATTCTGCAACAGGTCCAGCTTGGAATAAGTTTTGGACTTCATTAGATAATGATGACTCTGAGTCAATGCACTCAGACTCTATGACTGGAAGCGGTGCTCCCGCAGTGACCCCTTCCGAATTCCAATCTTTCAACGTTGATATCAAACCTTCAGATTCAATATCGCATGTTGACTCTCCAACTGGTCTTGACAGAAAAGCTTCATTGGCGTTCTCGAAAATTGTAGAAGGCAGTGCCATTGATAGTCTTACTGGATCCTTGGGCTTGGATTTGCCATTCACTTTCAAGTTCAAATCCCCTGCCATTGATGGTAGAGTTCATCGTATTTCTGTTAGACCAAGCGAAGGAGTAATCAAATTAAGAGAATTGATGGATCAGAAGCTTAGTCAAAAGGACTTTGAATTCTTGGCTTTAGAGATAACTACGGATAGCGAAAGAGAATCATATGCCATTAGTTATATTGATGACGAAGGCGATATTGTTTCAATCACTTCGGATAGTGATTTAATTGAATGCATTAGGATCAACCAAAAGTTGAGCAAGGACAAGTCGGACTTGTTTGTGCATAATATTCACGAAGCAGCACCAGTAGAACAACATAAACGGAGAAGAGCATATGCTGAGGGGACTGGTGATTTTGTTCCTGGAATTCCTAATGGAATTCTTATATCTGGTGTATTGGGTCTTATTGCATCCACTGCAATAGTTGTGTTTACACTTAGAAAATGATTTATTTCTTGTGGAATAATTAGTACGTAACAAGTTTATATTTTTTGTATGTGAAAGAGACTTATGATAGTATTATTTTGCAGCCTAATTGTACTTGGTGTAATCCCATAGTTCAAATCACTTAAATTGCCCAATATTTCAAGAGTTTCGCTTGCAACCTATATTCTATCTAGGTCAGTCAACACAAACAGTGTATCAGTTGACGTACTGCCGTGCCACAACCTAATTTTTTTGTGCTTCCCTTTGACTCTGAGATTGTGATTTTTCAACTGCAGTCTGGAATCTTCGATAAACTTTTCTTATCGTTATATAAGGCCCAGTTCGTCCTATCCTGTTGTACCTCTTTTCCTACCAAATACTCAACAAACTCCCAAATATGACTGTTCAAAGTTCCGCTATCGTTGGTGCTTTGGCTTGCCAAAAGAACTCCTATCTTAAGACATTAAATGCTACAGTAATCAAGAGTTTCGACTATACTTTACCACCTACTGGTCAAGACAAACAGAATAAGGAAAAGAAGGGAAAGAAGGAAAGTGTAGTGGTGGTCAAGGCTATTGAACTTACCGATACGGTATTATTCCCTGAAGGTGGCGGACAGCCTTATGACCATGGTAAATTGGTCTTGGAGGATAACTCAGAGATCGCTGTCACGAAAGTGTTGAGAGACAAGTTGACTGCCTTACATATAACAGATACGAAATTGGAGCCAGGCACTCCTGTTCGTATCGAATTGGATTGGGAACGTCGTTTTGATCATATGCAGCAACATTCGGGCCAACACCTAGTGTCTGCTGTATTCGATCAATACAGCTTACCAACCTTGAGTTGGTCTTTAGGTGAGGTTCTTTGTTACGTTGAATTAGAAAGGAAGATTGATGATGAGCTCATTGAAGAGGTTAATAGAAAGGTAAATCAATACATCATTGATGACTTACCGATTGTTGCCCTGACTCCCGACAAGAATGGAGCAGATGTTGATGCTTCTAACTTACCTGATGATTATGACGTTTCTGCCGGTATTTTGCGTGTAGTCAAGATTGGTGACATCGACAACAACGCATGTTGTGGCACACACTTGCTGTCGACCAAGCAGATCCAAAGTGTGTCTATCTTGCACCAAGTTGGTGTTAGAGGAGGTCACAGCCGAGTTTACTTTGCAACTGGTACTCGTGCCTACAAGTATTTGAGAAACACTCACTCAATGTTAAAGACAGTTGCAGGTGCTCATTTATCCTGCCAGATTGAAGAAGTTTCTGACAAAGTTGAGGCTTTGAACACAAGCTATAGAAAATCAGTTAACCGTGAACAAGCTTTACTCAAAGAAATTGCCTCCAATGAGGCTGCAAAGTTATTCGACAAATTCTCCAACACTGATGCCACTGTTGCTTACATCTACAGATCAGACACTTCTGAATGTCTTAACTTTGTGAATAAGGAATTACTTAATTTGTCCAGCAAGAGCCATGCAGTTGATATTTCGAAGAAGCAAACGGTTGTATTTATAAACGGAGAGTATCCAACTGGAGGTACCGTCAAAGTTCTGGGGCCAAGAGCGGAAGAAATCCAAAAGGAATTGAAAGACAAGATCTCTAATTTAAAGGGAGGTGGAAGGGGTTCTTCTTTCCAAGGTAAGATTGAAAATTATATCAAGGGAGAATTAGAGACACTGATAGAGTATTTGAAAGGGTTATAGGGAGAATTTAAAGTAGGTGTGACAACTAGATTTTAAGAGTTAAATCATTGTAGGGTGCCTTTTGGTTATCAACTAACTTCTATCCATCTTATGTTTGCTTCTTTATTATTATTTACAAAATTAGCTCTATGTACACAATCAACGCTTAACCCAGGTTGGAGACTTTCTGGACTTCACCTTACCTGGCTTCTTTCTTTCAACGATTCTGGCATCACTGGTCATCAAACCAGCTTTCTTCAATCTTGGTTTAAGCAACGGGTTCATCACAACAAGTGCCTTTGACATGGCATACATGACTGCTTCAACCTGTCCACTAACACCACCACCATTGACAGTAGCAAAGATGTTATATTCTCCCTCCTGGCTAACTACCTGGAAAGGATAAATAAGCTTTTTACGATCGGTATCTCTAGGGAAATAATCTGTGAGGGATCTTCCATTGACCAAGACTTCACCAGATCCTTTAACGAGGTAAACCTCAGCTTTAGATTCCTTTCTCTTCGCCTTACCATGTGCTCTTCCAAACTCATCTACGACCTTGACACGTTTCACGACAGTTAGAGATTCGTTGGTTGTATGTGTGTATCTGGCTAATATAGCAGAAACTTCCTTGGGCATCAACTGTGGGTCAATACTTCTCAATCTATGCAACACCTGTGTCCACTCTTTAAAATGCAAACCCTTCAACCTTGTTCCCAGCTGTGTTAATTCTCTATACTTTTCAATTGAGATGAACTTAGTAGCACGCAACTCAGCATCGTTAAGAGTACGAGTTGGCAAATTGACTGCACGTCTCAAAACAGCATTTAACTCATTAATATTCTCTTCATGAACAGGGTTACCTCCAAAAAAGGTTTTCAACTTTGGAACTACGCGCAACCTATCAAGTTCAGGGTTGGTCAATTGTGCAAATGCCATGGTGGATGGAACGTCGATTCTGGAGTGAGGTACCAGTGCTTTCACCGTGAGCGGAACTAAAGGTCTCAGCTCTTGCATTTGAACACAAGTGCGCGAGAGTGCTCTTACAGAACTCCTCCCTACACTGCTCATCTTCTGTAGTGACATTAAGTAAGTGGTACGTTGGTTTGGATTTTCACTTCGTACTGGTCCTTTGCCAATTTTCACCTCATTCAAATTTTTCAAATTTCTCGATTTGGTCGTGTGCGTTGGCAAATGGAGCCATGGTGGATTCATTCACAGGTCCACCACTTGGAGGGGGTAGAGATTACGTCGGACAGATTAGGGGAATGTGGGGTGAAGTATTTTGTACTACGCTTTCTTCCTGTAAACTACTCTGTACTTTAATTATGATCTAGTGGTTTACTGTATTAATTGCGTATACAAAGCATTTAGTTTGCAAAATAAGATTACTCAATATTCGGAGCATTTGAAAGCAAGCTCGAGATACTATTGCTCTTTGGCTGTTTTACAACTTCAGGGGAATTAAGCAAGTCATGGAGTCTGTTATGTCTGACTGCATTAGCGGAGAGGTCTTGCTCTTTCTTGGGGCTTATCTCAGAGTTAAGCAAGCTCATTATGGAGGATCTAGGTGGAAGGACCGGTTTCGGATGATCTTCTATTTTGACAGGAGTGGTTTGTTCACTAAGCAAAGATGAAATGGATGGTCCACCTGCATTTATTGTGTTCTGCAAGGTTGCCTCAGATGGCTTTGAAAAATGGCTGATTGTTGGCAGTGTCAGGTGTTCGAACGTTCCTATCGGAGCATATTGTGATGCAGGTGTCTGTTCTGGGATGGAGTTATTGATTTCTGCTGGAGGTGGATAGGTAGATATATAACTAGGCAATTGAGCCTCGTCTTTGTTTTCGCTTCCCAGTAACTCCGCAAACTTTGCTGCTAACCTTGAATCGGCCTCTTGGGCAATCGTAGCCCACAAATGCTTCTCTGCATTTCTTTGGAAATAATTGCGTACCATTGTTGCAGTTTTGGTAGTGAGTTTATCTGCAATTGTAGTCCACTTAGTACCGTACTCACGAAGGAGTTCAGGGAACAGGTTAACTTCAGTTATTGACCAATACGATGAGATAGCCTTGCGACGCTCTTTGATTTCATAGTCAAAGGTAATTTGACCTTCAATAGGCACTTCATTATTAGCAATTTTGTCATGAGAAGCGCTCTTCAGACTGTCTTTATCATTCAAATCAGAATCGCCTGTTTCGTGATCAATAGACGCAGTAACATTATCGCCAACAATGTCCTTTTGAGTAGAAACTTTTGTAGAAGCCTCTGGTTCCACTTTTTCATCACTCAAGAAAGAATCTTGAGTGATCGGTGGCTTCACTTCCTTGGTCACTTCATCTTGAATCCCGAAAGATGTGTCCAAGCCTTTGTGTACATCTTGGTCTGAAGTAGTTGTCACAACACTTTCTTCAGGGCCGTTCACCAAATTTTTCTGTGCTGGAATCGATACTTCTGATTGGAGTGGCTCTTCAACTTTCTTTTTCTTCTTTGCCAGTCCTTCGTCTGTTCTCTGTTTTCCCTCGAAAACTGGAGCAGCAGCACGCTTTCTGCGTCCAGTTTCAGTGTAAACTTCTTCAGTCGAGTCTGTGGATGGCGTTGAAAGAAGTGTTGGAGTTACCAATACTGAAGTATCTTCACTAGTTCTTTCTTGCTTATCAGAAAAGTCCTCTTGATTGAATTGAATTTCGAGTTTGTTTTCGATAATAGCTTCAGGTCTGACCACTTGCTCAGGGTCCCTCTTTGACTCCACCACACGTGCTTGTTTTCCTCTACGACCTTTCTTGCTGGATTTCTTCTTATACTGTGCCAACATTTGCTTATAATTGACGTCCTTCTTAGTCATGTAATAATGTAATACACAATCTTGAGCTGTTCTCAAACCACCCATGTGTCTTGAAATCGCACCGAATCTCTTTGGAGCCATACAGAATCCAGCACAAAATAACTCGTGCTCGGTCTGGGAAAAGTTATTGCGAAAGTCAGTCCGTACTCGCTGTGCCCATTCATTTTTATCCTTGACAATGTTATTTGAGTCCATGAAGCGAGTATCCCGTTCTATAGGATCTAATATGAGATCCGGGATTATAGCAGCCACACTTTGAGCCTTAGCAAAAGGATCTTCCTGGGTTTCCTTACCTAAAGATTCCAAAATCTCTTGAAATTCTGCTTCGGTCGTCACTAAATCTCCATGCCTACGTCCGCGCCGACTTGCGCCTGGAGGCTCCACATAATCCAAGTTCGATTGCTCTGGAGATTGCAAAGGTGAGTAGCCTTGTTCAATCACCTGCTGTTTCTTAATGTCACTAGAGTCAATTTCACGTCTTATTTCATCATCTGCTGGATGTAATATCCTTAGTTGCTGGGCCATCTTTAGTGACTCTAGGTCCCAGTCTTTCTGAAGCTTGGTATATTGCTTCCATAAGGAAACTTTCTTCTTTAGTAAGTGAGAATTCCTTTCCTTTATCTTAGACAAAATCTTGTCCTTGCGGGAGATATACTTCTTAAAATTCCGAGAAAAGAAAGAGTACTCATCTAGGTTTGATATTGGAGTAGCTAGTGAGTACTTCAAGTAGCTTGTATTTGCAAATTCCGATACCAAGGCTTCAAAGCGGGTTTCAAGATGATTTAATGGATATCTACATCCGTCTGCATAGCAGATTTCTGCATCTCCTAATGGCACAATCTCGTTGATATGTCCGTCAAGTTCGTCTTTTTTTTCTGGAAAAGCAATATTGGTCTTTACGGTGTTTATACTGTCATTATCATTTTCACTTTGATTCTGATATTCATGATGGTTTTCTAGCTCATTGTCATCTTGGTCATCTTGATCCGCGTCATCTTGGTCTTGATCAAGGTCGTCTTGATCATCATCATCTTGATCGTCTTGATCGTCCTGGTCTTCGTTGTCATTATCATCTTGATCATCATTTTCATCATTATCATCGTTCTCATTCTCATTCTCATTCTCATTCTCATTTTCATTGCCTTGCTCAAGTTCTTGTTTAGAAAGCTTGTCATTATGTTGTACGTTCTCAGCAAATACATGATCGTTCTCAGTTTGTGCATTATCATTCCTCACTTCTTCCTTATTCCAATTCCCGTAGTAACTAGAGTAATTCCTCTTGTACTCGGAATAACGCAGCTTATACCGTTCTGGTTTCGAACCAGAGTATCCATAACCTCGAGGGTAATAAGTGTCTCCACCTACTCCATTTCCGGGTCTTTTATTGCTGTTCACTAAGGAAGACGATCGTATGCGCTCTTTAGCTGAATATCTTGGAGCAGCGGAGCCTGAAAGGCTTCCTCTACTTCCAACAGGAATCTTGTTGGCGTTGTATGCAGATGTAACATTATTAGGCACTTCCAGATAATCATATCTCTTATCAGCAGAGCCATTTATAGGATTCGAATGAGATAGCCTTGAGTCCCCACTGGTTGTAAGTGGATTACTTACTGGAGCAGGATTGCCTCCTGATGTTTTCCTCCAGGTATTATGTTCCTTGGGATAGGAATAATTGGAATAGTACCCATATGTGTTGTCTTTTCCAAAAGAACTTGAGGAATATGAACGGCTGTCACGAGAACCAACAGGTCCTACTGATCCTGAGCCTGCCGAGCTCCCATTAGATATAGAACCAGTGGAGGGGGGTACGCCCAGTCCCAAATTATTTATGATGTCCTTCTTTTGAGATTTAGTCGAATGAGTTAAGGATGAAGAACCAGGACCACTACTTTTATAGTCTCTCCTTGATAGACTGTTTCCGGTTGGATTGATTGAACTACCATTATTACTTAACAGGTAAAAATTCTTCCTTCGTGATTTTCCATAATCTGTGTATTCACTTCTATCGTTATACCTTGGAGGCCCACGAGAGCCCGATGACGACATAGGATTAAATTCGGTACTTGATTTTGATGGTTATTTTGATGATACTATTAATCTTGATGTCGTTTGTGCTTCCAAGTTGCTGGGTATCCTTTAACGAATAATGAATGTATCTAATGGGAATTGAATACTTATAAAGTTTGTGTTATAGTTGGAAATATAGTCTTTTCTTTTGAACAATACTAAACGATTTGTCCAATATGTTAAAGTTATTTCGATGGATTACTCCCTTTATCTAGTAGCTTGTTGATGTGTACTTGGTCTATGGTTTCATTCAAATCGATAAAATTTTAGCTTCAATTTTGAGAATTGAAAGTGAGAGAAAAAAGCAGCGACTATATGCAGGCTAACAGAGAAGTGAGAGATTAGTTGAAGGGTGGTGGAGGTTGTTGAAGAGATGGTTGCATCTAGAAGTTGTGTTGAAAGATGATGTGATAGCATGAATGATTTGGAAAAGATGGTCCGTGTGGATTGGGTGGGTTCAAATTGGGACGAACCTTAGAATATATTCCACAGTGCCTGTTGCCTATAGATATAGTATTGGATGCGGAGATTGACCATAGCTGCAAAACAAGCAACATCGTTTAACTTGCTCATCTTGCAATAAAGTAAGAGACAAAGAAGCTGGATGAATGAGGTTGGAGGATTTTACAGAACCAAGACACTTTTGAAAAATCTTTATAAGGTTTGACCAGAGTTGACGCATGTGCTTGGCTTTTGCTGGACCCTGTCTAGTTAAGTCTTACTTATGGGACCCCCGTTTCCAGTCAAAGTGAGAAAAATATTGAAAATCACATATCTTTTGGGTTATTAGCAGGGTTGGATAAGTACAATCCTTCCAAGGGTTTTGGTCTCTTTTAGAGTTTCTGAGTTGTGGGTAATATTTCAGCAAATACTGAAATTGCATAAGGACCTTGCAACCTAATCATATTACAAGAGCTCACATTGCAAGAGTCCATCGAATGTGCTGCAAGCAATATAACTATTTTTCAAATCTGGCACAGCTATTACATCGATCTAAATACGAAATCCTTCTATTGATAATGAAAGTAGTTAGGCTTATCATAAAATACCAACCATACCCCCATACTCCCTAAAAGTTCCAATGAATATTGTTAAATGATCAAGCAAATACATAAATTTCAAATTCTCGAGTCTCTTCAATCGTTTTCTTCCCCGATTTGAAGAGAAGCCATACTTTGGTGTTCCTCACCGCCAACCTAAAACGGCTGCAACTTTTGGCTGCAAATTTCAACACACTTCTGCATTGGATGCATACACCCAAAAATATTATTAACTGTTATGTAGTATAGAGTACTTCAATTCATGAGTATGTTACCGTTAAATAATATTAATTATGTTTATCATTATTATATCCTTTTCTATTTAGTTTCTATTTCTCCACTCATTTACTGTTAATAATCTTCTTCAACACTCCAATCTCACCTATAGATTTAAGCAACTCATCATAGCGAATGTTGAGTGTGATAAGTTTATTACCCAGATCGTTCAAATTGAGCTTCTTATTATTAGTTAGCAAGACGAGAGCAGAAGACTCGAGGGCAGATAAAATCTCGAAGAATTCGCCTTTCTTGACAGTCCCTACGAGCTTATCGATTTTGTTGTTTGTAAGATAGTAATCGTAGAACCCATTTATGGTGGCACCCCCAGTAAGAGGTTTAGTGATGGAGGATGTTGTAGCTTGATACTTGAATAAGTAGCATAAGGTAGTTTTTTGAAGCAAGTTTAAATTACTGATTGTTTTACCAGAATTACTCAGTGTGTTTGAATTGCTGAATGATTGCAGGCAAACTTTTGCAACATGTGGAAGCATGACCTTTGAACAGGTCTTTACCGTGAGGATTTGTATATCAGCTCCACTCTGCTTAACGGAATTTTCAACTAGCTCGATACTTTTGTATACGAGATCAAATGCTGTACGCAAATCACCAGTAATCGAAGATGCCTTTTTACAACAAAGTTGAAGTGCAGCTGGATGGAATAAGTGACCGCTATTTGCTTCTTGATTCTCTTTATTCTCTTCTTGATCTTCCAAACTCCTGAGCTTGGTAGATATAATGTACTTGGTTTGTTCAAAAGTATATGGTAAGAATTGCAAGAGTTGTGGGTTCAAGCCATTCATCTTTAATCTAGGCATGAACTTATTTGTGAAGTCCAACGAGTTTGAAATTCCAACCAATATTAACTTAAAGAATGTGTCTGAGTTTGACAATGAGAATAGCTCAAAGAGTATCTCCTGATTTTTCGTTATTAAGCAATCCATTTCATCAAGAACAACGACTACTGAATTGAAGGTGCTGTCTCCTTTTGAAAGCAATTCCTTCAAGTCTGCGGAGGTTTTCTTTTTGTAGAAAGAGATCGATAATTGATCGATGATAGCACAGTAGATCTCATGGAATATATGTTGGGGATTAGTTACAACCATGCAATTGATCTTGACAAGTTTGCAGGAGTTGTTATCTATCTTTATCATGTTAGGACGGACATTCTTTGCAATGGATTCTAATTTATCTTTCATTGTATGTTTTGTCCCATACTTCTCTTGGAAGTGTCTGAAAGAAGCATTAATCAGTTCTGATTTTCCTGTTCCTGGTGGACCAGCAATATACATGCTACCACTGGTATTCTCTTTAATTTTGTCATGTAGAAACGAGTTCAAGGTATTCCCCTCTGTTTCCCTTCCTAGAAGATACGATTCTGTGTGCGTTTGCTTGCCACCTCTCTGAAACAACGATTTTGCTTGTGTGTAAATTGAGTTAGTGTAGATGCCAGTTAAATCTAACTTCAGCTTTTTTGGAGTTGTTGAAGGAGTTAATAGTTGTATTTCTTCCCTTGGCCTTTTCGATGGAGTCCTTGGGGCATTAAGTATATTCAGTTTATCAGATAAGATAGCCATTGTGGAAATGATGTGGTCGTAGATAGTTAAATGGGCGTACAGGATGCGATTGTTGGACGGTTATTAGTGTTTAGTGAGCGATTGCTATACAGTTATTGTTGGATGGTGATTTTTCAATATTGCTTCTATTAGGTGTTGAAAGTTCTCGGAAAACGGATTACATTTAAGGATTGAAGAGAGATGGACTGCATTATATACTCTCGAGTATGAAAATCTTCGAGAGTCGAGACGCGTCTTTTTTACGTGATTATTTTTGAAAAATTCTTAATTACGTGCAGCCGTTGCTGGTTGCAAAAAGTACTCGAGGAGCTGTAGTAAGGAGCTGCAGTAAGGAGCTGTGTTAGGTGGTGTATTAGGTGGTGTATTAGGTGGTGTATTAGGTGGTGTATTAGGTGGTGTATTAGGTGGTGTATTAGGTGGTGTATTAGGTGGTGTATTAGGTGGTGTAGTGGCTGGTGTAGTGGCTGATGTAGCTGAAGTAGAAGTAGGAGTAGTTAGTATATTGTAGGTGGTAGACGTATTGTTCTGTGGGACACCGCTGGGACTATACCCAAACTACAAGTGAGACCTTTCCTTAATTGAACTCTTCATCGGGATCTTGTTTCAAGAGTATGACTCTACAGCCATATCTATTCTATTGCTTCTGCTAAAATTTGGTAAAAATTTGGGAAAATATGGAAATATTGGGGAATAAACATATGGTGATCTCGAGACTGATGATTAAGTTTCTGGAATGGATGGTCACAGATATTGGCACTAACAATCAACGAAGGCTATAAGATATAATAGGCCGTGTCTTACAAAGCGTTGTATACATTAACATATGCTTACTCTTTTGAATTAGGTAATTGTTCGTAGTTGTCTAATTAACAAGCAGGAAATTATACAGGGCAATTTAAAGGGAGCAACGCAATGGACAAGCATGGTCATAAGCTGGAGAAAATTCTATTGGAAGAGTAAACCAGCAATGCGTAATCGTCTAGACTACTCACATAAGTTATCATGTAAACCATTTCCAGAGCTACAAAGGAGCATTCAATAGTAATAGTGATGCCCATACTTTGGTTCTTTCTCGTACAGGCTTCAATAAAAACAGATAATCATAATCTTCCATAAAATTGATATTAATAAATTTCCACCTAAATGAGTGTCAATGTCTAGAGTATTCCAACTAATTAGCATTCATTTTGCCTAAGGGGCTCCCGCAAAGCTTGCAAATCACCTTGTTAGGGGCATGAGAACCCCCCCCCCCCCCCCCCC
>JAJMSH010000028.1:0-146419 GCA_030558315.1 Kodamaea suecica
GGAGGAGGAGGAGGAGGAGGAGGAGGAGGAGGAGGAGGAGGAAAGGGTAGCGATCACAGGGACAACATTCACAGAGATCTGACATATTTGGTCTCGCGTTCTCTGGGGATTTGGGTGGTTGCTCTTGACGTGCGTTGAGGCGAGTGTGATTTACAGTACAATTTGCAGCCAGTATAGTTGATACTGGAGTTAGTAGTGAGAATGGCAGATGTATAGTAGCCTGGTTTGGGAAGAGCAGTTGTGGCTCTATTGCTCAGTATTCGCTTATGATACCAAGGAGATCAGAGAAAAGATAGAACATCAACGTAAAGGTAAAAAGTTAGTAGTTGTACTGCCCTAGGACTTCTGGTTGACTGGTTACCAGTCCACTACATGTGCTCGTTGCATGGGAAACGAATGCTTGGAGAAGATAGAAACAAAGCGAATGCATTTACGAAAAGAAGCAATAAACCAACATATCTGCGTCTTCATTCTTTGGTGATGGCTGTAATGGGTGGTTGCACAAGTATTGACAGTATCATTGGAAAGATTCGTACCCATTTTATATGCAGACACGAAGGGTACACCAATGAACCCCACTCAGATTGTATGTAGCGCTGACTAAATGTGATTCTAAGTCTACCAGAATGTTTAAATTGTCGAGTGTCATGGGATTGAGAAGCAAATCTCTGAAAACACTCAAGTATAGAGACATACGTTGGATTATAGGTTGGGATATCAAATATATGAAGAAAACTACATTATATGCAGTTACAAACATAACATATTGTGTGAATGTGGAAGAGCATTTAACAAACCAGAAATGGAGCTATTATAAAGATATTAGGATGAATATCTGTTTTCCGAGACATCGCTAACACGTTTGAGGACTGCGAAGTCGACCATGTTTCAGATTGTTGAGTTTGTCCGGAATTAGAATCATACGTTCTCGATTCACCGTTTTGCCTATGTTTCGAACGATGTATGATGAACCTATCTCCCATTGGTGCAATGCTTGCAACACGAAAACTCACGTCCTCACCCTCGTCCACGTCCACTCTCCTCCCAACCCCTCTACTTTACACCATCTACAACTCTCCACTCTCCTCCAAACTCCTCTACTTACACCATCTACAACTCTCCACAATGTACACCTCTTCTCTGATGCTCACGTGCCATAAAACTTTTCAGCTTTAACTCGTCTTGCAAGAGATGCCAGTTCTGCCAGTTCTGCCAGGCCCCAATAAAAATCGACACATAAAAGCTTCCAAAACCACCAGGCCCCACACAAACCCAACTACCAGGCAAAAACTTTGTTATTCTGGTTCCCCCCGTACGACCCTCTATTACATCACTCTGAGCCTTGATGTACCATGATGACACTTACGTGCACGGCCTAAAAGTTTTTTTTTGAAGCGACGACAAATGAGGCAAAAAACAGGCAGATCCTGAAGATCCAGTAGTCTCTTCAACCTTTCAACCAATATTATAATGAGCAAGGTACTTGGGATTACTGCTATTGCAGCCACTGCAGCTCTTGGATATGCTGTTTACTTCGACTACCAAAGAAGAAACTCTACTGAATTCAGAAAGACCTTGAAGAAGAAAGCTGTCAAGCACCATAAACAAAGTCAAAAGGTTGAAAAGGAAACCAAGAAGTCCAAGTTTGAGGCTGCTAAGAAGGCTGTCGAAGAGGACTTGGCAGCTAACCCATTGCCAACTGCTTTGGCTGACAAGGAACCATACTTTGTTTCCCAGTTATCTATGGGTGAACAATTAGCTGCATTACCTGATAAGCAACTTGAAGCGTCTTTATGTTTCTACAAGGCATTGGCTGTTTATCCTAACCCTACAGACATCTTGGGTGTGTTGCAAAAGGTGACTCCAGAAGAAATTTACGAAACTGTAGTTATGATGATTGCTGCTAAACCACCTCCACCTGTTTCTAGTGTTTTGAACCAAGAACCGGTCGTTGAAGTCCAGACCAAGACCGGTGAGGATTTGGATTAGAGATTTCGTTTAAACTGAGTGTTGGCAGGTTGTGATTTGGGATAGTATTTCGTTTTAAAATCCTTGTATAGTTCATCTCAAGGTGCTGTTTCTTTGTACATATTAGTGAACCAAAGCTTTATTGAAGGAATTGTAGAGTTTAAGACTTTTGAACGAGATCGTTGGAGAGAATTGTCTTGGGTATGCCAAGCATGAGTTGAGTTACTTGCATTTCATTTTGACTAACTGTTCTTTGTAAGGACTTTTGCCTAGCAAAGTAGTTCTTGTTCCTGTAGCTAAGTTAATGAGTGTTACTGAACTGTAGCCAGAGACGAGGATTCAAATAGAGCTAATGATATTACGCAGTAGTATCTGACTCTTGTCTGAAAGTAGGGTGCTCTTCTAACAGTCCTCCGCAGGTGGATCTATGGAACAAGGACCTTTGGGCCATCATGTCGATATTGAGTAGCTGAGTAACAATTTAGTTACTACTGGCGAGTCTAAGGTCCTTCTAATCAACATGTGCTACCACTAACGTTAAAACTCACAACAATCTCTGACTTTTCAACTCTCTAACTCAACTATTTTGCACCCAATTTAAGAGAATCATTGCAAGCTGTACTTGGCTGACTAGGTGGTTCCAAGTGAACTACAGATAAACACGATCAGAAGGAATTGAACTGAACATGAGACTTAATTACAATTCTTCTCTCACTCTTCGCACTAGTATCTTGGCAATCCCAGGTGACTGATGCCATGTTGAACTCACCCCCAAATAGTAGACTGTAAGGGATACTTAATGGGATCAACGACTGTGTATATACCACCAAAACTCATGCCAATCACAACAGCTTCGCTTTAAATGAACTTCAACCTTGTCAAAATACATTCACCAGTGATATAGCCTTATCGCAATTCAACCTAACAACCACACAACCATTGTATTGGTTCTGACCTGACGATGAAAAACGCATCGTGTTTTGGTATTATTTTTAGAATGAGTGCTGAAAAATGTCAATCAACAGCATGAAACACTTGTCAACTGTCTCTCGGAACACAGCATTGAAAGGGAGGTACTATGCTTGTCAAGGTCCAGCTCTTGAGCAGTTTATTGGCTTTTACTTCAGCTCTTGATTTTACAAATACAACAAACACTTCGTCGTCCATTATACAATCAAGTTACAATTCGAACAATTTTCAATATGAAGGTGTTGCTTTGGGTGGATGGTTATTGTTAGAACCATACTTAACACCTTCGCTATTCAATGTTTTTAATAGCAGCGATGTCCCTGTTGATGAATATCACTACACGAAGCAATTAGGGGAGAAAGAAGCAACGAAAAGATTGGAAACCCACTGGGACACCTTCTACAATGAGCTGGACTTTGAAGAAATTAAGTCTTACGGTTTGAATATGGTAAGAATTCCAATAGGATACTGGTCATTTCAAAAGTCATCCAATGATCCATATGTAATGGGAGCTCAAAAGTACCTAGATAAAGCGTTGGTTTGGGCCAAGAACAATGATTTAAAGGTGTGGATCGATTTACATGGAGTTCCAGGTTCCCAAAATGGGTTTGATAACTCAGGTTATAGAGACATTGGCTTCCCTGGTTGGTTCAATACTACGGAAAATATGAAAGTTACCTATGATGTATTGAATATCATATACAAGAAGTATGGTACTGGCGAATATGCAGCGAACTATAGTGATACGATTCTTGGAATTGAAGTTGTCAACGAACCTCTTGGTCCTCTTTTGAACCAAACCCGCATCGAGCAATTCTACAATAAAGCTTATGAGAATGCACGTTCGATTCAAACTCTTAATAATACCATCGTGTTTCACGATGCCTTCCAAGCTATTGGACATTTTGACAATTTCATGAATGAAAGGAAACAGCAAGGCAGAAACAGCACTATTGAGAATTACAACATAATGATCGATCATCATCATTACGAAGTCTTTGCTTCTTCTGTGTCGCTGAACATTTCACAGCACATTAGCAACATTGCTGGTTACGCAAGAAGCATTAAAGATGAATTGGAGTATCACCCTGCGGTAGTAGGCGAATGGTCTGCTGCACTTACAGACTGCAGTCCATGGTTAAATGGAGTTGGGTTAGGCTCGAGATACGCAGGAGAAGCCCCGTATTCCGCAGACTTTAATAAGACTGGTTCATGTGCCAACATCAATAATATTTCGAAATGGTCTGCAGAGCAACGAAAGAATACAAGAAAGTTCATAGAAATTCAACTCGATCAATACTCTCGCTACACTTACGGCTGGGTATTTTGGACCTTCAAGTCTGAGGACACCATCGAATGGGATTTCAAGAGGTTGGTGCTGTATGGCTTGATGCCACAGCCTTTGAACAACTTCACTTATATCAAAAACGGAAAAGATACGGATCCTCACCCAAACAGCAGCAATGCAAATGTGTCAGGTTATTCATTTACTTTAATCGGGGCAGTTGCTTTAGCGTATTTTCTTTCATAATAGAAAGCATTAGGATTCCCCAGATACCCCAATTTACACTTAGAAACTATGCATTTAAAGCAAAGCGATTTTGAACCTTATTTTTCTCAATTGTCTAGATTCAGTCGCGGCCACTTTTATATCACAATATTACTCATGAATCTCATGTAGTTCCTCCAATCGTTTACATATCTGTGTTCCACTGGTTGCAAATTGTAACCTGCTGCAAAAATGTCGCACGCACGTTTGTTCACGAACAATTGTCGTCGATTCTGCTTCCAACACAAATTTCACTTCCAATTGTGACTCAACCTGTCCGTTGAAGTATTACTACGTAGAATCAACCTAATGCCTTCTGTTAACATTGCTATTATCGGGTCTGGAGTTGTCGGCTCTGCCTTTGTTTCCCAATTAAACGGCTTGAAAACTGCCGTCAAGTACAACGTGGTATACTTTGCTAGATCCTCCAAGGAAGCCATTTTCTCCAAAGACTATGCTCCAGTCGACTTGGCCAACTATAAATCTGCTGCTGCACAGAGTGTTTTGGCTTTACCTGAATTGACAAATTACTTAGTTGCTGCTGCTAAACCAACTATTTTAGTAGACAACACTTCCAACAGCATCATTGCTGATTATTATCCTACCTTTGTCAAGGCAGGTATTTCCATTGCTACTCCTAACAAGAAGGCATTTTCCGGTGAATTGTCCGCTTGGAATGATATATTTAACAGTTCAGCTGCTCCAGGTGGTGGTTTAGTATACCATGAAGCCTCAGTGGGTGCCGGTTTACCCATAATTGGTCCTTTACGTGACTTGATTGCAACTGGTGACAAGGTTGAAAAGATTGAAGGGATCTTCTCCGGAACATTATCATACATCTTTAACGAATTCTCCACTACTGACGCTTCTTCAAAGGTGAAATTCTCCGATGTCGTAAAGGTAGCAAAAGAGTTGGGCTACACTGAACCAGATCCAAGAGATGACTTGAACGGTTTGGATGTTGCCAGAAAAGTAACTATCTTGGCCAGAATTTCTGGATTCAACGTTGAATCTCCAACCTCTTTCCCTGTAGAATCATTAATTCCAAAGGAATTGGAATCGGTCGAAAGTGTTGCTGAATTCATGGAAAAATTGCCTCAATACGATTCCCAAATCCAAAAAGTAAAGGACGATGCCCTTGCTGAAGGTAAGGTGTTAAGATTTGTGGGTCAAGTAGACTTCAAAGCAAATAAGGTATCTGTTGAAATTGGCAAATATGGATTTGATCATCCATTTGCTTCCTTGAAAGGTAGTGACAATGTTGTTGCAATCAAAACTTCCAGATACCAAAACCCATTGATTATCCAAGGTGCTGGTGCTGGTGCTGAAGTGACAGCACACGGTGTATTGGCTGACGTTATTAAGATCGCTGAAAGAATCGCCAAGTGATGCCTTTGTTAGCTTATAAGGATGCAGGTACTTTTTGTGTTTAGTATGTCTTATATATTAAAAGAATGCTATGATCTCAAAAAAATCGACCAAGTTACTTATTATTGATGTATCAACATCTAAAGTCTAAATACTATGCTAAGCTTTTCTATTCTAAAAAGCCAAAAAAGATTTCATCAAACGTCTACATATGAGTATGAGATCCTCTGGCTTTCAACTCGTCTTTCCAATGTAATCTGGCTTCTCGGAATATTCGCCTCAACATTGTTTCATCCTGGCAGATTGACCTAAAATCAAGCATTACCCTTTGCGAATCCAAATGGTAAGTCTTGATACTTTGATCGTTATCTGGCATGGAAGCCAATGTAGTATTTAATCTGGTGATATGCAAGTTATTTGGAGCCAAAAAGAATTCACCATTGTTTCTTAACTCGACAAAATAGGAACCAGTTTTGTGAATGTACTGAATGAACTGGAAGCATGGTTTACCCCAACTGTAGGAAATATCTATATTATCTCTCAGGAAGAATATAGTAGCCCTATTATCCAAGAAGAAATCTGCAGTCTTCAAAAGATACAAGTGGTAGTAAAATTTGTTATGTTTGATGATGTTTGGGTCATTAAATTCTTCATCTAACCAAGGATTAACGACTAGTTTCAAGTCAACGAACGAGTGGAATGGGTTGATCAGTGGGATTGTACACAACTCATGCCATGGCGTCTCGACCAATTTCAAACCATGACGTTCACACAAACGGGACCAATTCACGATAGTCTCGTCGATAAATTTAGTGGTGGTGTTGAGCCATTGTAATCTGATATGGTAACAATGCTCAGTATTGTGTACAATATCATAATGTACGTTGACCAATTCTGGTCTGTACAGTTTGTTCAAAGGATCAACATTAAATTTAACAGCTCGGCTTAAGATAAACTTCTTCTTCCGCTGTTTGGTATTGGCTGATCCTGCCATTGAAGATGCTTCAGAATCAATTAGGTTAGCCAGAGTGATTCTTCGAAGATCAAAGTTGTCTTGAACTGGTAAATTAGGCGAATGCAAAGAATCTGAGTCCGAATTGTTTCTAGTCTCTGAAGGGTGCTGTTGTTTCATTTTAGAAAACCATCCATTATTCAGAGCATGTTTAGATTCTTCAGCATATACTTTATCTACGTATTCGTCTTCAAATTCATAGAAATAATAGCCATCAAGGAATCTATGCCTTGATTCAACATGCTTGAATAATCCCTTATCCATGAGGCTTTGACCGAACTCTATGGCCTCCTCTCTAGTATCGATATCTTCAAAACATTCTACTAGCCAGGTCACCAACTCATTCCCCACAAAACTGTGTAGATGTCTCTTGAAATGCCAGGTTCTGTCAACTAGGGGAACTCCAGTTGTTGAGTTTTGCAATTCCTCTGCTAATTCAAGTAGTTTTATGGTTTTGTCGAATCTTTGAGTCTCAGGGACCATAAAAGTTGGTTTATTCCCAGTTATATCGTAGTTTTCTGCTTCTTCATTGAGGAAATCATACAAGTTCCCAGTGTAGAAAATGATTTCGGGGGCAACAGAGTTATCGTCTGGCTTGGGTCTTGTTGTGTTCGTGTATTTGCCTTTTTCAACAAGAGCAATCAATTTACGTAACCCTTCAACACGTATTTCTTCATCACTTAATTTTTCATTGGTGACAAAGTACGCATTCTTAGGGATATCCAGAGGCATAACCACGAATTTCATCAGATAGAACTCCTTTTTGTTATCAGGCATTGCATCTTCATAACCTGCTAAATACTGATCCATTTGATTCCAATTGAAGCGGTGAGATTTGAGATTAATTGAATCGAATTTAGCAGGTGAATATTCGTCGACATAACGTGTTCTGATTAAAGGGAAATACAGAGTTAGTCGTTGCTGTCCAAGCGAAATTGGTGTAACGTCAGATTTTATTGATCTGCGATACAATTGTACACTCAAATGCCCATTAAAATCACAAGAAATGCGATGAATCTCGTCATCAAAAGACATGTATATCCTAGCACCTAGAGACTTTTCTGTTGGATAATATTTAATCAAGCAGTCAACATTTCCAGTTGCTTTACGCTCTGTTTCCACTTTCTTGACCATGTCACTATAACAAATCTGAAATCCAGCAAGAAGCCTCAACTGAATCATCTCTCTCATAAGTTCGTGCCTGGTAGATAATTCCAAGTAGTTTTCATAGTTAAGCAACACACTGTATAATTGGAATGTATAATCAGTCTCCAATTGCCTAGTAGTTGGGAAAATTGGAGTAGTAATAGGCAAGGATGCTGGTGATTGAAAAGATCTCCATTTTACTAATTTTCTTTGTGAATTCGGTGGGAAGACATGGCTCCAACGACTTACTCTCGCAATCAAATCGGAATGAGATTCTTGGGATGGATTTTCTATTTCTGTCCAAAACCGATCTGTTGCCTTCTCCGGAACAGGCTCAGTCGATGGTCTTTTCATTCGACGTTTACCATCCTGAGATTTGATTGTGGACTCGTCGCTGTTGGCTCGAGAAGTCTTCTTGCGTTTAAAGATATCGTTTTTGATCAGTCTTGCAACACGTGGAACTGGTGTTGAACGTAGGTCGATCGTTGAAACTGAGCTACGGATTGAGCGTGCTCCAGACGGTTTCTCGTCAGTAATTCTGTTTAAAACATACAAGGATGATAAAGCAGAAAGCTCAGCACTGTTTTTGGTGACTGTTCCAATGGCCGAGGAGTTCGTGGTCGAAACACCTGTGTTACTGGTCGTCACTATGGGCTTGGAGGTTTTCGCTGCAAAAAGTAAAGATAGAACCTTCCCATCACTAGGAACGACAGGCCGCAGCTTCTTCATGGTGAAATCTTTAAGCGTGAAATAGTCCTCCTCAACTCCTTTTTCAGTTTTGACTTTGACTTTTTCGTCTTCTTCTAAATTAACTCTTTTAAAAACTTCCTGATCATAGGTATCCATAGCATCAACTATCGACTTCTTTTTACTTAGTTGTAAACGATCAATGCGGACATCGTTTACTTCGTTTTCCATTACACCCATCATTTGTAGTTCATAAATCTTGCACCTTGGGATCCACTGATTAGAATCATCATTCAGGTCTTTATAGAATGAGATGTCACACCAGTTTGGAACACAATGGATCAATTTACCATGATTGTCTATCAGTCGTAATAGCGGAACAATGTGCAATGGAGGTTGGCTTAAACTAATGATATCAAGGCCGTAATCGATCGAAACCATTTTTTTGCTCGTTTCAAGCATTAAATCGTAGTCTACGTCAAAAATCCCAGTTCCTGGAGTTATCAACATAAAGTGGTACAAGCAGTACTTCAAGTCAGCGTAGTTGAATCTATTAGAAACAAGAGAAATTCCTAAGTTTAAAGCCTCAAGAATATTTCCTTTGACAGCAGGAAGAGGGTCTCCTTCCATGACGTATTGGTCGTTCTCCATTTTCAACATGATGTCTCTCTTGAAGTTTGCAAATTCAAGACGCAAGTTTGCCATTATCTTATCCCAAGATAATATATTCACCTGATCCACAACAACTCTAAAATAATCACGTCGATTGTTTGGTCTTTCACCTTGAGCTAAGTTTGTCCATGGAGTATCTGTCAAATCAACACTTGTAAATAAGACTATTGTTATAGAGTGATGCGTGTGACTTGCTCTCCATTTCTTGAATATTTTGGGGAATAAGTTATTGACTAACTTATGGAACATTATTTCACCATTTTCTTCAAAATGCCACATTTCACTAGAAAGTTGGATGAGAACTGTCAATTTTGCACTTTCAGAACGGAAAATGATCTTCGTATTCTCGCCAATATATCCAGAAAACACCTTCTTGCCATTTTTATAAATGTATCGAATTATTCCGGCTCTGTTATTAAGGTAACTAAGGCGCTGCTCTAAATAGCCACAAGTTCCAACTAATGAGGATGAGAAAGTCCACATAGTATCTCGACATAGATTGACATCTTTGATAAATATTTCAACCGAATCAGCTTCAATCAGCTTTGAATCTAAGACTCGCTTCATCTGGACGAGCAGTCGTGGAGAAATATCAAGTAGTTTTTGTAAAGGATTTGATATGAGTGAGATCAGGATTTTATCAGCATCTCCAGGACTGTTATTCGAAGCTGATGATGATGTACCAGGAGGGATGCTCGACCCAGAGTCTAAGGACTGTGCTTCGGGAGTAATTCTCTTGACATTATGTTCACCAATATTGAAGTATAGTTTCTTTCGCTTCGCCAGTGTTAACAGTTGTAACTCGTATATCTGTCCATTTGAAATACCGGCATTTCCTTGAACATCCAATACCACATCTTCGCTTGACGTACGTAGCTCATGAAACCATACAGTTACTTCTCTTTCACGGAATTCTAGTTTGCCTGAGCTATCAATGCTGTTCTTACTGTTTGGTCTCGTGGACTTGTGAGGAAGGCTTAGGGGTCCAACATTCCTAGTGCTCTCCTTTTGAGTTTGGTCGTGGCTGTGGTGTGCTTGTAGGTGATTATGTTGACTATGAGGTTGATTATGAGTGCCATGTTGGTTTTGGTTATCATTTTGATATCGATTTTGATTCCGACTCACATTTTGGGAGTTCAAGTCGTTCAGTTGGTTCCTAGATTCACTTCTTCCTATTGTTATAGTACTTCCAATATTCCTGCTCATGATGTTGCGTGAGCTTGAATCTTTAGCCCCTATTATGAGGCTGGTTTGAAATGCGTTCATTGGGTTCTTCTGTAGGGATGTCGAGAAATCCACCTGGGTTGCTCTATTGCCAGACTTATTCCCATTTTCAGAGTCTTTGTCTTTGAGTGGAATCGGTTCGCTAGTTGTGGTAGGTTTCCCAGTATTATTGTATATTCTAGCATGCTGCATTTTGAACGGTATCTATTTCTTACGAGTATGCCTTGTCGGCTCTTGATACCACTTCAATTTCAACTCAGTTGAGTTTACCGAGTACCTAAGTCTATTGTAATGGGCCGAGTCTATCAGCTATCAATGACCTTATATATTGAGATTTTAAGTCGATCTAATCACTAATTCCATCTATTTATGACCTTTTCAAGCAATTGACTTATATTAATAATGTGCCCCTATTGGTGATTGCTTTCTGTGCTAGCGAGTCGTTGTGCTGGTGGTGATCCACAGGGACGTTTTTACATTTCAGATTCTAAATGAAAAAAATGTCGCTACCAAATGATTTAGAGATTGGCCCTACTAAGTAATAACAAATAGGAGCTTGTAACAATTACAAAATGGCAAGTAGACGCGTAGGATGCGTCAGCTCATCATATCTCGATCCCAATTAACAACAAAATCGTCGTTTGAGGAGCCTTTGTGCCGTACAGAAGAACTCAACTCTACCTACAGCCTACAGCCTAGGGGAACTGTAAGAGAGAGAATGCCATGCTTATGCAGCTTTATTGTTCAGTTATAATTGAGTAGATATTGGAGTTTTAAGCGACACTGTTGATAAGACAATGCTCAATTTCCTCCATGAAGTTGACTTTATCACACTATCAAAGGACTTTGATGGAATGTGGATAAGAGCCTTAAGAGTAAATGGATATCAACTTACCAATGTGTATTGATATGCTGCCACTGCATCATCAGTAGACTAATTCCGAATTGTGCATGTTTAAGAGAGATCTCCATACGGAGGAAACGGAATCACGTACTTTCAATATCTATTTAATTGTTCACATTTCATTCCAAAACATACTGACGGCTTAAAGGTACCTTCTTAACATTGAAGGCATAGCATATGAAGGGGAATTATGCAAGCTTTTAAGGCCCACATTAATATAGAGGACGAAGGACTTTCTGCCATCGGCATGTGAGTGTGTCGTAATCGAGACTAGTCTGCTTGAGACCTGAAGGATCCGGCAGTACTGACAAGCGGAAGGATGTTCGTATATGTAGGGATGTTCGTATATGTCAAGAATTCTAATCGAGAGTGGAGACGATGTCACCTTCAAGTCAAAGAGTTGCTCTAGCTTCAATTATTATTCTCAATTCGTATCTTCGCATACCATCCTCCACCTTCGCAGTATAACACAGTTTGCATACACCCACCTGCTGAAACAGCTGATGTTTCTTACTGAGGTACATGGAGTTATTATTGGAATGCAGGGCACTTATCAATCAAGGCGAATCGGCAAGTTACATATTCCACAATATTCAACCTGCTTTAGTGTGAACAACCTCCGGAACGTTGCAAACTTAAGGTATTAATAACGCCTTCGAATACATGAATCTATTATAAGGAGCTGCAGTTCGTTGATATCAAGACTGCCAAACTTAAAAGTCACAGGCATTTTGATTGCAGACGCGAAATCCAAATGGTTAATCCTCGATTGCAATTGAGAGATAAAGCAGCTCTCTTCTACCTAGTGAGCTTTGCATTTATCCGTCAATGCCTTCCAACACTAAGTTGTAACATTTCATGTTCTTCTGTACTTCAACACTGCCTTTGAGTTTTAATTGTGAAAGCTATGTACATTAACACTGCAACAATAAGAAATGTCCCCATTAGAGATCATCCTACTACAATTGCTAAGCACGTAGAGTGCACGATTAATCGCATGGCTCATTTTCTTAGTAGAAGGAAGCTATCATCCACATTGATATACTGTTTTCATTGACTTGTTTCATGGTACTTAGAGCATCATGGACAGAAAAGATGTACACCTCAGAAAGTGGTGAGGTGGTCACCTATAAGTATCTGACATTCCCAGAACTAGAGGATTACCTTTCACTCTATAGTGGAACACAATGACCACAGGTTTACCACTTTGAAGAGCATGTAGTCTATGAAATAATCCGACAAAAGGTTATCTACACATATGGAGCCACTTGCTCCTCTAGATTCTCCCAGACCTTGGCATTACTTTCGTCAACTTGAAGATCTTCTCGGAGTATCCCAGGTCTCCCTAATGCAATGTAGTGCTGCCCGTTATTCTTGGTAGTGATATCAGGGGACAAAGCAGAATACAATTCAGTGTATGCCCCGTACTCAACAGGAAAGAAGAGGAGCTCAAGGCAATGTTGAGCAAACGGAGGAAAAGATCTTGCTATGTCACTTGCCAAGTATCCAGGGCACAATGAAACTGAAACAAATCCAGGAACTTTATGGGCTTTTGGCCAACACTTCGCTTGAACCGCATCAACAGCTTTTGCTTTGTGCGCAGGCATATTCATACCTGGGCTTGTCGCTCTCCACGTTTGGAGAGTCGAAATCAAGTCCTCCTAGAGGTGCACTAAAGTGACCATTCGAAGACACCCAAACGAGTCAAGGCTCGTTTGGCTTATTAGTCTTCGCAGTTTTGATGAAAATTGGATCGAGTAGCTTCTGGAGTAAATGATGCCCAATCGCATTAGTCCCCAATGCAATTCATAGCCTTGCGCAGTTCTTCTTCCAGGGTGGAAAGCCAACACCAGCATTAAGGATGACAATACTCAATCTAGTCACTATTGACAATAATCTCTCAACTGCTGGCTTTATAGTAGCCAAATCAGAAAGATCAACTTCAATGAACTCTATTTTGTTAATAGAAGACTTTTTGTACTCCTCAGCTAGCTCAAGCTCAATTCTCTTGATAGCAGCTAAGGATTTTTCTTCGTTTCTGGCAAAGATGTATATCTTAGCATTTGTCAGTGCCGCAAGCGACTTAGCTGTTTCCTAGCCAATTCCAGTGCTAGCTCCAGTGATGGCAAGAACTTTCCCGTCCAAAAAAAGATGGATCATCCGTCTTTTTTTGGACTCCGTAAGAGTTGGTTTACCAGGAAAGAACCCTCAGAACTTCTGATCTATGGCACCCCATGTCATACTTGGTGTAGCGTATTTTGACATCTTTGTATCGAATTCGTTATCGCTTCTTTGTTGTAATGAGGTTGCAAAAAATGCGGTCTCAGCTCTTGCTTATGTGCTTGCGGCTACTCGAACCGAAAGAATACGGCTGACACCTCCACTTTGTACACCAGAAGATTCTTGTACTATAGAAGATGGAATTGAGCCCATTCACGGCCACAAAGGAGCATCTTGATTAGATGGTTGTCTGCTGTGGCTTGTTGCTGCCACGAGAGACGATTGCGATTGTGCTTATGCGTTTGACACTGAAGTGCCTGTTGTGCCAACGTTTGTGTCCATACGCTTACTCAAATACACTTGAACTGAGGATATCGAATGATGGCTGAACGAAAACATTAAATGGGACGGACTTGAGTATTTCTCAGTAGTGAACTGCTATTAATCATGCCCTGGCGCATTGGTTGATAAGCATTGAGCAACTTAAACTACATGCAATTCGCTCGTTACTTAACTAGGGACCCTGACTATTTTCTAGTGTAGATGGTTATCAATGGTAAAAGTGACAATAACACTTTAAATGCCCGTGACTCTTCTTTAACCAGGTCATTTGGTAGATTAGATGCACCTCCATTAAGCTACTTGCACAACAAAACATATTTCCAAGTTCTCTGAACAACCACATTCTGCTAAATTGAATACATGCTCACAACGTGGATTCTCAACCCATAATCCACTGATAACATATGAATGATCTTACATTATGGGTGCAAAGTGGGTGCTGCAAAATTCTCGATTGAGCCAAATCACTGCAAGTTGTGAAATCGAGTTTCAATGAACAAATTGCACACGAATTCTATCCGGTTAGGAGGTGGTAGTGGAAGAGGCTGATTATGAGTAACTGGATGTGTGGGTTTACTTAAAATGTGTTAATACTTCCAGGTTAAAGTAGCATTTGTTCCTTCACCTATAGTCCGCCAACTTACTCTATTTGAAGAGACATCGTTCTCAAGATCACACTTGCTTAGTTGAGTAACTTTAACTACCTTCTGTTCATTGGAATGAGGTTTCTTACCATAAACTGAGTGTAGCCTATTTTCAATTGGTTACCCTGCTCCCAATTTGGCTTGAACACCGAAGTTCTATCATCGACTGCATCCATACATTACTTCTCTATGCTATATGTACTCCATAATATCTTCAGTTGTCTCTCCTTAGTTCATAAACAAGATTATCGATACGACTGCAAGAAGTCCAATATAGCTACCGTAGAAAGGTTTGACCTCATCTATTGTAATATAATAATAAAGGAATATATACTTATTAATCCCATAGCTCTTTTCTATCTAGCTCTTACTCCCCAATATAAACTCATCTACGAACCACTGATGGAACCTAACATCATCTGCCAACTCGGGGTGAAACGAAGTTCCTAGAATGTTTCCCTGTCTGACAGCCACAATCAAGTTCTTCTTATCTTCCTGCAACGTGTATAACACCTCGATTGGAGCAATATTAGAACCAGCATTGGCAGAAACTATTAAATCAGTAGCATCATTTGCCTTTAAATCACCTTTCGTTAACACTTTGGATATCACAGGTGCACGTATGAAAACTGTGGGGAAATCGGTAACACCTGGGATGAACTTGCTGAAATCTAAAACTTGTTGGAATGAACTTAATTGTCTGCCAAAAGCATTTCTGGTGACTTCGATATCTAAACCTCCTAATATGGCCTGGTTCAACTGTCCATTACGTAAATGAGACAGCAAGAATATCAAGCCAGCACAAGTTCCCCAGATTACGTTTTTTGGGTTATTGATAAACTCAACCAATGGCTCCATCAATCCAGTACGTTGGGCGATCAATGCAATGGTTGTACTTTCACCACCAGGTATAACAAGGGCATTACAATGTAACAAGTCTACTTTATTGCGTACCTCGATGATATCGAATGTGTATGGTTCGTATTTCTGTTGTTGGATGATGGTTGTGAAGTACTCGATATGTTCACGGAAAGCACCTTGAAGGGCCAAGACACCAAGGACCACTTTAGCAGAAGTCATTTGGGGCTTTCAAGAGGGTTATTGTGATAATTTGATGCTTGCGGTGCGATAGTACCCTGTAATAGTATCCAGAGGGGTTGGTATAATCAGATCAAGACAGAGTGAAAGGATTAGATCAAAGTAGTCGATGTATTTGTTAGACTTTTCAATTTGCAGTAAAGCTGTTAGACAACTCGATGCAATGACACAGCAAAACCAGTTTAAACTTTCAAGCACCAGATGGAAACCGATTCCCGACTAATACCAACTAAATAAGCAGCCACTCCTCTTGCAACTATGACTAATGGAACGTCTTCACGCCAATGAGCTCCAGGTCTTCAGTGGCTTTTGTTCACGTCTATGCTGCAAATATGTGCGGAACACTACCAGTTCTTATCATGGCCGAGTCAAATTTCCAGCCTACCCCTCCCAACAACCCCAGATAAAGTGCTCCAGTGGGTTGCTTCGATGCGTGGTAAACGAGTCAAATGGCACACAATACTGGTTAATAGGAGAGAAGCGGAACAGTGACACTAAAATGGATTATAGTTTCCAGGGCTTAACCACCTAAGCGCATAGTTACCTCCAATGGTGGTGTTCCAAGACGAATATGGCTTAAGTAGACCTTGGCAGAAGCCGGAATACAGTTACGTTCGCTGACATCTGTTTGACTCTGTTGGAGCAATAATTCCCCCATTCTCTTTTTTCACAGGCACGTCGTTAGTGTTGGGCCCCAGATTCATCGACTGTACTGGCCCATGAATTTTTCTACCCCAGCACATATTTAAGGTGTTGGCCCAACTCTTAACGTATAGAAGTAAATAGTAACAGAAAACGACAATGAGTGATTTCAAGATTAAGGCTGGATTGGCCCAGATGTTAAAGGGTGGTGTTATCATGGACGTGGTGAACGTGGAACAAGCTATTCTTGCCGAAAAGGCTGGTGCCTGTGCAGTTATGGCCCTCGAACGTATTCCAGCTGACATGCGTAAGTCAGGCCAAGTGTGCAGAATGTCTGATCCTAAGATGATCAAAGATATCATGGCTGCTGTCTCCATCCCAGTAATGGCCAAGGTTAGAATTGGTCACACCGTCGAAGCCCAGATCTTGGAAGCTTTGGAAGTGGATTACATTGATGAAAGTGAGGTTTTGACCCCAGCTGATAAGTTGAACCATATCGTCAAGAACGACTTTGCTGTTCCATTCGTGTGTGGTGCTAAGGACTTGGGTGAAGCTTTGAGAAGAATCAACGAAGGCGCTGCCATGATTAGAACTAAAGGTGAAGCTGGTACTGGTGATGTTTCCGAAGCCGTCAAGCACATCACTATTATCAAGAAAGAAATCAACGATGCTGTGAAAAACTTGGAAACGGACGCACAGAAGGAAGCCTATGCTAAAGAATTAAGAGTCCCGGTATCTCTCTTGAATGAGGTTATTACCTTGGGTAAGTTGCCTGTTGTTAACTTCGCCGCTGGCGGTGTTGCTACACCTGCTGATGCTGCTTTGCTCATGCAACTTGGATGCGACGGTGTTTTCGTTGGTTCTGGAATCTTCAAGTCCCTGAACCCTGCCAAGTTGGCAAGAGCCATTGTTTTGGCCACTGTTGATTACAAGGATGCTAAGAAGATCTTGGAGTACTCCACTGATTTGGGTGATTTGATGGCTGGTGTTAGCATTGATTCCATCAGAGCTGACGAGAGATTGAGCAGCAGAGGCTGGTAGTCTTGCTATCCTTGGTAACTCCAAAATGCATTTACTTGAATAGTTTATTTAGTTTAACGCATCGATTTCCCTTGTTATCTTTGTAAAGCGCAGTATGGATACTTTCTCGACACTACTTTGCGTTGTTCTTCTTTCTATTAACGAAAGAGGAGATGTCCCCCTTGATAATCCCTTGGATATCTCATAATTATATATCTCGATGATCATGTGTCACTCAGAACTAGTCAAGCTTTTGGGCATGGGATATGATGTAGCAAAATCAGTATAACTATAAAATCTGCTCTTCAAATCTGCAACACACGGCTGCAAATTGTGAGAACTTTTTCTCCAACTAACAGAAATAATGCATCGGAAGAACGCCAGAGCAAAAACTCGATCTCCTAAGACCAAGGGTTCTGCCCTCGGCCTTTCGAGTGTGCTGACAGGTACCTGTCAGCATGCGTTAGTTATCAATGGAGACGTCAAATCCTAGTTACAAGGTTATGAGTGTGCTTGCAACAAGAGCTGAAATGGAAAGGTTCTTCCATGTTTTAGAGGTGGCTATGTTCATATGAAGCTAGTGACAGAAACCGATTGATTTGCATGTGATGGCCTTATTTCAACTAAGTCAATGTAGCTTCAGCCGTCGAAATACTCGATAAGACGTCAGTCTTTGCAGCACTCAACAAAGAAATTAGTGTGTCTTACGATGACGTCCCGTTGAAGAGGCGCAAGAAATTGTCCGTCCAGAAAAACCATCGAGATGTTCCACATTCCCCTTGGTCTATTTTTGCTAGCAAGGCTCTTTGTGTGTAGTGTAGCGTTTTAGTAAGAACTTTGTACCCCAAAAACTAAGGTAAGAGCATCGATCCCATAGAGGTGCCCAGCGATATATCCTCCGGCCAAGCCATGGGCCGAGAAACTCTGCCAGAGAAACTCTGCCACTCTTCTTTCCTTAGATTATCGCTCTTCACTCAACCACTTAGCTAACAAGCCTCGATTCCATGCTCATATCTTTTCCTTTCCATGCCCATCTGCTCCAAATAGCTGCAAAAAACCTCTCAATTTGATCTCAAAAACACAAACGCAGAGCTAAAATCGAACTCGTTTGGAGGACTAAGTGTTAGATTACAACGGTCAACATGAACAAGAAGGTCTGTGTTATAGGAAGCTGATTGTGGACCCATTGCAAAGGCTAAATTTTATTTATCTGCGGTGCATTTCATTCCAATATTATTTTCCTATGCCCAATTCGTTCCATTGGCAAGGGTATAAATGCCAAGAGAACTTCAATGCCGTACACGGAAAAATTGTAGTACGATGGCTACGGATGCAATGATAAGGCATCTAAGAAGATTGAAATGATAATTGTTTGGGATTACGATCCTAAACGAATGAAGGGCTTTTCTAGTCTCGCTGTCGCCAATTGAATCTCGTTGAAATGGGTTTACTTTGCTCAATTTCAGTCATTTTAGTCATTTCAGTATTTTAGCATTTAACCCTCAGTCAAAACCAAACCTTAGCAAGTGTGGAGAACAACAGAACATCATCTGGAAATTGCTCTAGTACAAGGCTTTCCAGAACAGAGTATGTTGAAAATTAGCAGTGGTGCTAGAAGGTGATGATACCTGATAACGATGAAACGTATGCAATTTAGGTGTTCCTCCTGGGTTAGTTGGCTTAGTTATCAGCTCGTGTTTTGATGCAGAGATTGCAAAAGGCTACAATAGAACACCCCAAAAAATAAGTGATTTGACAGATGAAAGATTTGTGCAAGGTCAGGAAAGAGTGGAGATAAGCAGGCTGGGTCATTGAATCTTATTTGATGGGTATTCTCGGGGGGCTAGACAAGATCATTCAAACCATGGTCATATCATTCAACTGTTTGCTAATAGGCCAAATCCGGTTTGACAATAAGGATAGTTCGACTAAGTGATGCGAGACAAAGCACTACAGAGAAGGCGAAATACGTCCGGGGACAAAAACAGCCAAAAGGCCCAATTGCGCAAGGTAACTACACTCGACCCACCACTTAAAATAAATGCCCCTAGAAGTGCAAGGCAATTACATGAATCGAGGTAGGACACCTTGGTGCGGTGTGCGGAGAAATATTTCTCAGCACAGGAACCATGCGGCGTACTGAGGAATATTGGTGTGTGGGCGCAAAAGAAAAGGATTGGGGATGAGCAGACTTACGGCGAACGGGAACGGCTCCCGTAGGCCAGCGTACAAAGAGATGATTATGAGAGCGAGAGATTCATATGGTTTCGTGTAATGAAGGCGTTGAAGAGCTCCAGAACGGGAGCGCATTTTGTGGGGGTGTTGCAGATCAACGATTGTTATCTTGGAGGCTGTCTTGAGTCTTTCCATGCGTGGAAAGATGAAAAGAGGTTCCATTGAATTTCATACACCTAGGTATAGGATGTAAGGCAGGACAGTGGATACGCTTGGCATCTCGTTTAACTAGGTTTCGCCTTACCAAGAGATAAGGTACAGCGAGTATAGATAAGAGACGGCAGTTGTGTTGGAGATAGAATTGAAGTTTAGAGATTGCGGGAGTTTTGTAGTGTTCTTTATAGCCATGCGTGTTGGTAGTGCTTCGCGGAGTGATCTGATAAGAATGAGCAATTTTTGACAAGGACGCCTTCATAATGCATTTGGATGAGTTAGTGCTTATACTGCCCTCTCTAGACCCTCATTATTTTGCAGCAGTTCCACAGTGGCATTTTGGGAGGACAAGGTGAACGGAGGGTAGCCAAGTCGAAGATTCTCCAAGGCCCTGGGCAGAAGTCCCCGCTGTCACATTTGGGTGTCTATTGGGGGGTGTTTTGAGCTCCAGGTAGTGGTGAATAAGTGTGCGGTTGATGTCATTAAGGCATTCAACGGAATATGGGGTAGATGGCTGAGTGCGCTACCACCAGCTGCCCACCAACACTCACCAACACTCACCAACATTCACCAACACTCACCAACACTCACCAACACTCACCAATACTCACCAACACTCACCAACACTCACCAACACTCACCAACACTCACGACCGCCCTCCCCCTTGCTCCCCCAATCTCCCGGAGAATACACTCCAACAGCTCACCACTGCTCGCATAACTCTTGGCACAGATAACAGAACTCGCTTTTTTGCTAATGAAACTTGGCGTACGACATAGTTGAAACAGGTACAGTAGAGGCCCATTCCTGAAGGACTGAAAGGCGTTACACCCTAAAAAATATTACGGAACAACCACAAAGAGCCCTTTGGCAAAAAATAATTCGATGGACGCAAAAAATTCTCAATAGCCTTTGGATGGAAATTGCAAAACAGCAATAACTAAACGGCAATAGCAAACCCCCAAAAGCAAACAGGAGTAATGGCTGATAGATAAAGCCACTGGTTCTATGCAGTGCCCGCGGGCAGATGAGCAGCCTCCGCAGTTTATAAAGAGACTGGATTTCCCCATCAAGTTTATGCTTGTCGAAAGAAGCAGATATCTAAATGACTGACGAAGAGAAAAACAGTTCTGGTAGAGGAGATCTCTACTCAGTGGTTTCCCGTCACACCGAAGACTACGATCTTTACGTTGCTAAATCACACCCTCTGGTAACAAACTTGAACCAGCAAGAAGGTAACCAGTTGAGACAGAACTTGGACTCGAGACATGTTTCTATGATTGCCATTGGTGGTGCTCTTGGTACCGGTTTGTTGATTGGTACCGGTGCTGCATTGAGAACTGCTGGTCCTGGTGCCATCCTTGTTGCTTACTCCGTCATTGGTTTCTGTGTATTCATGGTGATGACTGCCTTGGGTGAAATCGCTACCTTCATTCCTTTGAACGGTTTCGCCAATTACTGCCAACGTTACGTTGATGATGCTCTTGGATTTGCTTGCGGTTACGTGTACTTATTCAAGTACTTGATTTTACCTGCCAACCAGTTGGTTGCCGGTTCCTTGACCATGCAATACTGGGTCCTGAGAGATACAATCAATCCAGGTGTATGGATCACCATATTCATTATTATCATCCTCGCTATCAATTTGCTTGGTGTTCGTTTCTTTGGTGAAATCGAGTTCTGGCTCTCATCCTTGAAAGTCGTCACTTGCTTGGGTCTTATTATGTTGCTTTGGGTTATTGCCCTTGGTGGAGGTCCAACACACGACAGAATCGGTTTCAGATACTGGAAGAACCCAGGTGCTTTCTTGCAATACAAGGACTCATCCAAGGGTTTGATCATTGAAGGCTCTAAGGGTAGATTCGTTGCCTTTATGTCCGTCCTTGTCGTTGCTGTGTTTGCTTTCTTGGGTACCGAATTGGTCGGTATCACCTTTGCCGAAACCAGGAACCCAAGACGTGCTATTCCAAAGGCCATTAAGTTGACCTTCTACCGTATCTTGATTTTCTACGTGCTTTCCATCTTATTCCTTGGTATGACTGTTTCCCCATCAGATCCATTACTTTTGTCTGCCTCCGGAAGTACTGCCAGTGCTTCTCCATTCGTCATTGCCATCAAGAACGCCAAGATTGAAGGCTTGGACCATGTCATTAACGCCTGTATCTTACTTTTCGTCTTGTCTGCTGCCAATTCAGATATGTACGTTTGTTCCAGAACCGTTTACTCTCTTGCTGTTGCTGGGTACGCTCCTAAGTTCTTTGCTAAGACCAACAAAATGGGTGTTCCATACTACGGTATTGCCTTGAGTTTTTCATTCACATTGTTAGCATACATGACTGTTACTGCTGGTTCTGCCGAAATCTTTACTTACTTAGTCAATGTCGTTTCTTTAACTGGTTTATTGGCTTGGTCATGTATCTTGGTTATCCACCTTAGATTCATGAAGGCATGTAAGGCTCAAGGTATTGACAGAAACAGAGACTTGGCTTACAAGTCTCCATTTCAACCATATGGTTCTTGGTTCGCCTTGGCCATTTGTGTAACTGTTATTTTGATCAAGAACTTCACTGCCTTCTTAGGTAATACTTTTTCTTACAAGGCCTTCATCACTGGTTACATTGTTCTTCCAGTGTTCTTGATCATGCTCTTTGGTTACAAATTCTGGTTCAAGACCACCTTCCTCAAATCAGAAGACGTTGATTTGGTCACCTTCAGAGATGTCATCGACGCCGAAGCTGAAAGATACAGAGCTGAGGACGAAGAAAAGATGGCCATTAGATTGGCTGAAGGAAACAAAAGAGACAAAGAATGGTACTACGACAAAATCCTTGGATGGATCTTCTAAGCATACTTTTATAGTAGATATGTATAAATTAATGATTAATAAAGTTAAATAAAGGACGAGATGGTATAACGATGTAAGTTTCCCCACAAATCGAAATGCTCGAACGAGCGACGTTTTGTGCTGTTTCACAGCAACGAACTTTAACGTCCATGTTTTTCTTGGCTTTCCTGTTAAGCAAGGATTACGGAACTATGTCAAATGGAACCAGGTTGTTGTTTGGTAGTTTAGATGAAGAATGCATGCTGAAGATAGGCGACAAGATAAGATAGAATGCCGTGAAATATCGTTGGGGGAGCTAATTTAGTTGCGAGAGTGATAGCATGGTTATCAATTGAACTTCTGGGTGTTTCAAGGATTTCCTTAGTATATCTTAAGTAATGTGGAAACAGGAGCAATGTATTGCGAAAGCAAGTATGTTCAAGTGAAAGATGGCTTGTGCACTCCAACACTTGACTCGATGATTGTTCAGTTTTGGTGTGTTTGCATCATATTTTTACCGTTTCACTGTGTCAATACTATTGCATCAATTGATGACAAGCTTTGCAAGTGCTCTCAATTGGTCATCATGGATCCTTGTCTTGAAATATTGCATCATCGAATATAGTGCTGTCATATGCCACTTGAATACGCACCACCTTTAGCCTTTAATGTTGACACTTGTTGTGCTCTTTCAGTGTGCTGAGTCCATACCGTGGTCATCAATAAACAGTATGTGCCACATTGTTCCAGTACAGCTGCATGCCTCTAAGTTGTCTTAGGCTGCTCTCTCAATAGGTGAGTTAGAAGATATGATGATCTCTTAGTATTGTTATTAGACGAAGATATGATGATCTCTTAGTATTGCTATTACAAGAAGATACTAGAAACCTTTTGGAATATTCGAATAACGGAAAAGCTTTGGCACATGCCGAGTTGTCATTTCCCCACTGCACAAACTTTGAAATGGGCTATGGACAATATAATTCTAGGTGTTCCAGTTGTTGAATTATTTGAGCAAATTGGATGTTGATTTGATTTTATTGTTCTATAAAGAACTCAATCTGCCTCTAACACGTAAGGGTCTATCAGTATTATCTTGGAAGGATTAGAGCATCTCTCCAACGTATCCCTAAGTGATACGAGAGAACCAGCAGTACCTCTATTCAAGTCTGTACTCTCACATTTCGACCCAATTCTCTTTTGTCCTCGACCAAATATCTGCCCTCAAGTCATCCACCCGCAAAGTCCTATCCACTCGTATCTCTCCCACATCTCTCCTCATCGAATTTTCTATGCGATCCATATAAGTGTTGCATTTTTCCCAATTCGTTACACCCATACTGCAAAATATAAAGTTCATGACATGACATAATGAATCCGACCCAATCAGGCCCAAAAAGAATAATCAAAAATACGAAAATTCTCGATGATGTTTGAGAGCGATGAGATGACAAGAATGACGTCTGAGATGAGTACTTTGAGTGTTTTACCTGGGATGGGTTGTTTGAGTCTTGAAAGTGAGCTTGCTAGCGACTCCTCGCGGATATCGCTGTTTTCCCACGTTTCTCCACCAGCTGATAACTCGTTGAATAGCTCCCCAATCACCTTAACCTCGAGCCCACCACCGTTATCAAGCAAGTCATCTTTGATAGTCGAATCGCCTAGCATGTCAACCAAGGATCCGGATTCTCCAACGGGATCATGCACGTTGGTCGACGCCAAAGACGAAGCTGCTATCCTTCTTAACGATCTCTCTCCATACTTCGACGTCAAGGTTACCAAATACGGTGGTAGAGGCTGCTTCGCTACTGAGTACATTCCGGCTGGTACGGTTGTGCTTGAATGCTCCGAACCTATTAGTTCAACCCTAGTAAAAGCTTTCAGGAAAGAAGTTTGCAACAATTGCTTCAAGTACTTTGACGGTGCTATCATGAAAGTGAAATTGTCTCTAAAGATCGAAGGAACCTTATATTCATTATTCTTCTGTAGCAAAGAATGCAAGGACACGTTTGAACTAGCAGATATCAATGGCATATACCTCAACTGGCTACTTACCGTTGAGAAACACTTTGTGGCTGGGCTAAAGAAACCTGAACAAGAACCCATCGAACCACGCACTTCAGAGCTCAAGCTGCTCATCGATAAAGAGTGGCTGAACGTTAGAAAATGGGAGATACAACGAATGAAGAAATCCAAATGGATTTCCCAGGTCCCTCGACTCGACGATATGGAGTACACTGAGTGCAAGTACATAATTGGAGTTTTGTTCCAGTTGTATAAGGATCAAGAGGCTCCAATCACTAAACCGAACCCTATGTCCAAAGAGTTAAGCTTGTTTAACATTCTACAGTCGACGGAGTCGGAAAAAGTTAGAAAGTATCCTTACTTGCTCTATTCGTATATCAGCATTTTCAAATTCATCAAATGCACTGCTCCAGATGTTTTGCAACCGTTGATTAACTCAGACCTAGTTCGTTCAATTCTAGGAAAGAATCTTTCAAATGCATTTGGGATATGGTCAGAGACGAATAATCCTACTGAAGATAGAGAATACTTCGGGTTTGCGGTATACCCGTCAGCTTCATACTTCAACCATTCATGTGGGCCCAACTTGAAGAAAACAAGGGAACAAAATAGGTTGATTTTCAGAACCCTACATGATATCTCAGCAGGACAAGAGGTATGCATTGATTATGGAAACTACTTGCATGAACCAGTTGATAAACGAAGAGAAGAGTTGAGAGAATGGTTCTTTGATTGTGGCTGTACAAGATGTGAACTAGAAATCGAGCGTAACATAACGGTAGTATAGTACATATATATACATAAAAGTCAATGACCCACTACTCTTTGAGTGTGAAGTCAAATGCATTGTAGAACTTCTTGAATTCTTCACAATCAGCAGTTTCCTTTGCTTTAGGTTGTTGGCATTTATCCCAGTAAACTCGCTTGGGCAAGTTGAGAGTATGTGCAAGAACTCGACGTGGAAATTGGAAGTCAAACATACGCTCTGGATCAGACAATTGGCAGAGGAATACCTTTTGGTAGTTGGGATGGAATACCACAAACTTGATATAATCCTCTTCACTATTGAGGATATTTTTCAATTCCTTGTCATCTGAGGAAAACTCTTTGAAATTCAATGTCTGGTTGTTCTGGTAATTCTCGTTGTTATATCTGGCCTTGTCCTGTAAGGACTTGGAAAACTTTTCTATGTAATCTTCATGGACAGGCAAAATTTGTACGTTATGGTGAACGTTACTCTTTCTGCTGATTTCGAAACTGACTAATCTGTAGAAAGGAGTATTTTTATGGAACGCTGCTGCAAGGGACTCCTGATACTGTTGGATCTCTTTGTAGGTGTCTGTTTCTGTCTTGTTCTGCCCAATCGTAGGTACATGTTCGATAGGGATTATAATTGCATGACCCGAGAAGTTAAGGTTCTTATTGGATCTTGTGAGCGGCCCCTTAGCCACAGTCATATAACTATGCTTTCCAATGGACACAATCATGTGTGTTTCTATGTTTGGGTTTGAGAGACAGAAGAAACATTGGTCTGGTGTAACAACTCTAGTTTTCTTAACTGGGCGAGCTTCCTGACTTGAAGCTTGTAAAGCAACTTCAAGTGGCCTCTTGGTACTTGTATTCTGTGTGAATGGATTTGGTCCAACGTTTTTGGTTTCAACTGCAAGGTCTGTGTCAATGTTGAATGCGTAGAACCATTTCAGACCACTTCCCTCTTGTCCCAAACTTATGAATCTAGTCACAGTCCCATTGTCCCATTTGAATGGCACGTTCTCAAAGAACTTCCCAAACTCATTTCCAACACTAAAATGGTACTTAGGAGTGACCTTGGTTACAATCCGGTCAATGAAAGTGTCTCCAACTAAAGTGAGCTTTTGTTGCACAGCTATAGCTTTTGGCCAATTGTATGTAATCAAGATGTCCACTGTTTTGAGAGATGCTAGCAAAGAATCTTGATTGTTCGCTGTTCCGCTAGCCTCTTGCGCATCTCCTTCTTCTGTTGTTTTCACGGGAGCCTTCAAGTCTTCGGCCGGCCCTGAAACTAACAACACAGTCACCCCAGATTCTAACATAAACACATCAGCCAAGCCATTCAGGTATTTCAAGTTAGGGGTAATATCAGCAAACAGTTCTGCTTTTGCAACTCTATCGCTGATTCCCTGCTTTCCCTCTGTGAAGTAAGTAGGAAGTTGTAATTTTGTAGTAGGAAGATCCACGCTAGACTTTGGCAAAACATCACCTAGCAAGACAACTGCCTCAAAGGGTCCATTTTTATCATGCTGCAAGTTTGCTTTGGTTAGCACTGGATCCAAGGAACTTGGCGATGGGTTTAGAACCAAGATTTTAGACTTCATCTGATGGTGAAAGTCATGTTAGCTCGATTAGCAAAAGGAGATGAGTTCAAGATCAATACTGGAAATCTACAAAGCTGACTAAGCCAATGAGCCTAAACCATGAATTCATATGATATGAAGACCCAGTAGAGTCTTTACATGCACTTGTGTGGCACTACAAGACTGGATGAAGCTTTTGGGATGATTCAATAGTCCCGAATCAAAGCTCTGCTAATTTCATGACATTTAGATGGATGAAAGAAATAAAGAATTCACAATGAAACCCCGTCCACTCTAGATGCAATCCCAGATCCACTAGACCAAAACGGTAGTTGCAGGGACAAACTTCCCAGAAAGTTCACGAAGAAGACAATTCAAGAAATACCACCAAACTTCAGTCAAAGCGAACTTTTCATGTCATTCTAGTCCACAACTGCCAATGAGAGACTCTATTGCGAGATGGAGATTTTGGTAAACATCGATCGCGAAATTTCGTGAATTAAGATCACCACTCTTACGAGTAGACATAAGAACCAAAACAAGCATCATGGATGATAATAGCATTAAGGTCTTGGTAAGAGTTAGACCTCTTCTTTCCCGTGAACTCACTTTAGACGATCAAGAATGTCTTGTTCGGATGCCTGCAAAAGATCCAACCAGAACCATACTCCGTATACCAGCCAGTACGAAGATTCGAACAGAAGCTGAAAATGGCCGCAAGGTGTATAAATTTGATGAGTCTGTTTGGTCTTTCAACAAGGATGATTCAAACTATGTGAACAATAGACAATTTTACACTAAAACTGGTAGTTCACTCGTGGAGCATTTGTTTTCTGGATATAATGTTTGCCTATTGGCATATGGGCAGACGAGTTCTGGAAAAACATATACCATGATGGGGGATAAGTCGGATCCTGGAGTGATTCCGTTGATGGTTGGAGATGTACTCAAGCAAAGAGAAATATTGGTAAATGAGAAGATCAATTGTGAAGTAAAGGTCTCTTATCTAGAGATCTATAATGAACAAGTGCAAGACTTGTTCGACAGGCTGAGGAAATTGAGAGTACGAGAACATCCTCAAACGGGACCGTATGTTGAGAATTTGAGTGAGTTCAGCATCAACACCTACGAAGATTTTGATAGGCTATTACAACGTGGGAATCTTAATCGATCAACTGCCTTTACTCAAATGAATGATGAGAGTTCCCGGTCTCATGCAATTATTACCGTTTCCTTAAAGCAAACCAAATTTAGAAGAGAAGATGAAGATGAAGACGCAAGTGAGGATGATAAAGAAGATGATATTGGCTCAATTGGTGACGCGGATGAAGTTATGTTCTCTAGTATTAAGTTTGTGGATCTAGCTGGATCAGAACGTTTATCTAAGACTAAGGTATATGGACAACAAGATAGAATGAAAGAAGGAACGCTAATAAACAAGTCTTTGACTGTTTTGGGTCGGTGTATTAACTTGCTTTCTGGGAACTCAAATGCTCCAATACCGTATCGTGATTCTATTTTAACCTATATCCTCAAGGAAAACTTAGGAGGAAACTCCAAAAGTTTCATGATCTTCTGTGTTCTGCCATTGGATTTTGAAGAAACATTTCAGACTCTTAACTATGCCGACCAAGTGAAGAAGATTAAGACAACTGCAAGGGCCAACAAGACAAAAATATCAAGCACTCCGATTGACTGGAAGGAACTACAGAAGAACGAACAAGATGTGATCGTGTCACTCAAAGATGAAGTGAAGGAGTTGACTGAACAACTTAATACATTAAGGGAACATTCTCCTGCCATAGAATTGAAACTCCTGAATTTGATAGGATATTTAGAGAATGAAACGGGAAAGCTTAAATTTGAAAATAAGTACTTGAAGTCACAATTGAAGCAGCAATTGGGCCAGCTTGGCGAACTCGAAAGATACGTTGATTACATGGACCACGAATATAATAACTTGTATCTGGAACATGAGCAGAGCAAGCTGAGCGCGGCCAAGAGCATATTATTGGAGAAATGTGAGAAGCAGATGGTAGGTCTAAGTTTGGAGCTTGAAGGATTGGATCCAAAGAAGGTGTTTTAGCAGTTAAAGTCGTTGTAATGGATTTTCACTAAGTATTGCAGTAGAGTCTTGGTGAGAAGGTCTGTTAAGTGAAATTACAAGTTGAAGTGTATCAAGTATGATCATTCAACACCATATTTGTTGTAGTTTCATTAGTTTTTGAGAAATCTGATCATTAATGTAGACTTTCGTCCAAAATTCGTAGAATTTGCAAAAGTACACTGATAGGTTGCTCATTCTTATCTAATATAACTGTAAAGCAGGATTTTAACCTGACTTTTAGAATCTCTTCTAAAAGCGAGTTAGGGTTTTATGTTTCGAATTGGAATTTACTTGGATATAGGTACGTAGTTACCAACCTCTCTCAAGAATGAGTTAGCACACTAATACCAAAACATAGTCTTGCAAGACAGCACTATTTCCGGAAACGTGAAAAAGCCTACAATGCTCTCATTTGTTCATTCAAACACTTTGGCTAAAGTCTATTAGCTCAGGTGTTGAAGTATGCAAATGTCCATTTGTGGCATAGAAATTTGCAGCCATTTTAGCGACATCGGTAAATGTCGTGTGTTTCGATAACGTAAGCTCAACACTATGTGAAGTAGAGCAGATACAAGTATAATGAGGAGGACACCAGTGACAGATGTGAAGGCAGTACAATGCCTTTTGCAGCAATATTATGGTATACAAAGATCACATGCAGTCGTCTTGTAGTGAAATCAACTCGTTTCGACACCAGAGAGAAATCTACACCTGAACTATATTATATGCAATGCGTTATATTACTGTTGTAGCGACTCCCCCACTCACGGCATCCGAAGCGATTTGTGGACTGTAATGAAAGAAGCTAGCAAGTGTTTACATGTATGTGCAGGGTTTTAGGTTTCCATTTATAAAAGTTGCGGTTAATAGGAGGTGATGGAGTTTGGGTGCAAATCCCTAGTAAGAATATATAGGAGATGTATAATTAGCGAAGTAGCAGATGTATCTTTTAAGATGAAGTGGACCCCTACGAGCGAGCAGTGGTAGGCTACAGGTATGCAGCAGGCTAGCAATGCATAATTTCCAATACAAGTTAGCACATAACAGTTCAGCCACTACATCTAGTCTCGCGCACCGCAGCAATTTTCATCATAGAAAACAGCAACTCTCTCCGCATATGTCCCAGACCACCGTCACATCATTCGCAACAGATAAGAGGTGACAAAAGCCAACATTTCCCAACCCAGGCTCAACCTTCTACTACTCTATTTCACTTGTTTCCAGGGGTGTACTCCTTAATAACTTTCATCACCCATAATTCCCACTCTTCCCACCATCACCCATTATCCCCACTCTTTCCAACTCTTTCCAACTCTTCCCAACTCATCCCAACTCATCCCAACTCGCACATGCAAATCACAAACCACACCAACATGAAAACAAGTCATTTCCCTCACATCGAAGCCATGACTCAGCACATCTATTCTGGAAATCCTGCTTACAGTCAGCAGGGCCCATAAGGCTTCCCTTGCTAGTCCATCCGTTTAAGTCCAGAAGCATCCTCACCCCAGTAGTGTCATTCCGTCCCGCACATTGGGGGGAAGACTCCACCATCGCGTACGTAAGAATGCGTACGTAATCCAACAAAGCAACAAAGATAAAAAAGATAATCAATAATTTGCTAACATCAGCGACTTTCTTTCTCTGCTTCTAGTTTACACTGGACCCACAAGCTACGATGAAGGATTCTACCGCTGGCCAGTACTTGGCAATAGCAGTGCTTGAGGCTAAGAATAAAAACAAACCAATGTTTGTCCACCTTGCTGAACTGGGGGTGTCATATGATGTTTCTGTCCCGTACAGCTTTAAAGACAAGTTCGTACTGGTTAAGTTGGTGCTGGACACCAAAGGCTTTTCTATTTTTGAAGAGTGCTACGGCGAGATGACAGTACCAAGTGCGTGTATTGTTAGCGGGAAGGATGTGATCGAAAAGTTCACTGATTTTGACGTTGACATCACCGATCAACTCGATGGTATACTTGAAAAGTGTTCTTCCAAGGAATACGATAATGAACTTTTTAATGACTATGAAGGATTACTCAATAATGCCACAGATGACACCCTTAAGAGTAGCAATGGAGAAAAAGACACAACCACTGTTCAACAGTATCAACACAAGGTGAATGTCTTTAACAAAGAAAGGAAAATGGAAATGGAACGTTTGCGCAAGTTATTACAAGCAGACCAAAAAGAACGTAACGCTCAAAAAGAATACGAATCGATGACCATTCAAGACCATGAAAATAAATTCAAAAAACTGCCGGTGCTTCTGCAAGATGAATGCATACTCTCCATTCGTCTTATTGATGGCTCTATTCTCAAACATACCTTCAAAAGGGAGGATACCCTTGATATTGTGCGTAAGTGGCTCGATGTTGAAAGCGGAGTAGAGATACTTCCACCGATAGCTCTCCCATCATTTGCTACACCATCGTCTGTTGATCCAGTACGGTATGTTTTCCACAGTACTGTTCCTCCCCGTGCCACATTCGATGACATGCAAGAGTTTGAACTGCTTTCTAAATTAAACCTTTATCCTCGTGCTGTTGTTGTGTTGAAGCCAATATACGGCGAACTGCTGGCTGCCCAAGGAGCCTCCGCTGCTGATAATATGAGAAAGATGCGCAATAACGCATTATCTACCATTGGTGGTGGTATAAGCAAGGTTGCGAACGCACTTTATTCTTTCTTTGATTACAGTGTAGCCAATTTGCCTGAATATGGATCAGATGGCACGAGAGAGGAATTCCCTGACCAAGTCATAGAAGATATCAGTCGTTCTGGGTCGCCACTTTTTAATATGTCATCTAAGCCAGTTTCAAGATTACAGACTGTGCTGAAAGATGAGGCGCTGTCAACTATTGTTCCCAGCGAATAATTGAACAATGGAGAAGGAAGACCTTGGTAGTGGGGTTTTGTATGGTTTTTAATTCGGTTCTAGTCCCTATGCAAATGGTTTGAGTAATGAAATTTTGGAATATTGCTCTAATTGAGAGTTGATTAATGAGTATAGGTTTTGAATAATGAGTATAGTTTTGAGATGGATGTAGAGAGAGTACGTGTAGGAGATGAGAAGTGCGTTCAGAATCTGGCTTAGACGAGTCAATCAGTCTTATATTCCTTGATGAGCAAAATCTGAAATAATTGACAGTGAGAACTACGGGGAAAACATCTTGAAGAATTCCTATGTAAGATTGCATATTGTTAACTATGGTATCACATAGTTGATTATGTTCCTTTAGGATCAACCTGCAATGCAGATCATTGGAAGTTTTTCCGTAGCCATGCCTAAGTTATGATTATTCAATAAGTAGAATCCTTAACAAAGAGCAGGAGCATCCCATGGGCTTGACCTAACAAGTTTGGGTTCCATTAGGCTTGGATGGGACAAGATTTATTGTTCTGCTGTCTTGGTCGAATTGGAGACCCCAGATGGACCTCAGCAGGGTATTAGATATCTTGAAGTAGGAAGTCTGGAGTAGAGAAATGAGCGATGGCTCAATTGAGTAGAAGTGCTCTTTCAAGTCCTTTAAGTCTTTTGGTTGTATCAGCTATTATGCTTGTTGCTCTGCTTGTTGCACTGCTTGTTGCACTGCTTGTTGCTTGCTCTGTTATTATACTCATCCAAAACATCTACTGGTGTTACTGCCTATCACACGTTCATTTTTACAATCCAGTTGGGCTAATGAGTAGCAACGGAGGACCGTCAAAGGAATGATAATGTTATATCCGATATCTTGGGTCTATATCCGAGCCACCGCTTACTGATATTAAACATTTGAAATACTAAAAAGGCTTTCCATTAGACGGTCATAGGAGTTTCGCAGTGGGCCTTATACAAGTTGATGGTTAAAGGATTAGCAGTAGTTAGATTCCATTAACTGGACACAGAACATGCCAAACATGCCAAACATGCCAAAACTCTATAATTGACAAAAGACCAACATGGGCATACCCCATACCAATGCTCTTTATTGATATAAACTGCTCCGATATACTTGCCTACGAAGCTAGTCGTCTCGAGAATTATTATTTATGATTTGGTAATTCTTGCATAATATTCTTGTTGCGGCTACATTTTTTGCAACCACAAGAATTTGTGTCACCATGTTAGCTGACGATGAGACGGCGATGAGGTGGAGATGGGAAGTACTTGGTATGTAACCAAGAGGATCGATGATAGTCGAGAAGATTCATAGTTTCTTAGTTAGCAAGAGACTGTTTGGAATACCTAAATTGGAAGTAGCTGTATTTGAGAGATACGAAGTCTTGATTCAGTAACTGAAGAGTACGCTAAAGGATGGAGGATTGACCAGTATTGACCCAGGATATCCACACTAAGAGACTGCAGCACTTCAAATGTAGATATCGGTTGATCAAGCACAGAAACATTAATTCAAAATGTACCTATACGAGAAACCATTGATTTTCCTCTTGAGCCAACATGCACACGAATAATCAACTGCCTTATACCATAGGCATGCCATTTTTAACTATGGTTTTGACAAGCGACAAACCCAAAAGGGCTGTTAGGCCTCCTCAAGCTCCTTGAACCTACTCAATGCGTCGTTAACCTTTCGAACTAGTTTCTCTGACCAGATCACCAAAGGCCACTCGAGCAACTGCACTCACCTCTACCATTCTCAATTAATGAATTCGTTATCCAAGCAATACAAACTCACATTCCTCCTTTTCCGAACATTTAGTTCCACATAATCAAACTTCCTCTATCATCTCATTATTCCTTCCTCCCAGTAAGTCACCATAAGACCCTTCACGTTCACGTCAATGTCCAAAAGTTCATTTTTCCAAGTGCTGTATTTCTTCGCGAAAATATCGAAGAAAACATGATAAGAACATTAAGGTATCTATGCTCAAGGACAGCCAAACAATGAACACGGTCAAAGTGGCGAACCTAGAGTCGCTTTTACAATTCCCTGGTGTTCCCACTGGAGGAGGAGCCAACTTCGGAAACTCTGTTGCTGGTGTAATAGCAGATGCGTCCGTACTAACCTGTGGCTGTCTCACGTCTGAGCTGATCTTCAACACCAATTACAAGCTGCGTTGCCCCAATTGTAAACGTGAGGGTGTTCTGATATTGGCGAAGGTCAAACCATTGAGGGACTTGTACAAGATCATTCAACAGATCAACCTGCTGCTCCTGGAGCAAGGCGGTTCCTCAGGTTCTAGCGTTGCTGTTGCTGGAGGACCACTAATACCTCCGTCTCAACCAGTTGCAGGAAGAAGAAGATCGTCAGCTAAAGATCAGGACCTGATGGACTTGATTGGTTTGTTTTATAAATACGCTAAGGAAGAAGGGTATGGTGAAGTGGTTGTTGACAATTCTGTCGTTGCTCCAATCGATATAGGTGGAAAGAAACAAGTCCTGTTTAGTCAAGGAGCGGGAACTCTTCAAAGCTATGGTCTTTCTGGAGGCACGGGGGCAACCTCATTTACTGGCGGATCTGCTATTTCCGGCTTCAGCGGCTCCAAAAATGCTCTGAACCCTACGCAATATGATTACTCTTCGTTTGGTAACTCTCTTGATCACAATTCTCCTACATTAAATCATCTCATATACGAGAACAATCTTCTACGTGGGTTGAGTGAACAACAAGAATACAACTTCAGCAAATGTTTCCCTTTTCATCGGCTGTTAACTACATTACCTACACAACAGCTCAAGTTTAATCTCCTGGCTGCAATGCTCAAGAAAACCCTGCGCTTCATAGGAAGCAGCATTTACACTCTGGTTGATTTTGCTCGTGGAGTTGAGGTCACTCGTTTTGCATTGATAGCGGACAAAAGATGGGAGTTATACGAATACGTAGCAGCAGCAAAACCACTATTGATCTGTTGCGGTAAGTCTAGTGGTGAGTTTGGAGAAAACTTTGGCAGCTTGCGAATACCAGATGACAATTCTGGTGAGATATTCAACTCAAGTGATTTCACAGATGGTGTTAACCTGGATGCTAGCATAAAGAAAAAGCTTTCACAATGGGACTTCATAAACTGCCAATTGAGTGAAAATTATCTCGTCATATCAGGAACTAAGGGTGTCATTAGAGCATTCAATATTAGAAGAACCTCGCCTGCAAGTAAATTGGGGCAACCAGTTTACACATACTCCACAAACTTCCCTATTCGATGCATGGCGGTATCGCCAAACAGTTCGTTAATTGCTTGTGGAATAAATGCCAGAGAGCGACTCTCAGGAAAAGAGCAACCATTTATCATATTGCACAGAATGGTTGTAACAGCAAATACATTACAATCAGTAGAACCTATTACAATCACAATCCCATACAGAGACCCAATCAAGCTTGTTAGCTTTAATGCTCTGTCTACCCATTTACTCTGTGGAACAATTTGGGAATCTCGATACCTCATTATCAAACTTCGCCAGAATGAGACGTCGGAAAATTATAGAAAACCAAGGTTAATCTGGTCCGATGCCAGTGCCAGAAGCAAATCAAAACTGAGACGTAGTGCTACAATCACGGAAGGGGAAGAATTAGAACCAATAAACGATTCGTCCGGTTTCGGAAACTTCCTGTTGCTCTCACTAGACGAGGCTCCAGAAAAGAATAAGGACCTGGAATTGATGATGTCTAACGAAGGGATAACAGATTTGCAATTTGGTGTGAAGCATCTGAATACTGTGGTAATCACTTCATGCTCCTTGACAAGCAGGCCACCAGTTGTGGTACGGCTTGATGGAGCAAGTTTGGATTCAAACAAGAAAACGGAAACAGATTGTGAAAGTGTTTCAAATAGTATGAGCAGCTACGAAGAAGAAGATTATTCGAGCATTAAATCCTCTGAAGTGATACTCAAAATCAATGAAGTCGGTTCTTCGATTCACAAGTGTGCCTTATCGCCTCGTGGTGATGGTATAGTTTTCCTTGCAAAAGATGGTTCTGTATACTTGGTATCTGTTCCCAACTTTATGAGTGGGACAGGGGTTACCCGAAGAAACCTGGGTGGTGAGTCGAACTCCATTAATGGACCTCGCGGCCCGCCAATTGGAAGTTCATTCAAACGTGTAGTTGTACTTCTTGGAGAAGTTGCCAATGCCGAACGTTTTACGGAAGCTGCATCTGTGAAATTTTCACCAGATGGTGGTAAAGTTTTCATTGTCGACCGTAAAGGAGTCCTTTCCGTATTTGATTTCACAAAAGGTGTACCTGGCGAAGATCCCGATGTTGTCAAGTGCAAGATCATCACGATATAACTAGGAGACCAAAATGAAGCAGTCTACTCATCAATTTCACTGCTCGAATAATGACTTTAATCATAGCTTTTTGCTATGAAGTTGTGAACAACAAGAACAAAGGCAAAGGTAAGTGCTGACATTCGAATCATCTACGCCTGAGGAATAAAAATTAAACTCTCGGATAATTCCTCAGATAATGTTTCCTTTGCTAGTGAATTATATGGTCGAAGCGTATGTAAACTACGTGCAGAGTATGATCGAACTCCGAAACCTTAATTGTTCAAATAAGCTTTTTTATTCTTAACAAGAAATTTTGTTTTTACTCATGTTGGTTCGTTGTTGATTTCATTAGTTCAAGCTAAATGGTCAATCATATACAGCGTTGATTGTTAATTTTTACAAGTCAGCTAATCTGACCAACTTAAGTGCCAACTCAAAAACAGCTACTGCAAGGCATGCTCGAGCATTAAAGTAACTTTGATTGAAACAGAACAATTTTGGGTTGACAAAGAAAGACATATGGATCAAATTAATAAGTAGAATAAAACTGCTTTATGTTGTCAGCTCACATGAAAGAGCATGGTGACAACTCGGTTGCCCTGAATTTATGGCTGTGGTATGCGTAGAATTATGTAGTATCTACAATTGGTGCTCCAGTACGTAGTGTGAGTCTCTGAAATGGGTGCTGATTTGAACTTTTTGACCTTGACTACTGTTAGGAACTGAAGTTCTGAGTTTTGGTGATAGAAACTTTCAAGCGAGTCACCTTTGCTGAATCACCAAAATCAGGTTGCTCACGATATTTAACTATTTCACCTACAACGGTAAGAAAATGTCATGCTTCAATATAGCTTCACATGGTCTTTGGAACATGGAGAGAATTCTCTCTTTGCATTGAATGTGTCAATAGGGTTCAACTGCAAAATGCTTGACAGGAGTGACACTCAAGCTTCACAAAATGAAATCTTAATCAATGTATATTACATTTTACAATCCACCTTGCTTGTTATCCTTCGGGACTAGTATTTTTTTGGGTGCCATTAGGGCTATTTCTGGGGTTATCACATCATACACTAGACCAAAAATACGACAGAATAAATACATGAATATAATAATAGGGATAAGAAAGATTTGAATTTCTTTGGCTTAAGCAGCACTAACTCAGGGCCTTTCATCTCTGAGTAGACCCACTCTAGTTATAGTGTCTAGTTGAATTATGCCTAGGTCGAGTTTTTCAAAGCTGGTGGTTCTATCCCCATCGCACAGTACTTCCCCACCTGCGTAAACCCCACTTCCCCCCATCGTCTTGTCCCTCCCGACCTCCTTGAACTCCACTTTCCCCCATCTTATTGTGCCTCCCGACCTGCTTGAACTCCACTTTCCCCTATCGCATTGTGCCTCCCGACCTGCTTGAACTCCACTTTTCCCCAAGCGTATGGTTAGTTGGCAATGCAATGCCTGCCATCGGAATTTATAGGAACATATTGACTCGACATCACCCCGCCATCCCGGCCCGATCACCCGGCCCTGTCCACCCCCAATGTTCCCCCAAAAACTTTTTTGGGGACCTGTCAAGTGAGATGCGATCTTGACATGGCCAAGAATTTGTACGCAGAAGACAATTCTTCCGCTTATGATGTGGTCAACGTTCTATTCTTATGCTCTATTCTAGGCAACGTCTTTCTCATTATTCTAGGCACTGATGAGAGTGATATCGGAGTTCTTCCCTTACGTTTTCTTGGATCTTGGCATTTTCGTCGCCATAGGTCTATTTTCATAATTGATGAAATATCTTTCGCAACAACTAACATTCACATTGTGTTTGCATGTTTTATGGTTATTAGGATATTGTGCTTGAAATCCAGCCAAAATTGCGGAAGAGGCGGGGTCATGAATGTCCTTAATCCCCAAATCACCCGGAAATCTATTGATCTATTGCGTATTAGATAATCGCTGTGATCTTATTTGTTGGCCCACCGAGTCCTTCCTTCTTATATATTCTGATATCGTTTGACAATTATGTCACCCACTGACGTACTCCGAGCATACCAATTTACTTATAATTCCCCCACACTTCCTTCGATTAGTCATTCTATATAAAATCTTTTCATTATCCACATCTTCTATTGTTTTGCATCTTCTCATATTTAAAATTTAGAATTCAGCTTGTCTAAAAATGACTATGGAAAACAAGCTCTCCAACCCTTCAACAAGATCATCTAGTGTACTTGAAATAACTCAAGTGGCACCACCAACAAAGGAAAAGAGAAAATTCAGATGGAGAGTAGTTGATAATCATTCTCCTAAAGAAATCTATAATAGAACCTTATTCTTCACAGTCTTCATCTTTGGTATTCTTGGTGCTGCTAGAGGTTATGACGAAGGTGGAATTGCTGGTTCCATTTACCAAGTCTCTTTCAAAAATACATTCGGCCTCAATGACCCAACAAAGTCTGATACTGAGATTGCTAACTTGAAATCAAACATTACTTCTATGGTTCAATTGGGTTCGATTGGTGGTGCGCTCATCGCCGCTTTTGTTGTTGATAAAATTGGCCGTATTAGAGCTTTGCAGGAAGTCTGTGTCATTTGGATTATTGGAGTTGTCATCCAGATTACCTCGACCCATGTTGGCCAATTATACGCTGGCCGTCTTATTGAAGGTTTGGCCATTGGTCAAACTACAACCATCGGTCCTACGTTCATGTCTGAGGTCTCTCCTCCCGCCTATCGTGGAATGTTTGGTTGTTTATTTGCAGGTGCTGTTTATCTTGGTATATTCTTAGCTTATTCTGCTCACTATGGTGCTGGTTTGCATATGTCTCCTGAGTCGAATACTCAATGGATTGTACCAACTTCAATCAAGATCGTTTTGGCTGGGTTGGTTTTAATTGGTTCATTCTTCTGCTACGAATCCCCACGTTGGTTAATGAAAGTTGGTAAAGATGATCAAGCTTTGAAAAACTTGTGTGCCTTACGTCATTTGCCTGAAGATCATCCATATATCATCAGTGAAGTTGCTGATGTACAAGATCAAGTCATCATTGAACGTGAAGCAAACGCCAATTATTCAATTTGGAAGAAGTTTAGAGATCTTGTCATGATCAAGTCGATAAGATATCGTTTCTTCGCTATCGCAGCAACTTCACAGATTCTCGCACAATGGAGTGGTGCGAACGCAGTAACAGTGTACGCAAGTGATCTTCTTGGTTTTCTTGGATATACCGGTGTTGATGTGCTCATGATGATGATGGTCTTAGGGCTTGTTAAATTCGTCCTGGCCTACCTTTCAGCGTTCTTCCTCATTGATTTCTTGGGCAGACGTAGATCCCTCTACGCTGGGATTACCTTGCAGGCAATTTGTATTTTGTTCTTTGCAATTTTCTTAAATATTCTTCCACAAGCAGCTGTAAAAGGAACTGTATTGGATACCTCGCAGTTAGCCGCAGCAAAAGCTGCCACAGCTGCTCTTTTCTTGTCTGGTACAGGTTGGACTATGGGATTCAATTCCGTTCAGTACTTGTTGGGTTCCGAAGTGTTCCCACTTGGAATGCGGTCGTTCGCTCAATCGATTACAATGGTGTTGCATTTCACTAATCAGTACGGTAACTCAAAGGCAGTTCCTCTTATGATGATTGCGTTGAAGCCTTATGGTGCATTCTATCTTTTCACGGCAGTGTGTATTATATCCATGTGCTGGGTATACTTCTTCGTCCCTGAAGTATCGGGCCGTTCTTTGGAATCTATGGAAGAAATGTTCAACTTGCCTTGGTACTTGATCGGTAGACGTGGTGCTGAATTGTGCGCTGATAGGTCTGAAATCAACAGAATCTCACACACAGCTCCTGGTCTAGAACTATTAAGTTACGAGGAAAAGGAAACTGTTGAGCAGGTTGAAAATGCCTTTGAAAAGGAACAAGAAAAGGAACAAAACAAAGTATAACTTGGTTTTCATTATCTGCTAATCTCAATAAAAACAATTATATTGCATCCCTTCATTTGACTTCAAATTTGTATATTTAACCATTATTAATTTTGACAACCCATGTATTTCAAAGTCATGAAAGACGTATGCTTTTATTGTGATTCTCAGAGACTAAATTGGCTGCGAAAAAATCAAGAGAAAACAGAAAAACACAAAACCGGATAAACCTTTGCATCTGATTTTGTTTCACCATCTCTTATAGTTAAAGTTTTCTTGGTATAAACATCTCGAGGTGCTAACTTATGCTTATGTACATCTGAATTTGTACTAAAAGATTTGCTTTTTAATGCAGGATTATTGGACAAGTTCAAGGCCATACTAAGAATGATTGAGTTCCTCTTATGGCCATGAGCTGCATTTCGTTATTCTTATTTGTGACTATCCCTACCAATTTGTTGTATGAAACCAATAATTTGAAGTGATTAATCTCCAGTTGTTCAGGCATTGATTTTGACTTGAGGGACATTTATCTGTTTTCACTTATTTCATTGAATATATTTTGAACGATACTATTGATATCTATTGAATCTAATTTGGGGTCATCGACATCAGTTTGCTTATATTCATGTACCCCTTCCATCACCATTTTATTCAATTCAGTCTAGAGCATCGCTCCATTCGCCGTAATTGTCGTTTGTGTCACCAGGCATTCTGGGATTCCCACTGCTAGGAAAAGAATCGCTGGAGCCGAACGACTCTAAACGCATCTTGAAACTAGAAGGCTACCGAAGGCAGCTTCAGAATCTCGAGTCGTTCCAACTCCGCCGTACTGAGAGTACCCACGCACTGCTCACAAAGGCCTCTCTGATATCAGAAACTGCCACAGTGAGAAAAAACACGATGCCTCAATATAGGCCCGAACATCAATATATAAGCAATGTGAGCCACAGTGGAAAAAATCCATCCAAGTTGAAAAGTCATTACACATGCTACTCTTCTTTCTAAGCAAGTATACTTAACTATGTCTATTCCCCCATTATACGAAAGTGCCTTGGACCTCATTGGGAACACCCCATTGATCAAGTTGAACAGAATCCCACAATCTCTCGGAATCAAAGCCCAGGTTTATGCCAAGGTCGAGTTGTTCAATGCCGGTGGTTCTATCAAGGATAGAATCGCCAAAAACATGGTTTTGGAAGCTGAGAAGCTGGGTAGAATCAAGCCTGGTTACACCTTAATCGAGCCAACCAGCGGTAACACCGGGATTGGTTTGGCTCTTGTCGGTGCCATTAAGGGTTACAGAACTATCATTACCTTACCAGAGAAAATGTCTAATGAAAAGGTTGCAGTCTTGAAAGCATTAGGAGCTGAGATCATCAGAACTCCTACAGAAGCTGCTTGGGATGCTCCAGAATCTCACATTGGTGTTGCTAGAAAGTTGGAGAAGGAAATTCCTAACGCAGTCATCTTAGATCAATACTCAAATGAAGCCAACCCAGATGCCCATTACTACGGTACAGGTTTTGAAATTTGGGACCAAACTAAGGGTAAGGTTACCCATTTGGTTGCTGGTGCTGGTACTGGTGGTACCATCTCTGGTATTTCTAGATACTTGAAGGAACAAAATCCAAAGGTTGTTGTCACTGGTGCTGATCCTATTGGGTCTATTTTGGCTGTTCCAGAAACATTAAACAACAGCACTGAGGGATACCTTGTCGAAGGAATTGGTTATGATTTCATTCCAGATGTCTTAAGCAGAAAATTGGTAGACAACTGGATCAAGACCAATGATGCTGAATCTTTCAAATTGGCCAGAAGAATTATTAAAGAAGAAGGTATTCTCGTTGGTGGATCTTCTGGTTCAGCTTTGCAAGCTGCTTTAGAAGTTGCTAAGGACTTGACGGAAGATGACGTTGTCGTTGTTGTTTTCCCAGATTCTATCAGATCTTACTTATCTAAGTTCGCTGATGACGAATGGTTGAAAACCAACGGTTTCCAAGTCGATGAATCACCTGCTGTTTCTAAGTCAGACAAATTCTTGTCTTCCAAAACTATTAGAGACTTGGTTGAAGGTAAAGCACCTGTTGTCACTGTCACCACTGCTGATACAGTTGAAAAGACTTTCCACTTATTGCAAGAAAATGGCTTCGATCAATTACCAGTTTTGAACAATGCTGGGCAATTAGTCGGTCTTGTCACTCTTTCGAAGATTCTCAAATCCTTATCCACCAAGAAGGTTCAAATGACTAACTCCATCAACTCAATCATTATAGATTTCCGTAAGTTGGCCGATTTCGAAAAGTCACACAACATCTCCAAAGAATCTGGTTTCACGAAGAGATCCTACCAACTGATCACCTTGGACACCGAGTTGTCATTGTTGAACAAGTTCTTTGATACCAACTCCAATGCCATTATTACAGATGAAAACTTGAACCCTCTTCAAATTGTTACTAAGGTTGACTTGATCTCGTTCTTGACTAAGAATGTTGCATTTTAAGCTGGCAGTAACTGAATGAGCTCGACAAGACAATTTACTAGCTAGTGAATTCACTGAATTGATGGATGAGGTGAATTTGTAATAGAAAGTGATTATAGTAGTATGATTGCTAAGCCAGTAGTCACTCAATAAATAATAATAATAGAATATATACATTACTTCAAGGGTTTGGTTAAGTAGTGGTCTGAGAGATAATAGCGGCCTCATATGACTAAAAGTCTTGTTCGAGAGGTGTGCTGCAAAAAACGGTTGCAAAAATGTATGCAACCGTTGACACTGCAACCTTATTGAGGTTGTGCTTTGAATGAATTGATAAGGTCCTACTGACTCCTGGTGCTTAAGTTGATAAACATCAAGTTCAAATGTTGAAGAATTGCATACTTCATGAACTGTTTCAAGGAAGTTCGTTCAGTATACTCCACTGCAATTAAGTTTGTAATAATATTTATTTATAATACATTGTAAAGTACAAAGAAGTAAGTAAAGATCAATGGGAAAGCAATAGGAGCAATCACGAAGGTGTGGACGAATTATTGAGTGTTTCAAGATTATCAGGGTATATTTAACCATCTTTGGTTTAAGCACTGCAAATGAAAATGGAACCACAATTAGTAGCCACCAGAACACTTACCAACCACGTGTGAAGGACAATCATTAAAAAGTACGAACGCTCCACCAGCTTCTCGTTTCGTTTCCCAACTAACTTCCCTAAGAAAACTTCCATCTATTATTACAGTTTTCACATGTGCAGAAGGTTGTCAATGGTTCATCTGCGGATCTGGTTTGCATCTGGTAGTAACTCACCTTCTTGTGCTTGCACTTGCTACAAGTGAATCTATCTGTGACGGCTCTCTTCTCCGTGGCACCTTGGGCATCAAACAAGTTCTGCTTGTGCAATTTCTCGATTTCCTTCTTGAGAGCTTCAGGGGCCATGTCGTTTGGACTCATTTTGATGAACTTGTCTGGAGTTATGATTCCAGTTAACAAACGATCACGTAACTCTGGGTTCTTTCTGTTTCTAAGGTTCATTGTGAAGTTACGTAACTTGTTTCTATAGTTATCACTAACATAACTGTATTCGCTGACGAAGACTGAACTTTCGATTTCTGTTGCAATCTTCACTATATGAGACAGTGGGTCATCACGCTCGATTGCCAAAGCTGTGTAAAGTGCACTTACACTTGCATTTCTAGTTGTATTATCGTAAAGAGTGGTATTAACACCATCTATCTTTGGGTTTCTAGGTCCCTTATGAAATTTGCTTTCAGTTGAGCCACTTGGTAAAGCTTTACTAGTGGCAGAGCCATTGGTGGTACCAGGCGTGTTATTAGTAACGGATGATGAAGCTTCAACTGTAGCTGCAGGTGGGGGTCCGGAAGCCTTCTTACTATTTTTCTCGCTCTGGACCTTTTCCCTCCAGCTCCGAATCATCTTCTTAACCAATGAATTGATCTCAGAGTCAGCATGGGATCTGAACTTGTTGACTGCCACCCCAACCTTGGTTTCTCTCAACAGCTTCTCTGTGGGTTTGACACCGTCATTTAAGATATTCAAGAGTTTGAGGATCGTTGCGACATCCGAAGTCTTCTCAAGGTTCGAGACGGTTGACTTTATCTCTTTGGCATCCATCTTGAAGAGCTTCGACTACTGTTGGGAACTGTCAAACCAAAATTTATCAACTGAGTTTTGTCTTCAAATTTTTTTCGAAACAAACTCGAAAATCGAAATGGCAAAATCTGAAAGTCTTAGCAGGAGAAGTGTCGTGAGAGTAAAGCAGTGCTGCAGAACGAGGAAGCTAACAGAGAGAATCAGAAGACTACAAACTGAAGAAAAGACTAAGACAGAAGTCACAACTAAAGAAAAGAAACAAAGACCAAGACCTCACTGTCGAGATATACAATATGAATGGGTTCAAGAATAACACTACAGTATCCATCGGGAAGTTCCCTTTTGATTACTCTGAACTGCAAGTAATGGAAATTGCTAAAGCAGTGGGCCCAATAAAAGACCTTAAGTTGCTCTTTGATGAAATGACAGGAAAGTCCAAAGGGTATGCAATCATTACATACGGTGACAACGAAACTGCAGCACTGGCAGTACGTAACTTGAACTTCATGAACTTACCAAACGGTAGGTTTTTAAGATGCACGTTCGTTCATGATGACTTGGAGAATAGAAACGCTATAAACGCAATGGATAAAGCTGAGCAGGCTAAGGAATCCCAAAGCTCGCTTCCTAAGTTACCCTTTGGTATACAAATTCACCATAATCAGACTCCAGCTCAGGTGATATCTCAAGTGTTATCTAATATAAACAACAAGTCTGCTATCAACATTCTAATAGAAGCCAAGACTATGAGTATTGAATCGCCTGAGTTGATGAAGGAATTACTTGATGAGTACCCTCAGCTCGCTCATGCTTTAGTTGAGTTATCTCTCATGGCGCTGACAACTAACAGAGAGCTTATTGAACATACTGTAAATAAGAGGAAGCAACCATTACATGAATTGAATGTGAATCATGCAAGATTATTAAAGGAGGTATACTCGTTGACCGAAGAAGAATTGAGCGAATTGGATAAGGATAGAAGAGCCATTGTTGAAAAGGTTCAGAAGGAAATTGATTCTGGGGAGTACGGGAAGGTCTTGTGATCCAATGCAATTTGTTTGGAGGATTTGGATGAGATACGAAGAGTATAACGCAACCATTTAGTCTGGACTGATGAATTTGGAAGCTGCTGTTGCAGAGGTTAGATGAGATGCAAACTCTAGACTGGCATTGACACTGCAACTCATGTAGTAATGTTTGAGCTTCATTGAATCCTCTGGATTCTTCCATAGCAAAGAGCAATTGATAGTACGAATTATATCAGCTTTGGGCTTGGTTTTATATCAAGAGATGATAGACACTTCTACGCTCTTGAAAGATCTTTTCTAGACTGCTGCTACTAGTTCAAGTAAAGATGCTGTTTCCGAGGTCTATGATGCCATTGTCAAAGAAGCGATTCTACACAATCCAATTCAAGCTGGATTAGGAGATTAGTGGTTCCTTTTGTGATTATAGGAAGAATAGGACATAACAGAAGGTGGAGTTATTGTTTTAGCGGTATCTCTCATATATTTTTGCTGACTCCATGAAACCTAGTTAACTATATAAGAAATCAATATTCGAATCGGACTCGACCATGTGGGGACATATTTGCATAATGATATGATAGCTTATCTAGCACTTCTAATATGAAAGGTCTTGTGGAACCAACAAGACTATTTTTATGTTAACTTTCTTTCTCTTTACATTCTAGCTATGATTCTATAATTCTATTTCCGTATTCGGGCTCCTTCAAGCTTAATATCGTCATATTGGTGTTTTAGTGGGTCTGCTTGCGCTAATGTGAGGGAATTGTACTCTTTTGGCATCCTAAAGCAAGCGGATATCAAGTGGATAGCCAAGTTTTCATCTTGGTAAAATATTTAAATACATCCCTTCGGTGGATTCTATTGTTAGACTCTTTGGACCCAATTCATTATGCTACAATTCAATGTGTATGGCCGATTGGAAGTCTAATTAAGTATTTTAACGTCTTTTCACTAAAATAGATGTCATTATTAATTGCCCAAGCAAACGTTTGTTAAGGGAGAGACGGCAGCTGGAAATTAGGAACGTCATATGAAGATTAAGTCCTTTGGTATGAACGTTGGCAAATTGATATAGCACTCCAGCTTATGGGTTTTCATTACACTCCAACACCAAATTCACAGGACTCCAGTACATACTAAAGAGTTCTACACCCCTCCTAAGTCATTCACTCGTCCAGAGAAAAACTTGCATATGTGAGAGCGACTTGGTCCTGTCAGTATGGATTCATATTGCTACATCTTTGCATCCACGTATATCCATTTGAAGCTCCATCTTAATTAGTTTCTGTGCCTTCATGCTGAGAAAGAGTTTCCGTACTCAACAATACGGGATATGGTCGGGTGGTTACATGCTTTTATTCTAACAAGTACTAACACACATCCCTGTTATGGTATATAAGTACTACTAAGCATGTCATAGAGTGTGCATGAATCTGAAATATCAACCAGTACTTCAAGTTACCAAACAAGAATGCCACTACATCATGGCTGCAAAAAAAATCAAAAAACATCTTCTTGATTTGCAGCCTAAACACCAATTCCCCCCAATGACCAAATCAATTGCTGATCTCCCTGAGGAATTCCAAACTGATTATTTTGCTATTGATGTTATGATCATCACCATCGAAGGTCAAGATGGGGAATTGGTGTTTTCCAAAGATATGCCTCCACCACACCCTAAAACACTCCACTTTATCATCTGAGAGTGCTCAAATTGACCTACTCGCAAACTGCTAGAGAGCATGGGATTTCTTTTCAAAACAAGAAAGGATCAATGAGGGATCTGGTTCTTGTCAATGTTGGTGAAGAAGCTGCTGCGCACACCTTTACTCTTTCCCCAGACAAACTACCAGGAGGAATGTTAATAAGAGGCAAGTATTCGGCTACAAGTACGTTCCAGGAGAATAGCGAGACTTTGTTAACGTGCGCATGGGTAGTGGAAATCGTTTAGAAGGGCTCCGTGCCAGCAATGGAAGGGCTTGAGCAGTTTGTATTACGGCTTTCTGAACCACTGGGGGCATGCTGCCCACTATCAAGGTTGATAGTGTGATGACGTAATCAATATTCGTTTAGCGGAAATCCCCCATTGGGACAGTGTGTGACGTTAAGGATCCTTTAAATATGCTTAAGTAGGGCACGATATTTATAATTCTATACAACTTTTTGTAGGAAACAGAAGAAGAGGACAAAGCGTATACCTAAATTAAATAAACCCCTTCAACTACCGAGCCAAACAATCACTCCCCTAGCCAAAACAGCCAGAAATTACTACAAGCCCAAGAGCAAGCACCAATGTCTTCTCCACCCAAGAGAAGAATAGAGAAGGACGTCATGGAACTCATGATGAGTAACCTCAAAGTAGCACTTATCGATGATTCAATTCAACAGTTCTATGTTCTATTCGAGGGTCCTAAAGACACAGCATATGCTGGAGGATGTTGGAAGATCAGAGTTGAATTGCCGGACCTGTATCCCATGAAATCCCCCCTGATAGGATTCACCAACAAGATATATCATCCGAACATTGAAGAGAGTTCTGGATCCGTGTGCCTTGATGTTATCAACCAAACCTGGTCACCAATGTTTGGGCTACTCAATATATTCGAGAACTTCTTGCCACATTTGTTGCGGTATTCCAATCCGAGTGATCCTTTGAACACCGAAGCTGCCAACTTGTTTAATAAGGACGAGGCAAAATACACGGAGACCGTCAAGTATTATGTCAAGAAGTTTGCTAGTAATGTTACTATTGAAGATGGAGATGACGGAGAGGATGGAGGCAGTGACTTAGAGGACGATGAATTAAGTGATGTGGGGAGCTTGTCAAGCGATGAAGAATAACTTCGTGTGAACAAGGCCATGTCTCCTCCCACCTGCCTTACTCTAAGATCATCATTAATTACCAACCTCGCTATGCCTGAAAACTCATATAACTTCTACAGTACGGGTACTGTCATATATAGAATATATGAAAATAGGGACTTACGAGTTGTAGTGCAACTTGTGGGGTAATTGGTGGAGATCCATAGGGTATGTTTGAGGAGCGACGTCTAATATAGGGTAAATTGATGGGAAAGGAGCTCAATTATTCTTGTTAACTGCTTCGTTGATGCTGAAGTTTGCTGGAGGAGCCTATGATGATAGACTCTTAGATTAAGCACTGAAGAGGCTTATTCTGCCCGCAGCACCACCTCAGGATGAACTTAATATCTACATTAACTGCATACACAAAGAAGCCTTCGAAGCTGACCTCCATCAAGACTTATCACCGCTTCTACGAGAACATAAATTACACATTAAACCCATGCCATGGGAGTACTTACCATGAGCAATTACCGTGAGTACATCATACCGTGAGCACATACTATCAGGATATTTCCAAGCACATACCATCAATGAATACTATATAATTACATACATTGAATATATATAGCAACATTCTCCCACGAGCATTCTCCCTCTAACTTACTTCTGACTTACCAGAATCTTAACGGATGCATCCTACTACCTCACCAACCTTTCCTCACCAACTCTTATGCTTCACGTCATCTTATGCTGCAAATTCAAGACATTATGGCTACGACATTTTGTATTTGAGAAGCATGTCAAAACGATCATCACCATAAAGTACTAAACTACTCAAGACCCACCAGTATGACTCAAGCAGAGGCGCAGAACAAAGAGGTATCTAGCGACGACTTATACCGCCGATCAACCCAGTTTGAAGTGTGGTCATATACCACTGAATCGTTCCAATTAACCAAACAAAAGGCAAATGAATCAGGTAGAATCAAAGCTACTCAGAACTTCGAATCAACTCTTAAAGAGTTAGCTCAAGAACTGCCGGCAGTCTATGAACAATATAAAGGTGAATTGAATACTTCTTTGCTTGATTTGCTCACATATGAGGAGGAAGCAAAGTATTTGAACTTCTATCTGAAGAATATCGTGCAGACATGCAATCACTTCAAAATGCCTACCCAAGTTAAAGCTACTGCCGTTTCATTCTTCAAGAAGTTTTATATGGTGAATTCAGTAATGGAGTACCATCCAAAGAACGTATTATACACGTGTGTGTTCCTTGCAACGAAGCTGGAGAACTATTTCATATCGATCAACAGTTTTGTGAAAGCTTTGCGTAATACCAACCCCAAGGACATATTGGACTTGGAATTCATAGTGTTGCACAGTCTCAAGTTTACATTGATGGTGCACCATCCATTCAGACCCTTGTATGGATTCTTTCTAGATTTCCAAGCTGTTTTGTTGCATCCATCTCCATTGATGTACGATGTTCTGGTGGATACACTTGGCCTGCTATATGACAAGGCCAAGACCTGGCTCAATACATATGCCTTATTGAGTGACGTTTCCTTCTTGTTTTCACCACCGCAGATTGCCTTGGCTGCAATGTACGATACAGATAAGAGAATAACAGATAGGTACTTGAAGAAGAAATTTTTAAGAACCGAAGAAGAGAAACAGGAGGAAAAGAAACTCGAAAACGAAGAGAATCAGAAGAAGATAAAGGAAGAAAAAGAAGTCAAAGAGGAGACAATCATAAAGGATGAAGAAGGGCTCGCTCAGGAACCCTCGATAAAGCTGGAACCCTCGATAAAACAGGAACCTTCCATCAAGCTGGAACCTGTGGAAGACTCTATACCTACGATACCAGATGAAGAAAAGGAAAAGGATCCACACAGAGAGCAATACGAGACCCTTGTGAAAACCGTCAGGAAATGTATCAAAATAGCGAAGCAACTTCCTGAGACTACGAGAGAAGAGAGTAAGGATATAGATAAGAAGTGCTATTTTGCCTTGAATCCAAAGAGATTGATTGAAAAGAAAAAGAACAAGCTTTTAAGTCCGTCTCCAGAAGAGGTTGTTGAAGTGTTATAGTGGGGAAGATGGGAGCAAGAAGACTTATGACACTTTAAGGCTGTTAATAATAGAATGAGACGGAAAGTAGCACTCAACCCTATATGTAAAAGATGCGTACCACCCTGATAGAGTAGTAATTTTATTGCAACCTTGAGAATACCAGAGTACCCCCATTCAAGTAGCCAGTATATTAGATAATAATGACAGCAATAGTTTCTCACAACCCAGAACTGACTCTTTATCCAGGTAACTGATCTAGACTCACTATGTTGCTGTGTTGCTATTGCTATTGCTCTGAAGATTATTTCGCAGCCACTAGAACATGCCCACCAACACCGCACGCAAGCTGTACAATACCTGCTTTAAACAACCATTTACCAAAAGAAGACATTACGAACTCACGCTAATTCTTCTTTTGTACGCACTCTAATGGTTTTGCAAATACGGGACCTTAATCCCTAGGAGCTGCCACACTGACAGCTCCATAATATTTCTCTGCTTGTTGAATCACTTTCTCTTTACGGCCATTTCCCGCCAATTTCGCGAAACTGAATGCGCTAAAAAGCTGACAACTGAAAATCGTATATAAGTGCAGTCGAGATTCCTTAACATAGCTCCCTCAATTAACAAATGTTGGCTAGACTCAGACCAATTATGACCAAAAGAACCCTTGCCACTTTCGAATCATCCCAACAAGTGTTGGCATCCTTCCACAATAAGGACTTGATCCAGACCAAGGGTTATGTTAATGGTGAGTGGATCAACTCTACCTCCGGTGGTAGCTTCACTGTTGAAAACCCAGCTACAGTGCCAAACAAGGAGACCAGTTTTATTGCTGAGGTAACATCAATGACTACTGACGATTACGAAACTGCTATTCAGCAGGCTAATGAGGCTTTCAAGCTGTTCAAGAAGACTACTGGCCGTTATAGAGGTGAACTCTTGCACAACTTATACAAGTTGATCATAGAGAACCAAGAAGATTTAGCCAAGTTGATTGTTCTTGAGAATGGTAAGCCATACGCCGATGCACTCGGAGAAGTCAAGTATTCCGCTTCTTTCTTTCAATGGTTTGCGGAAGAAGCTCCTCGTATCTACGGTGACGTTATTCCATCCTCAAATCCTCTGGCCAGGATCATTACATTGAAACAACCAATTGGTGTTGTCGGTATCTTGACCCCGTGGAATTTCCCTACTGCTATGATTGCTCGTAAGTTGGCTGCTGCCACTGCTGCTGGTTGTACATCCGTCATCAAGCCAGCTGACGAGACTCCTTTGTCAGCATTACTGTTAGCATACTTAGCTGAAAAGGCTGGTTTCCCAGCTGGTGTAGTAAATGTATTACCATCCAGTGATGCTCCACTGATTGGTACCTTCGTTTGTCAACATCCTCTTATTAAGAAAGTGTCCTTCACTGGTTCTACAAATGTTGGTAAATTGTTAATGAAACTTTCCTCTTCCACTTTAAAGAAGCTTTCCTTTGAATTGGGTGGAAATGCTCCTTTCATTGTATTTGAAGATGCAGACATTGATGCTGCTGTTGAAGGTGCTTTTGCTTCCAAATTCAGATCCAGTGGTCAAACTTGCGTTTGTACAAACAGAATATATGCTCACGAATCTATTGCAGAAGAATTCACTAAGAAATTGGTCCATAAGGTTCAATCAACCACCACTTTAGGTAACGGGATGTTAGATGGTATCACACATGGACCTGTTATCCACAATAGATCCTTAGCTAAGGTTAGAGAACATATTGATGATGCCGTTGCTAAGGGTGCAAATATTTTACTTGGTGGTAAACACCGCACTGATATCGGTGTAAATTTCCATGAATTAACCATTCTTGGGGACGCTACTGCTGATATGTTGATTCATGATGATGAAACTTTCGGTCCAGTTTGCCCTGTTTTTACCTTCAAAACCGAAGATGAGGTTGTGGCTTTGGCTAATGATACCGAAGTTGGTCTTGCTGGCTACTTCTACTCCGAAAACATAAAAAGAATATTTAGAGTTGCTGAAGCTTTGAACGTTGGAATGGTTGGTATAAACACTGGCTTGATCTCAGAAGCTGCAGTTCCATTTGGAGGTGTTGGGCAATCTGGATTTGGAAGAGAAGGTTCTAAGTATGGTGTTGACGATTATGTAGTTATTAAGACTGCTGTTTGGGGTGGATTAGATTAGAAGGCTCATGCCAATGGATATCACGGAATAAATAAACTTACATACTTGAAAATAATACATATGCGTATTAAGTTCAGGCCTCCCTTTATGATATAAGTGAGCTTCTTACTCATTCTTAATTCATGAATTTAATCAAGCTATTGTATTTCTAGACATGTAGAGGATGAAGAGGATGAACGAAGAACCAAATCTAAGGTCTCAAAATACATCTTTCTTGCAGTCTAATATATTTTAGTTAGATCTAGCTCTATTTAGTTGTTTATGACTTCAATAAGGAAGTATCATGCATCAGTAACTTGTTTTGGCAATGCTTCTAACCGAGCAAATAGCTTAAACTTATTAAGACGTAGTTACCTTCATGGGAAGCCATTGCCACTTGGGTTGTACGAAGGGTTGTAGGATTCCTTGGTATGTGGTGCAGCATACTCGCTACTGCTATTATAGTTGCCCGTAACACTGTCTGTAGTGTTATAGTTGTTTTGAGTCGCACTGGGAATATCTCTATATGCCTGTTGATTGAGATGGTGATTACCTTGGGGATAGTTTATTGGTTGAGTTACAGGTTGCACTTCTTGTTGAATTTGCAGGTGGTTGATTTGCAGAACATATGGTTGGGGAATATTTTGCTGTTGCTGATGTACTTGAGGTTGATGACGCAGAGGTTGTGGAACTTGTTGCAGTGAAGTGTGTTGGATTGGGTGTTGCTGTTGTGGGATTTGAGAGTGTTGCTGATAAGACTGCTGTTGATGTTGGGGCAGATGATTCGGAGGAAGTTGACGATAAGTTTGTTGATGTTGTGGCAGCTGCTTGACTTGGATTTGAGGTTGTGAAATTTGAACCTGTTGTTGATATTGTTGTTGGGGTGACTGTACATGGTATTGAGCATGATTCCCTGCTGTGCTTTGCAGGTATCCAGTATTTGGCTGTGAAATTGCTTGCTGCTGGATCACTGGCTGGGTGATCTCTGGTTGTTGAACTATTGGTGTTACTACCGGTTCAAGTACAGAAGTCACGGAAGCCTTAGCCTTTTCATACTCGGACATATCTGGATTTTCCACTTGTTCAAATGACTGGACTTCTCCAGGAATTTCCACAATCTTTTTTGAATTATCGGAAGCACTGAAAACAAGGTGTCTACCAGGGATAGAACGCTCATATAATTCCACGATTTCACCTCCAACACCAGCTAACCCAGCCTTACTCTCTAATTGTATTTGTAACTTGTTTTGTAAGCGGTCAATATCCTCATCACTTTCAGTTTGTTGATTTCTTGCGTCCTCTTTCAATTTATTAATCTCACTCTTGAGCTTGTCCAACGTCTCTTGGTCATACTTGAACATATCGTTCAAGACAATTGGTTCAGTAGCTAGTGGCACAACTGCTCCACGAATCAAGTCCATGTTCTCGATATACTTCACATAACCAATAGACTTGAAAGTAAGTGAAAACAATCCACCCTCTGCAGTCACATCACTCACGATAGATGACGGAAAGTGCTTGAGCGTCGCTGGCGAGGCCTCATATTTGGTGGGCATGAGTGTAGCAGTGCCACCATTCTTTTCAACGCTTAACCTTTGTCTTTTGTATTGAGACATTTGAGTTTCTTGATATGTTTAATGTTGAGTTGAGTGAGCTCTGACTTCCAAACTTTTGATGTTTTGGAATTTCGATACTCGAACATTTTTAGTGAAAATGCACGACTTCCCTCAGTGTTATAGTGTATCCTCTTGGGAGTACCCTACTGTCTGTTGTGTGCAATGGTACCAGCAGAGAGGGTCATCGATTCTAAGGGCTGATCTTATAGCTTCAATTATTTGGAATGCAATTTCTTCGGCAGGTTCCGTACTTGTACTACTCACCTGGGAGTGGGTAGTTCTACTACGTGCCCCAATACGATCATGAGAGGCTCTTGAATGAAGAATTCCAGTGCTATTCGCTAAATACTGAATATACACAAATGTTAGCCATTGATAACATGAACTTGTTGATGAGATTGCAAGATCGTTCATACGTAATGTCGTTCTTCGAAAGAGCGTAGTGGCCGTAATATAATTAGCTACAAAAAGTTATCTAAAGCATTAATAACTCTACAACAAGGAAGAGAATTCCCAAATATTATATTTCAGTGCTTAAAGAATTCGATATATTATGACGATGGACTATCACTCTTCGATGTTACAAAAGAAAGACGTTTCATTGGGCATTTCTGACTTCATTCCCTTTCCCACCCTGTTTCAAATTTGAATCTTTGCAACCCTCTTTCCATTTTGAGACAGATTTGCAACCACTGATTCGATTCAACATGTGAAACAACAAAAGCATACACAGCCAGGTCTTCGTGGCAGTTTTTATTTGTTTTCTGACCTGTTTATTTAGCTACGAAGACGTTAATTTACCTTCTAACGTGTTTCCCTTCCTTTGAACTCCTCTATCTTAAACAATGAATGCAATTGAAACTGATTTGGTGAAGCTTTTGAGTCTGGTCAAACAGGACTTCGATATCGGTATAGTTGCATTAAGCAAATTCAAACTTAACTTGTTAAAATCTGCTTTATTTGATGAATATACTGCTCGGCTTCCTGGTGTGAACTCAGCGGTGTTATTATTGCAAGAAATCTTTTCCACTCTTGAAAGGTCAATTAACCATAGTGAAGTACAAACCTCCAACACGTCTCTATTCATCATTTGTGTTTTGGTTAGTGACGTCGTTCAAGAGACGAGTTTTAAGATTATAGAATTCTGGCCATTGCTTCTTGGTGTGTGTCCCATTCACTCCGATTCTCAATATATTTCAAAGTTGTTATTTCATACTCAACGACAAGTTGGTACAAGCTGGCTCTCCGCAAGGATTTTGCACAACATTGTCAATTCGCCAACTGAAGGAAGAAAGGTAATTCAAGATCTTATAGTCAGTCGAAATATGCTTGACGGCATTAGCTCAGTTTTCAAATCAAATTCCGACTTCACAACTTGCAACTACTTAGCTGAAATAGTTGATGTGGTTCTTCCAAAAACATACTTCAGTTCGCCATGTAAAGCTGGTTCTCGTGCAATTATTAACTTCTTACGTGGATTGAATCCTAAGTTTCGGGGATTATTGCACTTGAAGTCAATTGAATGCAAACAGAACAAGCAACTCAATTCTCGCAAGGAGGGAGCCCTTAGTACTGTTCAGTTTATTGAAAAAATAGTAATGATAGCTTGGATAAGCGAAGGTTTTGGTCAAGATTCAATTCCAATTTTCTTTGATCTAAGAAGATTGAGTCAAGTTGAATTCTCTGAGATGAAGTTTGTCCTTTCCTTCGCTTCCCAAGCTGCAACAACCCAAAGTTTTGAAATTATTGAAGACCAAATTGAGCTTGTTGCCCTGTTGAAAAATGTTGAAGACTCTCAACCTTTGGTTTCTCATCTACTAGCTGCAACGAAATGGTTGCAAAATCGATTTAATTCTAAAGTGGAAATTATTTCAAAGAGTTTGAACAAAGAATCCAAGAAGGAATTACACAGTCGTCTGAATATGTTGGAGGTTCGAACAACTCAATTAAATGTGGAGGACAGTCAGTCATTTATTGAAAACAACTCGGGTGAGGTTAAAGTGGACTCAATTCATTCACCCCAATCGTTCCTATCGCCGTTGAAGAAATGGGAAGAGGGAAGCCTTGAAGAAGAGAATAACCTTGGAAAATCAGGTATTTTCACAAATAGTGCTTGTGATGAAATACACTTTCTGGAACCAGAATCTGTTTTTGAGTCTACCCCAAGAAATGTGTATACATTTGGAAGACAATTGAAGGCAAATGAATTGAAAGGGTTAGCTCAGTCGAAGATATCAAATCATGTAATAGACAATATACCAGTTGCGAATCCTCAGGCTTCCATGAAATCCAGAAATTTAGGCACTTCCCCGAAATATACCTACTGCTCCAGGGATGTCGAAGATACTCAGGTTTCGTTTCCACTTTCCTCAAGTCCCTCGCAACGTTCCGATGTGGATGATGACGATTATGAAGAAATTGATGACTCAGATAATGACACCATGGATATGGACACCCAGCCATTTAGAAGTCGTGGAACCAATATCGTGGTGTCCAGCTCTTCTTCACCAACTCAGAACACGATGCCTTTTAGGACTGCAAAAAAAATCATTTGGGCTGCAAATCGAGCTATGTCTAGACATGACGAAAGTTTCCAATCAGATGAGATTTCAGAAAGGTCATCATTCATGGTAAATTATTCAATGCCTGAGCTCCTTAATCTGAGAAAGTCCAATGAGATGAATTACCGGGCAATTGAAGTAGCTTTTGATTCTATAACCTCTAATTTGATTAACAATGTTAAATCGCTTGAGCATTCAATAATTGCCAAAAGGAAAGACATGCTTAATGCATTAAATCGGGATTTCAAATCAATTGAAATGAAGTTTGAACAAGACTTGATTCAGTTGCAAGAATTATACAAGGAGGAGCTTGACAAATTTTTCGATATTATGCGGCAGCAAACTTGATTCCAACTATCTTTAGTATTTTTACCTGCTATTCTGGTAATAATTGACCTGCAATTTTCTATACGGCTTGCCCTTGGATGGCATATTTTTTTGCTAAATATTTCCTTTCGGCAGGCAGTTTCAACGTACCAGGTTCCTCATACTTTCCAGTAGATTTAAGTGGTATCACTATGGCTAATTTAAATTACCACACTGATGCTACAACAAAATTGTCCAATCTTATTGGTATGAAAATACAACTGTCTCTATCAGAAATAAATAAAAGGTGAATGTTAAGAAAGATCATAATGTGGTACCGATAAATTGTCAAGAAAATATGAACTTGCATTAGCTCTCTGGAGTTTTAATGAATATGAAGGGGACAGGCGCAGTCTAATAATCAGAACGGAGTTAACTCGCCATAAGTGACTCCTCTATTCCATCTATCAAGTTGTCAATGTCTTCCACCTTTAATCCACAACTCAAACTAATCAACTTCCGGTACTTGTACATCTTTTTGTCTATACCAAAGTTCTTCACGCCTTGTGTCAATTGAACCATCAATTTGTTCTTTTGCAATTGCAATTGAGTCAATTCTATTGCATACATTAATTGTTCTTCAAGTTCGTCACCGTTCGCCGATTCAATTTCGGCATTAGCTTCTGCTGAGACATACTCCTCCTCTTCAGCTATCGCACACAACTCTAGTGCCTTCATCTGCAAAACAGATTCTAGTAACTCCTCTTCTCCTACTCTTATGGTAAGCTCTTGTTCTTTGATTTCATCTGAAAGCAAAATTTCACCCTCAGAAACAGATTTCAATGTTGCCAGATTAACGTATCCTCCCAATGACTTACGGAATACTTGTAGCAGATCCTCATTCAATTGGGTTTTGGCCTCGATCTCTGCCGTCAACCTCTTCGTATCCTTATTCAATTTATGCAATTCCTCGTTGTAAGAGTCTGATAATGAGTTGATCATTCCACTTATCATTGAGGATAAGTCATTCATCAGTAGTTTAGCTTCTTCCGTATCATACTCTGGTTTCTTGATTTTCCCATCTTCGCCCAAATTGGGAGGTCTAGGTTTGTATTGCACAACAGTGTCCCCCACTTGCACCGGGGTGCTTTCCACAGTACGTTCTGAGATGACAGCCAAAGGTTGCTTTTGGGTCGATTGGCCTCTAGAGTTCTTGATTGGGGTTGACAAAGAGTCAAAGCTAGTGTCGTGAATTTTATCGTCTTCATAGTCTTTATGCTCGATAAATATATTCGACTTTTTATGATCTGCCTTAACAAAGGTATGCCCATTGGCTGTATTTACATTCTCATCATCTTCAATCTCATCCGTTTGAACGGTGGTACGCTGAGTATCCGGAGTTTCAATTGTACCATTCCTGTAAGGTTGGACAGGAGTTGCCAAAACTTGATACGATTCTTGGAATTGTGGGGGCTCCTCTCTTGCCTGCTGTGGAAGCATTTGGGAAGGGCCGAGTTGTTCAACAGAGATTACATCTCCAGAGCCTTGAGATAGTTGTTGATTTTGCAAATCGTGGTCTGTCTCAATTTGCTGGGACAAGTCTGCCGGCTCTTTTTCTTCAGAGTAAGAAGAAATGTTATAAAGTAATATCATCTGCTTGGCATTTTCCTTGTTGATATTTTCTAAATCATCCCTCGCCCCATAATTCATCAATGCCTTCATTATCTTTGTGGAGCCAGCCTTAATCGCCAAGTGCATACATGTATCCCCATTAATATCCTGATGATCCAAGACATTCTTCAACAAGTCCACCTGTGGTTTGTCTGATGTATTGGATTGACTAAGTGTTGATAACTTATTCAATATTATCTGCAAGTAATATCTTAAACTCTCATATTTTGACTTAATCTTTGCAAACTGACACAAATAGTGTAAGGGAGTTCTACCGTTTATATCAGTGTTGATCAAACATAGTTCCAAGTCATCCAATACTTTTGGAAAGTTTTTCAATTCATAACAGTTGTTAAACGAAATAAGTTTCGATAAAGGATTAAGACCGAAATTATTCACTACCAAAGGATTTGATCCTTTGATTAATAGTAAATGTATCATTTGGTAGTTACCAATGGAGGCTGCCCAGTGTAATGGAGTATGACCCTCGTCATCAATAGGCTCATTTATATCAAAATCATAAGGTAAATTGTTTACGAAGTAAGGGATTTCTGCGTTATCATCACTGAAAAATCGAAGCAATTGCAGTGCATATGACTCCTTTTCAGGTATGGAGTTCCTTGAAGTATTAGCAGATTGTGGAGGTGGACTGATTAAAGATTCATCGGCATAGCCTCTCTTGTCCGGCAATTGATATTGTTGCAGGGCAGCAATGTGGTCTTCATTTGATGAAATAGACGTATCGCTATCCTTGGATAACTGATTATGGTTAATTTCGTCTTGAGACCAATTTTCATTGGTTGACTGCGACAGTGGTTTACTTTGATGCATAGCTATCAACTGTTCTTGAAATTGATTCGGATACTGTCCGGCATAGTATTTGGAAGCCTGATTCTGATTTAACTGAGTATTCTGATCAACCGGATTAAGTGGAATCTGTTGCATCTGAGGAGGTCCTCTTTGAAATTTCAGCGTTTGTTGGGCTTGTTGAGCCTGCTGTAACTGAATCTGTTGAATCTGAGCCTGCTGTTGTAACAGCACTTGCTGAGGAAAAGATTGCATTTGTTGCAATTGATTCTGTTGTAGTTGCTGTTGCTGTAATTGCTGTTGCTGTTGATGTAATTGTTGTTGTTGCATTCTTTGCATTTGAGCCTGATAGATCTGGAAGTCTTGCTGTATCGACTGGTTATGAGGAGTGAATTGGGGTTGGCCCTGAGATGCTGAAGTATCTAAATGCGAGGGTACTTGAGCAGGGTGACCTTGACCTTGATGTACCTGTTGGAATTGCAGCACTTGCAGTGGTTGAAGTTGATTCTGTTGGCCCGATTTAGATTGACCTTTCTGCGGCTCTTGAGCAGAATTCTGTTGCATTGCAAGAAATTCACTTTGTTGAAATGTTGGAGGTAGTTGTTGAATTTGAACTGGTTGATTCTGATTAAATTGCATGAAAGGCGGATTTAAGCTACCTGGGGTTTCCAAAGTTTCTCCCTTATACTTTTTGGTTGGAGTTTCATCGACCTTTTTATTCTTCTTTGTATACTTTCTCTTCACGGGGGTTGGTTCCTTCGGAGGAGGCTTCACCTTACGGGGGATATTAAGACCAGGGTCCGATAAGTCCAAGTACAATACAGGGGCCATTGAGCCAGTGAGACCATATTCTGTGGCCAATTTCTGAGCATCTGGGAGTGGGATCCAAGTTCCTTGGAATTTTCCAAATCCTCCTTGAACTTTCTCGTGCAATCCCAGTTGAACACCTTTCTCCAAGATCTTCGTTCTTTTGGCCTTAGGGAAGTTACAGCATTTGAGGATCTGTGTTGCATTGACCCAGCCATCTTTGCATCTTCTCATGATAGGAAATTCGTTGACAGTACATTCAAACACATCCGTCTTTTCATGGAAGTTAGTAAAACTGGAGTTGACTCTTGGAAAGCAAGCATTCTCGTCTCCCGATGCGCTGGATTACAACCAGCGATTCCGTTCAACAAGGCACCTTGTTCAAAATACGTACGTTTGAGTAGGTGGCACGAAACACCTTTGGCTCTTCGCTCATCTCTTTGCTTTCAATTACTGAAGCCATACCAGTGTTCGTAGGAAAAGGAATGTGCTTCGTTTTTGTTTCCAACTTTTTTGCTGAATAGAGAAAATTAGAGACGCGTGGATTTTGTGGGACGCGTGTAGAGCAAGCTGATGATTTGTGGAAAGGGGAAATGAATTGGTGTTGGAGACAGCCTCAGATTGAAGTAGATTAGCAGTTGGTTCCAGGTGAAGTTGTAGGTGATTGAGGATTGGGGAGTCATAAAGATAGTTTTGTAGTAGCAATTGGGCAATGGAAGTGCGGCTCGTGGAATTTTTCAATTTAGACAGTTAGCCTCAGTATCTGGCAGATAGTGTTGTCAGTACTGGGTACCTATGCTCATGGTTAGCAGTTTTAGTGATCCAATGTCGGTACCTGGCAACAAGAAGTATCAAGGGGATAGCATTAAGGAATTTTCATTTAATGAAGTATCGAGTACTATGGGTCTGATTGATTTAGGTTACGTTGGGGGCTTCGTCGATTGTGGTGGTGAAATTGTCTGTTGGAATTGGTGCCTAATCTGATCATTTTGCAGCAAGAAGGTGAGTCAATTCACAGTGGGTAGTCAAAAAGTAAAGAGTTAGACCTGTTAAGGATCAAAGTCTTTAAGAGGCAGGAAAGTTCTGCAGCAGTCGCTAGATTCAATGCTCCACAATCGCTAGCGTGGATGAAATGAATAGCTTAGATGGTTATTGATGGTACAGTTACATGCAAAGCACCGAGAGAACAGGTCCACACACTATAGTCCCAGTATCACTGTTCGCTTAGATTGTATCTAATGTCAGAGAAACCATGAACCTGGTGACCTTTGCTTGTTGAACAATAACTCGACTCTATGCATATCCACTAATCACTCAACTCTGGTTCTGACTACACAATCTCCAAGTTTGGGCTGCAAAATTTTGCATTTACTAAAAATGTCCAACATGCTTCATATAAGAACTTACTTGTACGACGAGTGATAGTTAAGAAGAACCAAGGGAAATGATGAAATAGCGTATCTCGATTGCTCACATAAATCCATGAGTTTAGTAGAGACTCCGCCACCAAAATACATCTAGTATGTATGAAGTTTTGGCCTTGCCAACAAGATGAACACCTCTGTCTGTACTAGATCCAACCAGCTCTCTATTTAATATAACTGGCTTCAATACGTTATATTTTATGTCTATATTCTATATTTGTATTGTCTATTGTGTCAATTTTGATTCATCTACCAACTCGCTACGCAACCCCACAATAATTAGCAAGTCACCATCACCTCTTGTCAAATCACCACTGTCCTCTTTTATTATCCTTGCGTATCATTCAACAATTTCTCCATACCCACTGAAGTCAAATTGTTTGAATCCGAGTAAATTTGCCATCTTTCACGAACCGTCTTACCATTCCATAACTCACCTTCAGTCAACTTAGGAACCCCCAAGCGTTCAATAACACACCCGGATGCCAAATTTCCCACGATACTACTCGCAAGCCAATCCCCATCGGTGAGAATAAACGCAGCGACAAAGGCTCCGCAAAAGGTATTTCCACCTCCTGTAACATCCACAACAGCAGACTGATCAGTATGATAAGCAGGTAACATTAAAGCTTTCTCGCGAGCTATCGTTTGGTAAATACAGCCGTAAGGTCCACATCTAATAAGCACTCCGGAATTGGGTTTTCTTAAATATGGGGTGAACTGTGCAACCACATCTTCAAATGGGGTTGTTTTAGGAACGCCCAAGAATTCACAAGCTTCATCGAAGTTGGGAGTGAAGATATCAACTTTTGCGAGTATCTTTTGCATCAATTGCAAGTTCGTGGCCTTGCAATCTGATGGGTTTGGTTCAAAAATATAAACTGGTTCTGGCAAGTCCAAATCTGTAGCTATTCTCGCATTATTGATCAAATCGACCAGTTCATCAAACCTTAGTACGGCACAGCAGAAGTGGAAAGACCTGGAAGTCAAAAAACGTGGGTTATTCAAGATATCAGAAGCTTCAACACGTTTCTTGGGAGCAGTATGTTCGAAATGTCGAATATCATCTTCGTCATAGTAATTAACCCCACGATTGGTTAGTCTTGTTGCATCATATCTCCATTCAATGCTAGTCTTCCACAGAAGAATCATTGGCTCGATCTCCTGGGGAAAGTCAGAACCTTTATCGAAAACCAGACAAACTCTGTCACTCGACTTTGGGCCAGTAGCCATTCTAGCACCAACAACAGCATACGAACCCCCACCACCGAGGATATTAAGTTGAGCAGCCTTATTGAGTGATGGATGGAACTTGTTATCATCAATGATAAACATCCCTAGGGTAGTTATGATTGGTGTGGTCATGGCAAAGTCCCTTTCAGTGCTTGATGTTGGTACTCCCTCGGAGGAACCGGTGTAAAAAGCTTTTGAAAAATTAATGATAATCGAATAACGAAATGTCGTGTCAGCCAAGAGCAGGCCCAAGCATGGTGGAATTGGGCTTATTTTAGTGACGCGACTGGCTGAGGGAAGAAAGAGTTAGCTAAGAAAGATGCTTGAAATCGAATTCAATTAAAAGCCTAGCTTTGGTTGGCCTTGTATGTTGTTTTGGTTAATTGGTTTATAATTGCAGCCATTCCACTGGCACTAGTGCTAGGATGTACAGCCAAGCTGCTACGTAAACCCTCAGACAAAAGGTTCGATTATAAATCGATTATAACCCCAATCAGGAGCTAGACACTACCAACATGTCAGCTGTAATAACAGGCATGGCGGATTAGTGAAGAGATGCAAAAAAACTGCCGGTCCCAGGAATCGAACTTGGGTTACTTCCACCACAAAGAAGTGTACTGACCACTATACTAGACCGGCTGAATTGTGAAAGAACAGACTCAACAAGTCGATACTCATTGAATGCACGGCTGAAGGTTTTTGTGTGTAGCATTTTCGATTTATGAGAGCACCGGTATGAGAGCACCAGTACATTTTTACTATCTTTCCCTACTGGGAAGATATTAAGAATATAGACTCGGTTTGAGAATAAGTTCTTTTGCGCTAGCTAGATGGATGATACTGTTTGTTCTGAGTGTAAGAGATATGTATTCTATACAAATGTTTTTTATACTAATGGAAATATATGATCGACTTAGGTAAAGGAAAGAATATGTAAAGTAATGGGATCTTACTCCAGTATTAGACTTTCTTCTAGTATGCTTCCCTAAGTCTTGGCTTTAGCTCCATGGCTAGCATTCAACTCTCATTCTCAGTAAAGGAGCAACCTCATAGGTTTTTCAGTATAGCATGTTGACTAGACAACTTCTCGTTTAATACTGCCGTTGGGTTCGAGCTTAGTTAGATGACGGTTTATGTGCCATTGGTTCTAACAGAAGACTTATCAGCAAGATCAGGAGCATCCCATAGATAGAATAACCGAACTCTGATGCAAAAGTTACACGTTTGGTTGCAATCAGTATTCAATTTTAAATAGCTTCGCCAGGTACTGCCCAGCGTATTCTGAGCCATTATCCAGAGCTCCAAGATACCAAGAATTCTCAGTATGCAAAGCGTACAACAATACAGATTGCACAAGGGTACATACTCCACTTTCCCAACTCGAATAAGCAAGATACACAAGCCTTGCTCAAACAAGGATAACAAGGATGATACTCTATTCTGCGGGTTTCCTCCTGATCCATGCCTGGGCCTCGTCCCTTCCAAGTCTATTACTTCACCGTATTACTTCATCGTAGGACTAATTAATTCCCATTTGATCAACTATTGTTGAAAGATTAATAACTGTGCTGGTTTCTATTCACAAGCGTGTTTTCACAACTACCTTCCATCCACAAATTCATAGTTTATCAACCTCTATGGTTGCAAATGGTGATCATCCAAACAACCCCTTCTTCCAGTCTCGCTTCTGCAATTGACGGTTTATTGCAAAGTGATACCCCCTTAATTATCCATTACTACGATGCTCCTGAACAGATGTATCTCGCAGCCGTCTACGTTCTACCTACGTCACCCGTCCCATTATCGTGTCCCCGCAACCTTTGGTTGCACACTATTGTGCGAGGTCTTGCCACATGGAATTCTAGAATCTAGATTCAAAAAATAAATATAAATAGCGTGAAGGACCTCTGACTAGATATCTATTAGTATCTTCCTTAGGAACAACCGTTGATCAAAAATGGCTGTTGATACTTCTACTGTTGCTGGCATTGTTGCCGGACTAAACCCCCTCGAATACTCTGCTGGTTCCCCTTACACAATTTTCCTATTCCAAGTAGTCTTCGTTATCTTACTTTGCCAACTCATCAATTATCCAATAAGCAAGTTGCAACAGCCTCGTGTCATCTCAGAAGTCATTGCTGGTATCATATTGGGGCCTTCTGTGTTTGGCCACATCCCTAACTTCACAAAGACTTGCTTTCCTACTGCGCTGATCCCTGGTCTCACCTTGTTTGCTAACATAGGGATTATCTTGTTCTTATTCATTATTGGAATGGAAGTTGATATTGGCTTTATTAAGAAGAATTTACGTGTGGCTATAACTGTGGGTCTTATAAATATGGCCGTACCGTTTGGTCTTGGATGTGCCATCGCTGTCGGTATCTATAATGAATACAAGGATGATACTACAAGTGGTACCCATCCTGTCAAGTTTACTACCTTCATGATTTTCATAGCTGTTGCCATGTGTATCACCGCTTTCCCAGTATTGGCCCGTATTTTAACCGAGTTGAACTTGATTGGAGATCGTGTAGGTACCATCGTTCTTGCTGCCGGTATCACCAATGACTTGACAGGCTGGATTTTACTTGCATTGGTGGTTACCTTGGCCAATGCCCTGAATGGACTTAATACTGTTTATATCTTGTTGCTAGCGGCGGCATGGTTCCTTTTTTTGACTTACCCAGTTCGTATAGGTATGCGTTATGTCATCACCAAGTTTAGTAATGATTTATCAACTGGTGAACCCCTGCAAATGTCCATGATGATGATCTTAGTCACTGTTTTCATATCTGCATTCTTCACCAATATCATCGGTGTTCATCCTATCTTTGGTGGATTCATGGCTGGTGTTATTATTCCTAGAGACAATGGGTATGTCATTAAGATTACTGAAAAATTGGAAGACTTGGTACATATTGTCTTCATTCCTATTTATTTTGCGTTGGCGGGTCTTGGTGTAAACTTAGGCTTGCTTAATCGTGGTATAGATTGGGCTTTTACTATTGGTGTCATTTTGCTTGCTATGGTCGGTAAAATTGGAGGTGGATTCGTTGCGGCTAGACTCAACAAATTGCTTTGGAGAGAGTCACTTGCTGTTGGTGTGTTGATGAGTTGTAAAGGTATTGTCGAAATTGTCGTTCTTAACGTTGGTCTTTCTGCAGGCATTATCTCGCAACGTGTCTATTCGATGTTTATTGTCATGGCCTTGGTGACCACCTTTGCAACGACTCCATTGGCATTATGGTGCTACCCAGTATCGTACCGTGAAAAGCGTGACAAGTTTGTCAACGGTGAGATAAACTGGGATGGAACCCCTAAAGTTCAAGCCAACCCTGACGCATCTGAAGATCGCACTTCTGACGAAGAACCAAATACTTTATCTGAATATAGTATTCGGGATCTTGCCAATTACCGTTTGACAAAGGTGGTTTTACTTCTCAAAAAAATCGACACTGTTTCTTATTTGATGGCTTTTATTAGGTCGTTCAGTTGTGATGAACTTAAGGCCATTCATTTACGTGAATTTGGTTCAAGAACGTCCCATTTATTGGAAGCTCTGACTGCTGCTGTTGACGAAGTACCTGTTGTGGAAATGACTTCCGAATTTAGTAACTCGACATCGCTTCTCTCGATTGTCACCGCGTTTGCTAACTTGCTTGGAATGAGATGTACTACAAAGTCAATTCTTTCCACCCAACGGAATCATATATTTTCTATTAACGACCAGATATCTGACAAGTCCAACTTTTTAGTTACAACACTTAGGCTCAATCAGTTAGAGGATACAGAGAAGACCCTTTACACCCAAGTATTCCATAACTGCAAGCTGCACTTTGGTTTACTCTTGATTAATCATAAAACTCCAAGCCTAAGCAAGATCCAAGAACATTCATCATCAGATGAAGAGGAAAAGTACACAGTTGCAGACTTAGAAGCTCAACCACGCGAGTTAATCTCATTTAATTCACTTCACGTAATCCTTAACCATGACAACTTGTTGAGTGAATCTGACAAGTTGGCACTTCACTTGATTTACCGTTTGATTTCGTCTGAAACGACTCTGGTCACAGTACTAATAAGACTGTCTGTGCAAAATACAACAGGGTTCGAAGCAGAAATCAAAATGCTTCTCACCTCGAAGAATCCAAGTATTGCTGTAGATTTGCATTATATTAGTGATAAGTTGGTATCTCTGATACTGTCTGGCAACTTGGCAAACCAGTTGGTTGTTGTTGGAAACTGTTGCTCTGAAGAAGATACTTTGTTTGCTGATGGTGTTAGCGAGTTGTTATCTTTAAGCATAGTCGAAGGCTTCCATGTGCTAGCAGTGAAGGCATGAAGAAGAGAAATTGAGTGATCATATTGCCAAGCAGGTTGGGTCAATTTTGTTGGCTTGAAATCTTATGTTCTACAATACATGCGTTCAAACCATTTGTTATTTGAACTTGTATACCACATACAGCAACTATTATAGAAATAACTGATAATATTTTATAATAATGATATGCTAAAACTTGATATTGTATTTGAAGGAGCCTACATTTAATACCTATTAATGTTCAATTCTGTGTCTCTTCTCTAACTAATAGACTGACTAGGAACATAGATAATTGATCAATGCATGCAAATAGGGTACAATCTTATGATTGTCTAACTTCAGCTTGGTTCACAGACATATAGGTAGTCGGTATTTCGTCTTCAATGGCCTCGTTCAACCCATCCAGTTCACTTTCTTCTTCATGGTCAGGTAAAGAAAATGCTTGTATTGACAATCCAACAGATATTAGGGACAATATAAGCCATGGCAACTGGGCCATGTGCCATCTTTGGCCCAAAGTTGTGACGTAACCCCATGTGACAGGGCCTACAAATCTGGCCAACGACGTCACCAGAAGTGTTGTTCCGTTGATGAGAGCACGGTGTTCTGGCGGAGATGATCGGTGGAGCAATACAAGAATTGCAGAAAGTCCAACAGAAACACCAAGAGAAACGGTCCCACAAACTATGTAGAGGCATATTCTTGTCGCATAACTTGGCATAGCCGGTTCATACTCTGGCAAAGTGAAGATTAAGTATGGTAATGCAGCGTAAGCGAGTGGGAATACGAGCGTGGTGAATCTATAGATCTTTAATGTGGTGAAATAGTAATCAGCAAGAGGGAAGATCACTACTACGGAGAGACCACCAACCAAACCAGTGATTGAAAGCAAAGAACCAATATTAGTAGTCGTAAACCCAAACCCACCTGCAATAGTACCTGGGAAGCTAAGAGTTTCAGAATGCAAATCACCAGCAAGTAATACGGGTAGGAACTCTGTGTAGATAACACTATGAGAAGCAAGAAGAAAGTTGGCTAGTATGGTTTGAATAACCAACTTCGGAAAGATTTCATTGTATGAAGCTTCTTTGTGAACCTTTGCATCGTGGCTGACTTCAAGTAGCCTTGAATATTCTTCAAAGTCTTCGTTGTGCCATGGTCTTACTGGGGTCTCGAAGCCAAATCTTCTTCTGAGAGAATCACCCAAATCGATACCACGATCTCTTTTATGTAAAGTTTGGGGATGAGTTTCTTCTAAGAACAAGTAAGTTACAAGGAAACTGAAGAGCATGATCGAAGCAACAACCAAATTCGACATTGCATAAGGAAAAGCTTCCATGAACTTGTTATAAGTTGTGTCCAAGTCGAAATTGGCAAGAAACTCATCTTCTTTTGGTCTTGTTAGCCATTTCGAGCCACCAATCATTGGGCCCAAGACCGAGCCAACATTCCAGATTAATGGCAAGGTTGTGAAAGCCATTGCATGGTGTCTTGTTTCCGGAGCAATTTCAGCAAGCACTGTACGTATAACAGGAATGGTACCATTGAATATCCCCATACATGATCTTGCAAACAATGCAAACCAATAATTTCTGGCAAATGCAAACAACAAGATCGAGATGCCTGAACCCAAGAATCCCCACATCAAGGTGTTCTTACGCCCGATGACGTCTGAGAGCTGGCCCCATTTGATCAGGAACATGAATTGGAAAAAGGCAAAGGAAGCAGCCAAGTAACCTGAATACGTAGCGATTTTGGCCTTATCTTTAGCCACACCGAAATCTCGAATCATGAAGTACATATAAGGGAATAGCGACGTGAAAGCGATTGGTTCACTCAATCGACCAAGACTGAAGACCAAGATCTGCCATTTCGGAAAACCCTCGAGCTGCTGCTTGAACGTCAACTTGGCCATTCTGAACAAACTGAATTACCAAATTGTAATCTTCTTTGCTTCCTCAACTTGGGATAGCAGAGGCACTAAATAGTCTTCCAAGAACACACAAATTACAGTCCATAGCTAATAATATAATTGGTTTCTTTTTGCATAACGATCCACAGTTGACAGGTAGACATCTGGTGGAATACGTGCCTAGCACACTGACTTGCGCACATCTAGTGATTATCGCGATATGTAGTTGGGTATCTCGATACGACGAAAAGGTCAACGATTGGTAGGCTCCAAACACAAAATACTATGGAATAGGAGGGGAATAGTTGATGGCGAACGTAGTGAACTTTTACAGAAGGAATGAATGGAGGGATTGGAACCAGCTGGTGATTTTGTGAGCCCAACGGTTTTGGTTGTAAAGTACTGGGACTGTTGTGGCGTACAACCAAAGTTTGGGAAATACTGTATTCCATCTTGCCGTAACAAGTGCAATTTAAACATTCCCATGGGTGTTAAATTGGCCTATCAATAAGCTTCTATTCTTCAATCAGAATGATAGACAATTAGTGAGATGAGTTTGTGTTGCATGTTCTTTGGAGCAGAATAAATCCCTGATTGTATCGCTACAATATACAGAAATGATACCCAAGTGTTTGCAACTATCTGGCTTAGATAGGTGGACTATAAATTGTACCATATGAGAAGAAGTCCTGGAAACTTTGAAAACGTATGCTTCATTCTAGTTTCAATTCAGTTACTCTACGGTAGTAATCGAGCCCGTTTGGCCAAGTGGTAAGGCGCTCCACTCGTAATGGAGCGATCGCCGGTTCGATTCCGGCAAGGGGCAGTAAAAGCGATTACCTTTCGTTTTTTTGACACTTTTTGTTTGAACTCGTTGCAGCAATTACTTGCAGAGGTGGTGGTTCTATAACGATTAAGAGGATAAAGTAGGGCGATATATAACCAGTGATTGGGAATAATATTTATGGGAAATTTATAGTTGTTCTTTGATATTTACTGTATCTACTGTAGCTTTACGAGTCTAGGTTTTATACCTTGTTCAAGGCCCTAGGATGCCACCTTTTATGCTTTTATTCTAATAAAATTAGTATTCAAATTCATAATATAGAAGGTTTTCTTCTATTGTAAAACGCTTGCTTCTATGCGCTCCTACAGTGTGCTTTTTTAAAAAATTTATTTGTATAGATTTATAGAACTGAAGTTTAGAGATTACCATGCGATAAAAGTTTGATTTAAACCTGTTCATCAACAGGCTTGGAATCGGTAGCGTAGCCAGCACTGTGGGCCATTTGTTCCGGGGTAGGTGGAACCCAAGAGGATGATTTCCAAGGTAAAATGTTCTGGGCATACAATTCATCAACTTCTTCCAAAGTCAAACCCTTAGTCTCATTGACAAAGAAGTAAACGTAGAAGAACGAAAACAAAATGCATCCTGTAAATACGAAACCATAGTAGAAGTGGATGGCACTGGTAATGAATGGAGTGAAGAAAGAAATAAGGAAACCCCACAACCAATTAGCAGCTGTGGCAATCGACATAGCCTTTGATCTAATTCTCAATGGATAAGATTCAGATACAATGGTGTATACACCACCAGCCCAAGTTGATGCAAATCCAAAAATGAACATACAGGTGATGAAAATCATAGCATTACCAGATGGAACGTTGGTGTTGTTGTTATTATATTCTCCGTCTCTGTACAAATGGACCAGACCAATGACGGAATAGATAATGAAACAGACAAACATCCAGGCGGAACCAACAAGCAAGGACATTCTACGACCAATTCTATCAATAGCCCAGATCCCTACAAAGGTGGACGCAAAATTGACAATACCCAAAATGATTGAGGTTTGGAAAGAATCTTTAAGACCAACAGCTTGGAAAATAGTAGTACCATAGTAGAAGAAATAGTTGTTACCAGTTAATTGTTGTAACGATTGCAACATAATTCCCATAATAACTCTTCTGAAGATAGCTGGCTTACCAGTGACCAATTCTTTCCACAGGGCAGAGCCAGCCAAGGCTTCTCTATCGATACCAGCTTGAATTAATTGAACTTCAAGGTAAACAGCAGGATCTTCAACACTCATCTTATTGGATCTTCCGATAGATGACTTTGCTTGTTCGATTTTCTTCTTTTCAATCAAGTATCTTGGAGATTCAGGCATGCACAACATACCAACGACTAAGAAAATAGCCCAAAGGAAACATAAACCGAGAGGAATTCTCCATTGTCTAGTACCTTCTAATGACTTAGTACCGTAATTAACACAGTAACCAATGAAAATACCAGCAGTGATAAACAATTGGTAACAACAGACCAAGGTACCTCTCAAGGTCTTTGGTGCAGTTTCACTAATGAAAAGTGGAGACAACACAGAAACAGTACCAACAGCCAAACCAGTGATAGCACGACCAATACACACTTGGTACCACTTAGTACTAGCAGAAATTTGAACGATGATACCAACAACGTAAATAGACATGGCAAACATGATACCAACTCTTCTACCGTACATATCACCAGACTTAGACAAAACAATACCACCAACAGCACAACCAATGTTGAAAATAGACACAAGAAGACCCACTCTGACATTAGATAAAGCGTAGACACCGTCGGTAAGTTCACCGAATCTTTCCAAGAAGTCCGTCATGTTGACGAAACCAGAAATGGTACCGGTATCGAAACCGAATACGAAACCACCAAAGGCAACCAACAAGCAAAAGAAAGAGATCATTAAGTGACTCAGTACATCACTTGGAATGAGTTTTTGTAATCCTTTCTTTTCTTCATCTCCTTCAGGTTTGAGCGAACCATTAATCGAACCCTGTTCCTCCTTCTTGGAGTTCTGTGAGTTCGATTCCGTTGGTGTCAAAGCACCGGAAGCAGGCGTAGACATTTGATTATTTTTGTTTTATATTATATTATATTATGCTTTAAAACTTAAGCTTGTAATACTGAAGTTAAATTCTTAAACTATGGAGAGATATCCCCAGGTATTTATAGAGTGGCTTTAGTAAAATTCCCCATGGTACGTGTTTGTTGCAAACCATTCCCCCAGAGTCGAATTTGTCACCAGCTGATGAAATACTATGTTATGCGTGTTTTGTGTCCTCATTTATTTTCTTTTACGTGCATTCTATTCTGCATAGAGTCTTTGCACCTTTATTACTCTTGTCATGGGTAACGTTTGTGGCCTGTTTTACGCTTTTGCAGTCATTATGTGCTTCAAATTGTTCCGATACTCATGACAAATGAGGCATTTTAGGATTATTCAAAGTAATTATTAATAATTGTTCCGAATTAATGCGCATAAATTGGGGGGAATGTCAAACGTAGTTTTTCCGAAGATGTAGATCCTCGAAGGTGATGCCTTGGCGTCAGTAGCTGAGCCCTAATTATTCCGTTAGGAGGGTGGCAGTCGCTCTTGTTCGGCAATCGGTCTGGCTGGGTCACCCCATGAAAAATCATTCACTTCTCGATGTATACAGGTATTAATGTCTCTCCACTCTTGTGTATGACCCCATTGAACTTCTTAGCTAGCTCTAAACCGGCTGAACTAGGCTGGCTGAAGGCTACTTGCTTCGGAAGCAACTGCGCTCCATACAACGAATACTTTGTGACGCAGGTTAATAATTTTTCAGCAAGCCCACTTCGTCTCCACTTAGCAGAGATCCATATACGTGATATTCCGATCTTTGCTAGTTTGTTCGTTTGGTTGGGTACCAAATAACCTGTTCTATACACCATCCATTGAGAAATCTGTCCCTTCGTAAGTTCGTCTGTCAGCACCACCCCAACAGCCCTTCCCCCAATTAGAAGCACAATCGCCTTACTTTGCTCACTCTTCTTGTCAGCCCATAACTCTGAGTCTAATGGAGAGTTGAGTTCTTGGTTCACCATGTTAAGTAGCTTTCTACACAAAAGCACCTGTCGCTTCATCCCTTTGTCCACTTGTATGATGGTGACCTGTGTTGATCCTTCTTGTTTTAGAGACAACATAAACGTACCCAATTGTTTTGTTATTAGAGAGTTGGACCATGGAATACCATTGATATACCACTGGTGATACTTTACATGTAGCGCCTTATCCTGGGCAATGTGTGTATGATATGACATCTGACATGTTTTACAAGTGGTCGTTGATAAAGTATCCCCAACTAGTAGTAAGGACTGTACCTTCTTCTTACTATCTTCTAATTTTGTGCTTTTCTTGTTCTCGGGAACTTGACTCTGATTCCCTTTCTCATTCTGTTTCTCTTCCACACCATCATCTTTGCAATGTAACAGCATCAACCTCCTTGATGTTTCTAATCAAAACTTTCTATAATCGGACATTTTTTTGGACTCAATTGAAACTAATTATGTCGCATCTCCATGTCGCCGTCCCCCATGGGGAAGCTTGTTCCAAACCATTGGGTGATCGTACATGCCACTTTTAAACCGGAACAACAATTGAAAAAAGGCTTACTGTCCCGAAAGGTTGAAAAATATAAAGTTTATCCGCAAAAACTTCTCCAACCTTCTCCACACGGTATTTCCCTTCACTGTTAATTTTCACCACTTCAAGATTTTCACTTACATGAAATCTGTAATTGCACCAAAATTGCTTCTACAAACTAAATATGCCAGTTGATTATGTCTAGAACTATTCGCATAGAGATGAAATACATTTCCTCAGGCGTCCCTCCTGTTGGGGTCCTTCCCGTTACCCCATGGCGGTGGGGGATCCTTTGTTTTGTTATGCATGGGTTTGTACTCTGTGCTACCTTATTGGAAATTGGGCTGCATTCTGAATTAATGTTCAATGTTCGCTTTCTACATGGAAAACATGAGACTAGAGGAACAGATAACACATCATTCCAGCAATGTCCGAATAATAGGTCAATATCACGCCTGGATGACCCAACGTATGAGTCTGTCGAGCAAGTTGTCTCCAGCGTTGGATACTTGTGAGATTTCTGATATTATTGCTTGTACAATTCAAGACACAAATTGGAATCTTCCTGAAGTCATTGCTGAGATGATTATTTTTGTTTAAATTTAACACCTGCAAGTTTTTGTCAGCCACAAAGCAGTCCATAAGCCTCGAGCACAATTGTTCTGAGTTAACACTCAAATGGGTATGGGCTTTGAATTTCTGCAAATTCGACAAATCTGGAATCTCCATGTATGCAATTGTGATATGGGTAAGCAGATCGGTTGGAAGTAATAACCCATCCCATCCTATAATGGTGCCTGTATGCTCTTTTAAACAGCTGAACAACTAGATCGATCTGTTGTCTATGTGAGTCTTCTGGTTTGTATGAGAGTTCTTCCAATTTTTGAAAAATCTTTGTTAAGTTACTCCAAATCAGGAGGAGCCCGTTCGACAAATATCCTTTTCAATTATTCAGATAGCAGTAGTCAACTGTGACACCTTCAGTTTGGGAAATCGAGCAACCAGCTCCAATTTCGATGCTTCTACCATTTCAAGACAATATTCAATAACTCAGAATTCTCGAAGTTGATCAAAACATTCCCTAGAAATAGTGCTAGACGATTCAGCACTATGGAACGTTATTCGTTTTCTGGGATATTACCTAAAATCAATAGCTTAACCAACATGCCTGGATTTATATAGCCAGTGCGCTCAGAAGGGCTTGCCGTAATTGGAGCTAGCGGTGTGTGGCTCGTATGTATTATTAGATACTTCCTATCACATAGCATTGGACAAAGATCAGCGTCAGAGAATAAATTGGAAGCATCTGGAGGGCATGAGTACTTGATGATAGTACCTATTAAATCTACTGGATTATGACTTAATATAGAAATAAAGAATAGGGCAACCCACTAGAACTAAATGCATTCGTTTAGCTTTGACTTCAGCGTAGGATCACCGACAATCAGTGAAAGGAATCCAATTAGCTGACCGATGTCATTACTAGATGTTGTATACTTATGCTGTTGGGCAGCTGGAATATGAGGCTCCGTTATGTGATCTTGATCCCCGTACTGGACTTATGGTATGCGCTACCAGATATTTGACATATTCCCTACCAATCTATACACTTCCGATGAGGATTGTGGAGAAGTTTAGGAAGTTTAAAAAAGCTCCCTCGATGGATAGTCTATAGAGTCAACCCTGCTTCTCTGTGTCAAGTTTCAATCTATTGAAGATAGGCTTGAAGCGAAGACAAGCGCATACCCCATATAACCATCCACCTCTAGCCACTCGGTGCTTAAGCACGGCCAATGCCGGGTAACTCTTCCCGACATTGATCGTTAGGATTTGAAAATGAAATCTTCTCCACAAAAAAGTGGAGCCAACGAAATACATATTTTAGTCAAGCAATTGCACGAACATGACGTACGCACATTTATTGCCATCCAATGGAAAGTGGAAGACTCAAATAACTGAATACTTGAGTGAAGATGTCCCATCTTTCGACTTCGGTGGCTTCGTTGTGGGAGACAAGGCCGAAACCGCGTCGCTTTACATGAAGCAAGCAGGACTTATTTCTGGAGTATCATTTGCCCAAGAAGTATTCAACCAGTGCCATCTCACTGTCTTATGGCATTATAAAGAAGGCCATTATGTCACCGAAGAGCAAATCTCTGCTTCTCGTGGAAAGATTGTCGTTGCCACTGTGTCTGGGCCTGCCAATAAGATCCTACTTGCTGAAAGAACCGCACTCAACTTACTTGCAAGATCATCTGGAATTGCAACCCAATCACGTAGGACAAAGGAATTGGCTGATGCTGCCGGGTACACTGGTATAATTGCCGGTACAAGAAAGACTACTCCTGGGTTGAGAAGATTGGAAAAATACTCCATGTTGGTTGGTGGAGTTGATACTCATAGGTACGATCTCAGTTCAATGGTTATGTTGAAAGACAACCACATTACATCGACTGGTTCGATCACTAAAGCTGTTCAAGCTGCAAAGTCTGTTTGCGGTTTTGCAATCAAGGTTGAAGTTGAAGTTTCCACCGAAGACGATGCTAGCGAGGCTATTGAAGCTGGTGCTGACATTATCATGTTGGACAATTTCCAAGGTGCTGAATTGCAAGATGTTGCTCGTAGTTTAAAGAAGAAGCATCAAGGTAAAAGCTTCTTACTTGAATGCTCTGGTGGACTTACCATCAATAACTTGAGTAGTTACTTGTGCAACGACATTGATGTTTATTCCACGTCTTCCATCCATCAAGGTTGTGGTATCATTGATTTCTCGTTGAAGATTGACAAAAAATAACTTTGTCCTTAGTAATATACTCTTAAGATATCAAATCCTTGCTTATGTATTCGTAACATATATACTCTCATCGTATGCTAGAGATACTCTTCATACCCAAACTTTGGAACCCATTGAACCCAATAGTTTCGTTTACATTGTTTAAAATATCAAGAGTGCCCTTATCAATTGGATCGGCCAGTTCCTCGTCGTGTTCATCTTCACTGTAGGAGTAAGATGACTTCAACGGGACCGAATTATCAGTAAATCCACTATCATGTAGTCTTCCAGTGTTGTGCGAACTAAAACTAGCACCACTTCCCAAACTTAAATCATTTAGAACTTCGTTCTTACTAGCATGGCAGATTTTGGTAATGTTAGGTGTCTTCTTGCCAAAACATCGTATTGCTCTAATATGCGAATCCTTGCCATCCTGATGATTTGCCAATATTACTAACCTGACCATAAAGCATTTAAGAACACCATCAGCTCTGATTGCGTTGAAAATCACATGAGACCATCCAATTGGCTTGTTAAAATTTACAGTGCATACCTCTGTTAAATCCCATCCGTCAGAACTCCCAGCCAATATCTTTATCTTCGAGGGGGTGTAACTCTCATCCAAAGAGAAGTTTGTAAAGATTGATATACGTTCCAATGAAACCTTCTTCAGAAACTGAATTGTGATAGAATGTGGGATGTTAAGCTGGTTGTTCAGTGTAGCGTTTGCGTTATTATTGGTATTGCTGTTACTATTGTTGTCATTACTGCCGTCTGACTGCCAATACGAATCTGGAGAATCATCCCTCAATTGGGGCAACCCAAAGCCTTGCTTGGAAGAGGATAATTTCCAATTGGCCAAAGGCGACAAATCGAGTAATTGTAAGGATTCTAACTCCTCTAAGCCCTTGGCGTAGTATACTCGTTGAATTTGTTCCAAGTTCGGCAGAACATCCCCAGAAGTCATATTAGCTCCACGCTCTTCTTCATCCTCTTCTGTGTGGCCTCTATGGTTATTCTCCTCTTGGTCCTCTTGGTCGTCTTCTTCGATTCGGTGGTTTATGCTTCCTGATATTGAATGTTGATCTAGTTCAAAGTCATACCCGCTGCTGCCTCCATTTGGCCTTGCTTCCATCGAGTCAATAAACTGATGTGTATCATTACCACTTGTAAGGGACTCCATTATCTCGTCCTGCGAAATAACACCTTGAGTTTGTAATTCATGTTGGTCTGGGTATTCGTCGTTGTTTTGCAACAGGGAAGAGCCGATTGCGTTCACTGACAGCTGAAACTGCTGGTACGAAGAATTGATCACGTCATGATTGTTGTTATTATTGTTATCGGGATACTCCTGTTGTTGGCCATAGCTAATGCTTGACTGGTCCCAGTATCCAGATGAGTTCATTTAGTGCTTGTCAGTTTTGATATTTTATTTGGATCCTTTTTTTTTTAGTACTTCGATTTCATGCATAGTCTACAATTGAATATATAAGTATACAGTATATAGTTTATTCATCAGTGACCTCGATGACTTCAACCGGCTCTTTAATTTCCTTGGCCTCTGCTCTTGACCCTTCCTTAGTGTCAGGAGATTCCTTCTTTTCGTCTTCAATCACAACTTCCTTTTCAGGTTGCTCGTCCTTGGCTCCCTCAGCTTGGGTTTCTTCAGTTTTAGCTTGTTCGACCTTTACTTCGTCTTTAAATTCTACCTGTTTCGAATCTTTCGTAGATCCTTTTTTTGATTGCTTCTTCTTTGATTCCATATGTTCTTCCTTCTTATCGTCTATAAGAGTTTCCTTTGGCAAAGACACTTTACTGGAACTATCCAACTTTATCAATGGAGCTTTAGTTGTAGCAGTTTGTGAAGAAGTAGGAATACTAGGACTGCCTGTTCTTAATGAATTGGTTGATCCACCAGAGACTTTTCTGCTTTGTGGAGCTTGTTTCGTTGCAGCTCTTGCTGGGGTAAAGGCAGTATTGAAATTCTCAGTTAAACCGTACTTCTTCAAAGATCTTCTCTTCAAAACTTCGATGTAATTGATTCTTCCCTTAATTGCACCCTTGCCGAATTCCTTACCATCTCTGTCATAGTAAGATAATTCACCTTGATCTTCATCCTCGTCACCTACCATATACTCGTCATTTCTATCTGTCGATAAAAAGCCCATATCTTCGTTTATTTGATCAGAGTCAATTTGATAATTTTCCTTGTCAAAGTCGGTGACAACTTGGAAGATGAATTCGGAGAAGGAAGAAGCAATTACTAGTTTAGTATCGTAATCTCTTCCGAATATGATGATTTGTCCCCAACTACCATTTGGACCAGGGGAAACATCAAGTGCAATTTGATTTCCAATCTCATCCTTCAACAATGGAATCCAACCTTTGTGATAGTAACACGACTGGATGGCATTTGGAGGGATTGATCTTTGGTTAGCCATGAACCCGCTGATGTTTGCAGTAGCCGCAGCAGAAGCCGCAGCAGAAGATGAGGAAGTTGCAGTTGGATTGTTCTTTTGGAACTGATCCTGTTGGACCAAATGCTGTTGTCTCTCCAATCTGTCAGCAACCTTGCTCCAAACCACATGCTCTTCAACGATTCCTTCTAAATCCAATAAAGCCAAGCCCATGATCAACCCAGTTGGTCTACCACCTCTAAATTGGCCATCGTGTCTCTTATAAAATTGTCTGAATTCTGTTGGTAAAGCTCCACAGCCCAAATCGTTTTCGAATTCATTTAAATCAGCGGTGGTAACACCATAATTTAAACAGTCATCTAATTCAGGGTATTCTTCCTCAATCCACAGCTCAATGCGGTCCCATAAGGAATCCACCGAGGGCAATGGAGGCTGACCCTGTGAGTTCAAGTTTTGCATAGACAAATCGGTGGAGGAGTTGAAATTGGAATTCGAGGACCTAAAGCCAGGTCTGTAACCAACATTCTGGTTACTGTTGTTATTATTTTCCATTAAAGAGTTAGTTGAGCTATTGTTTATGTTTGTCAAACGGTTAAGTTCATGGAGTCTCGAGCCATTGTTGGCCGCACCATTAGTCCCATTGGACTCTCCCCCATTACGTCCACCACCAACAACATTTCCACTGTTATTTATCACTGAATTCTTGTAAGGCGAATCATACGATGCGTAGTGATCATCAGTAGTGATTGAATGAACGAATGCTTTGATTTCATCTAAGAACCCCATATTGATTTAGAACTAGCTTGAGCTTGATTTCCTACTAATATGTTATTTGATTCTTCTAGTTGTATTGCTTGATACTTGTTCTATAGACGACTCTAACGCTCAAGTTGATTGTGAGAGGGTCACAATTTTTTGGATGCGATTGTTCGCTGGATTTTGTGGTCGTGTTAAGGATAAATGTAGCGGACATAGTGCGACATAGAAGAATGGGGAGACATTTGCTGTGCCCAGAGCAGTCGTGAGACTGTTGGGGAGGGGTGAAAAGGTAGGAGGTGGTATGATGTTGAAGAGGTCTTGGAGTTCGGGGGAGTTCATTGGAGAGCGTGGTGCTACTCTGGTGGTCGGTCAGCTTGTTAACGACTGCTGATGAAAAATCGAAGACTTTCATTTGCTACTAGTGGAGATCGTTCGAATATGCATCAATGCTAATATATTACACTGCATAATGCCCACTGCATAATGCTGGAAGTAGTATTGGAGTAATATTAGTTGTACAGTTGTATCCAGGCACCGATTTTCTTTGCAAGTGCTAGTTGTAGAGCCATTGGCCCAAGCTTTATACCGTGCCATCTGCATTCTTTCTATTTATCTCTCTTTGCCCCAAACTTCTCCTGCTTATCTATTTTCCTACATCTATAGTTGCCTACTCTATATTCTCTCTGCAATTAAATTACCCTTTCTATGACAATAAATACTCAGAAAGCTCCTCGCCAAATAACTCTCTCAACAATATGGTGTCCTTCAAGTCAGTGACGCTCAAAACATCCTTAACCAAATCATAATTAATCTCCTGTGAAACCTTGGAATCCTGCTTGTACAACTTATTCTGTAAAACCTTTGATCTTAACCAGTGAGCAGCTGTTGGGATTTCGCCATTGGCTCTGCGGCTGATCAACAATAAATAGTACTTAATCTTAGTCAAATTTGACAACAATTCATTCTTCGAACCTTCGAAAGATGGAATAAATTCGGTGGCAAGCAATTTAATAATCAAATTGATCAATCCAGGACTCTTATCGTCACCATTAATAATCTGGTCAACTGAGTACTTGACTTCATCAATACTATTTGCAATTGAAGTGTCAGCTCCACGTCCATTTGCAACCCCATTGGCAGAACCATTGGAATCACCATTAATGTAGTTGGTTAACCAATTCAAATTATAGCTTGATAAGTCGTCCACATTCCAATTATCGACATTCTTAAACCAGAACTTATCGTTCAAAATGGAACCAACCTTATGAGCAGTGGTCATATTCTTCTCCACTTTAGAAAGACGGATATACCAGTTTGGCTTAAACTTAAGCACAGCTTTAGAAAGCAACGAAACAAAGTTGGAGAATGCAGCATTTTCGAAGTCAGTGATTTGAATTTCCAATGGACGAACTTCAACTCTCCAGCCTGGCTTAGAGCTCAAATCGGTACCTTTTGGGTATAATGCAGGAGGCTTGAATCTGAGTGTTTGCCAGTTTGTAGATTGAATGTTCTCAAAATGATTGTTGTCCAACTCATCGTCCTGACTGTAGATATTCTCTTCGAAAATAACCAATGGATCACGAATGAACAAGTGCGCAAAGTGACGGGCTAAGCCAGCATCAAATAATGGCTCAGATGATAATCTTTCGTGCACTTTAGTATTGATTGGAACATAAATGTCATCATAGTGAGACGAATAGTAGCCAGTTTCATAGGTTTCATCACTTAAATAGTTATCAATAGAATCATATCTTGATTTGGGAACGTATTGAACGGGTTTACCGTCTTGAGTCTTCAAGTTTTCATAATCACCACTAGCATTGTACTTCTCAACATAAGTTGAAAGGGCCTCGTCCACGGCCAATCCTCCGGTGCGATTGTAACCTTTGTATGGAGCAATATTCTTTTCTATAAATGTTCTATCGTCCACTGCACCACTAATTACATTCCACCGCACGTCTTGGTTGACCAAGAAACCTTTGAAAATGGGGGATGCTGCACTCAATGATAATAAAATGGGGGTAAGAGGAGCCAAGGTGTCGTAGAGATATCTAGCTTGGCGTATGTTGGCAGCTTGCATGGTGACTTGTAAACATGAAGATCCCATCCCAAAACCCATGGAATCCATGTATACATGACCTGGCTTCAGAGCACCAATTGAAGGTTCGATATCAGAAGGATATAAGGCACGGTTAAGTGGAATCGAGTCATCGAGTAATTTAGTGTTCACATCGGGATATAAGGGCAAGTTCATGGCGACTTTGCAACCTCTTCTCTTTCTAATGTTGGCAGTCAAAGTTGGGAATCTAACATGTCTGTTGATAATCTCATCCGGTAAAAAAAGCGACTGAGAAGCTGGGCCAATTGGCTTTGCTTCAGGAGAAGTGAAATGTGGACAACCCAATCTCGGGAAAGAAGTGAACGAAACCAACTTGATATTAGGAGGCAATTCGGCATTACCGATATTTCTTCTTTTAATCATGTTCTCTTCCACGTAAGCATAATCCAGCAAGTCTTCTCCGTTGTATGGTCTTAGAGGAGTACCTTCTATCATGTATCTACCATACTCCGGGTGGAACGAGATGTTGTTGTCTACTGATTTGTGCAAGGACTTCAGTTCTTCGTTCAAATCTGATATGATATGATCGTAATCGATGGATAACTTGGCAGTTTTATGTTCTTTATCGACATCAACCAACATGTACTCCACCTCATCACCCCATAAAAAGGTATCGTTTTCTCTATGTGAATGCTGCTTGAACATATTGATCAACTGAGTAATACCATGATCACGGACGTGTTCATTGTACTTTCTTGACTCGTCCCAGGCAAGTGGTGTTCCCAAAGATAAGAGACCCATTCAGTAGTTTTTTTTTGATTATTCCTCTTTAGCTATCCGATAAACTTTCCGTTCTTGAAAAGTGTACAGGTGTTTGAAGTTGAACGAGCTTGTTTCAACGTTTCCCACGACTCTGGTTTGACCGTCTATCAAAAATATCGATTGGGGGACCGGTAAATCTGGAAGAAACCAATAGTCTTCGATGTTTTATCGATGTAGAAGAACGAAAATCTGTGATTGTGCAATCAAGATTCGAGGAAGTTTTTGCGCTTTTCGTCCAAAGTCCTCAAAACCGATGGTGGATTGCGTTTGCAATTAACGGGCTCCAGGAGAAATTACTAGGAGTGAACCAGGAGCGTAAGAGAAGAACTTGTGAACCCCTTTTGATTTCAATTATTGAATCCAAACCTTGCGCTATCGCTGATTATGAACGAGGGTGCCTCCGGTGTGAATTGTCTTACGCTCTTCGCTTACTTTAACAGGATCAGTGAAAAATGTCTAATTCTCTCTAGGCAAGATCACAATGTTAATTTATACGAATTCCAACCTGTTTTCAATTAATAAGCAGAGTGTGTGCTTGGGTCCAGCATAAGGGATGTGTTTAGCCAGTGGTCGATGACTCCATAGTTTGGTATCATCCAATATGCCACCCAAATAAACTTGTGCATTTGGACAGTGTCCAGTATGGTTCCATTAGCCCTCTGTCAACGTCGTATTATGGTATTACGAATCGACACGTGCTGGTGAGGGATTCGCAGCCGTGTTCGTTCACTGCGGAGTGTGGTGATGCAGTCATTTAACTGCTGGTTTGGTTCTACATTATACTGCAATCTGTGCCTTACTGCTCTCTTGTATCAGTTCTAACTTGTACGTTTACACCATTTTGCACCCTTGCACCCTTGAACTCTAACAGTACCCCCATACTCTTATTACTGCTGCACTCCTATTCTATATTTTACATTCACAACCTCCACCATCACCTCTACTCTTACTATTATAGTCTTTCAATACAATTTTATTAATATACACACCCTAATACAAACCATTCATGTTCTCAACAATGCATGCTTCTTCTCCACTCTTCTTCTCAAACAACTTACCAATCACAACTGCGTCTTCGCCGTGCTCCTTCAAATTGCTCAACACTTCCTCAACCTTGGACTCCTCAACTATCAAAACCATACCAATTCCCAAGTTGAATGTCTTCAAGATATCTTCGAAAGGAACGTTACCTTGCTGACCAAACCACTTGAAGATCTGTGGAACTTCCCAAGCTGCAATGTCAACTGTAGCCCTCAAGTTACGAGGCAATGCTCTAGGAATGTTTTCAACTAAACCACCACCTGTGATGTGTGCCATACCCAAGATCAAATCCTTAGCAACAGCATCAAGTAATTGCTTCACGTAGATCTTTGTAGGCACTAAGACTTCTTCTCCAATACATTTACCTTCCTTCGACCATGGAGCAATGGATTTGTAGTTGAACTCACCAACTTCGATGATTCTACGAACCAATGAGAACCCGTTGGAATGGACACCGTCTGATTTAAGACCAATCAATACATTTCCAGCCCTCATTTCAGTTAACTTAGGTAAGATCTTGTTCTTGGTTACGGCACCTACGGCAGTACCGTTAGTGTCGTAATGTCCCTCATCGTACATACCAGGCATTTCTGATGTTTCTCCCCCAACCAAGGCACAACCAGCTTGGATACAACCATCTGCAACACCACTAACGAACTTGGCTGCAACGTCGATATCCAACTTACCAGTAGCGAAATAATCGAGGAAAATGAGTGGCTCGGCACCTTGGACAATCAAATCGTTCACGTTCATGGCAACCAAGTCAATACCTACGGTGTCATGAATATTCATAATTTGGGCAATACGTAACTTGGTACCAACACCATCAGTACAGGCAACAAGCAAAGTATCATCTGAGTTCTTGTAACCAGCGGCCTTCAAGTCAAATGTACCACCAAATCCACCGATATCACTATCAGCACCTGGTCTACGAGTAGACTTGACCTTTGATTTGATTTGCTCAACCAACAAGTTACCGTTATCGACAGAAACACCAGCATCAGCGTAAGTGATAGCTTGGCCCTGTTTCTTTGTAGCTTGTTTGAATGCTCTGTGTGCGATATCAGTTCTATTGTATTTCTTGTTGAATTTAACAGCGTCAACACCAACGTATGCTTTATCAACTGACTCTCTAAGCGAGGAGGCAATAGCAGTAGAGGCGATAACTCTACCACCGGCAGTGAGAACCTTTTCATCCTTGGTAGTGGTACCAGCATGGAAGATGAAAGTATCCTTTGGAATGTCGCCAACAGTTATTTCATCACCCTTAGCATATGCTTCTGGGTAACCACCAGCAGCCATAACCACAGTAGTGGAGAACATGTTTGGTTTCGTGGCGATAGTTACAGAGTCTAATCTGTGCTCAGCACAAGCCAAGAACACCTCAGCCAAATCAGTTTCTTCTGTTAACAAAGGTAAAACGGTCTGGGTTTCTGGGTCTCCAAATCTCACATTATATTCCAAAACCTTAGGTTCACCCGATGGGGCCAACATAATACCAGTGAATAAGACACCGCACATTGGGTATCCATCTTTTCTCATACCATCGATAGTAGGTTTAATGATGGTGGAGTTGATCTTTGCAATTACATCTTCAGTGGCAATTGGAGCTGGAGCATAAGCTCCCATTCCTCCTGTGTTTAATCCAGAGTCACCGTCACCAATTCTCTTGTGATCTTGAGCAGCTGGCAAGTTGAAGAAGGAGTAACCATCGGTGATAGTCAAGATTGATAATTCATCACCTTCCAAAAACTCTTCAATCACAATTTCGTCACCAGCACTACCGAAGTTCTTAGCGACCATGATTTCATCTAACCCCTTTAAGGCTTCCTCGGTGGTCTGTGGGATCAAAACACCTTTACCAGCAGCAATTCCATCGGCCTTTAAGACGATCTTATAGTCAATCGATTGGATATGTTTCTTAGCTTCTTCAACATCAGTGAAGTTCTTGAATCTGGCAGTTGGGATGTTGTGCTTATCCATGAAGATCTTGGAAAAGGCCTTGGAGCCCTCCATGGTAGCAGCACGGGCACTTGGACCAAAGACAGGAATACCAACTTTGGTGAAGATGGTGGTGATACCATCAACTAAAGGTTGTTCTGGACCAGGAATGACAAGACCAATTTCATGTGCAACTGCAAATTCAACCAAAGCATCGAAGTGCTTTGGATCCCCAGATAATGTGGAAACATTGACGATCTTGGAAGGGGAGTTGGTACCACCATTTCCTGGTGCAACGTAAATGGTTCCAACTGATTCAGATTGGGACAACTTCCACACAATGGCATGTTCTCTACCACCGTTACCAATTACGAGAATATTCAACTTGGACATGGTTCTATGGCTTCTAAAGATAAAGCTTGAAGTTAACCTTTATCTTGGGATAGAGGCAGATGGCTCTTCTCTATCTGACAGATTTTTCTCTCACTTCTTCTCGATGGGTTTATGACTCCGGCCTGAATTGAAAAAAAATTAGGCCCAAACATCATTACATATTGAAGGAGAGCAATGTGTTCTCAAGCGATGTAGATTAGACAAGAGATGGGTTTGTCTGAAGAGAGGCGGGACAATATGACCGTTGTGTTTTGCTAAAGGTTCGGTAGTTCAAGGGAGTATGGGCTTTAGTTGTATATGGATGGCAGGTTGGGATGTTGAACCATGTGAATCTGTGATAAGCTTGGCTATGTGGAGTCATGGAAGAGGGTGGTTAGTGGGTATTGGGACACTGGTTTAATGGGAGTTCATGTAAGCGAAGAGCAACAGAGAGCAACAGAGAGCAACAGAGAGATGCCGTAAGACTTACTTAGTCGGAATATGTGTGTGCTTTTGGCCAGTGTATAGTTGTGTGAATTGGTGCATTGTGAGAGTAGTGCTTGGTTCGTAGTGAGACGAAAGCTGGGTATTTGTGTATGTGGTTTAGAGCTCATGGAAAGTTCATATATATATATATTCCTTCTTCACACCACATGATGGGGTTTTGCAGCAGCTGAAAACCCACATCCTAGGCTTAAATGATATCGAAAAGGTTCTGAGAGGTCTAATATCCCTATCCAGGTAATCCCTGGATCTTATGCACCATTTAGGTGTCTTTTGAATCAAGTCTTCTTCTGACTTCTCGAGCTCTGTTCTATGTAGCACTGGATGGAAAATGTAGCAAATTGCTTAAAGTCGTCTTAAAACAAGGCATGCAATTTGTGAATCAGGTTTTAAAGTAGTTTCAGGCAAGTCTAAGCAATGGTTTACTCAGTTTGCCATGAATATCAATTGAGCATCGAATTGTGGGGGTCGATTCTTTTGATGTTAATGACCTGCATTGAATATAGCGATGAGAGATGTTGTGGGAGCACGAAGTGATGTCTTCGACAGAGGTATTGCCAGTAATTTGGTAGTGTGGAAAGGATTATTCCCTTTAAGTAACTGTATGCATGGTAACTAGGCAATATACCTTAGCATTCGCTATAATCAGCCACCATCAACTACTGTCTACTTCAGCAGGTAATTTCTCAACTACTCTCCATAGCTACTCTTTAACTACTCTCAACTAAACCCAATAACAAATGCTTTCAAATATACTTGGTAAACCTGTAGCAAAATTGGCATCATTGAATACCAGGAAACAATTTATCGAATCCAATTCGGTGTATACTTCTGCTTTCACCAGTTACTGTTGGTTTTTTTGCAGCCAACAAAGATATCCACACGAAACCTTTCCCTTTGTACGACAGCTACATCAGATTCATACAGAAAACAGAAGATTCAATGCTACTTGGGATGCTATTCATTGTACTACAGCCCCAAGTATACGCTTCTTCAGTTGTGATGAGAATGCTATTTTGCGTTGTGGAGGTGACGCCTACCCGTAAACAGACGAGGCAAGCCATCAAAGAACACCATGCTCAAGTCCCGGTGGTCAGAACCATGCAATTAGTCAATAAGTGTAATTCACTTCGGTCACTAAAATATACTCAGTGAGTTTCCATATGATTATAACTACAGACCCAATTTGAAACTTCGAAGCATTTGAAGATTACGAAAAAGAGATACTTTTTTCATGTCTGCTGATTGTATGTGAACTTGTTTTGAGAAACCTATCTAAATTGAATTCGATATTGATATTCCACGATCCCAGGTCTGTGGTGTATCGCAAGTATAAAAGAAGTTGAATCTTAGATTGCAACTTCATTGCACCCGGATAAACTTTGCTTGATGCTGAAAATCCTTGTTAACGCATAGTGAGGTACATGACAGGAAACGCTTAATGCGGGCACGTAAATGCGTGCACGATGAAGGAGTAATGAAGTCATTGTCAAGATTTATGTTATATGACTCAAGACTAACAAACAAGAGATTATCCTAAATTGTAGAGTTAAGTCTTGTCATGTAGTTGACTAATCCAGTAGTTGTCTAATCCAGTAGTTGACTAATCCAGTAGTTGAATATTCCAGTAGTTGACTATTCCAGTAGTTGACTATTCCAGTAGTTGACTATTCCAGTAGTTGACTATTCCAGTAGTTGACTATTCCAGTAGTTGACTATTCCAGTAGTTGACTATTCCAGTAGTTGACTATTCCAAGTGAAATATTTTGTAGTGAAGCACTTCAGTGGTTAAACACTCCAATGCTGGCACTACTTGCGCTTATTGCAAGTGTGTATCAAGGAGCGCTGTGACTCGTAAGTACTAGCACCATATTGAGCACCACCCGACTATAAACCACAAAACTATTCACAACAAGCCATCTATTAAACCACACAACTGTTATCCACCCAAGTGACGACCACCCAACTACAAGCCAACAATCAACCACGCCAACAATCAACCACGCCAACAATCAACCACGCCAACAATCAACCACGCCAATAGCCAACGAATGCTTACGTGACGTCCGATTCTTCACCACACACTTCTAACTATCACTTCCCAAGGCCCCTCGTCAACAAACCTCAAGGCGTACATACAAGATCTCTACCATCCTAGTTACGCTAATAATCAGAATGGGGCTTATTTCAACCAAGCATAATCTAATCCTATCACCTACTCTTAAACCTGGCGAAAGCCCATCCTTCAAAATTTGATAGTATGTAATCGTACAATACCCTCTTTCATTCCCCTTTTCCCATTCCCTACCTGCCACCCTACTTCCTGCTCCTGACCATACGAATATTAGTGCCCTTCTATTCGTCCATCCCCCATCGCAGATGTCTCATCCTCTCATTATCATTTCCATCAGTGCCTATGCGGACCTGTACACACGCCTGCTCGCGCAGGGCGCCTAATTTATGTAGATGGCCGTCTTTCGGATTCATTGGTTATTGGCCCAATACGTGCATTACCTCACCAAATCGCTGCACTGTTATATAAAAGGGAAAATCCGCCGTAATGTAAAAATTCTCTTGATTTTTTATCTATTTGATCTATAGAGATTTCCTTCAAATGGTTTCCTTCACCAAATTGTCCGTCTTGGCCCTCTTGGGCATGGCCCAAGCCTTTAAATTCCACCGTGACACCGAAGGTTACGCTATCCTCCCTCCAACCGATGTTGTTCTTGAGTACTTAAAGACTGCTAGCTACAAGGCTAACGACAACGATTACCATGTTGTTAACTCTGTCGAAAGCTCTTCTGGTGAAATTGTTTCTGTCAACTTGAACACCTGTGAAACCAAGAACACCGGTAAGTTCAAGGAAAACTACAACAACAACATATATTACACTTACTTGCAACCTCGTACTGTCTACCAGTCTAACAACGTTTGTTTCAACAAGGATAATGCCTTGGGTGTTTCTGAATGTTCTTTCGAGTTTGTCAACTACACTGCTCCTGCTGACTGTGAGAGTGCTGGTGGATCCAAGTACTCTTGTGTCTTGGACATTGAGAAGGCTCAAGATTCTAGATTGAAGTTAAAGGACATGCCTGATGTACCTGCCTTGGTTAGATGTTACCATTCCTTATCTGTTGCTACTAGTGATGATGCTAGTGATGGTGCTTGTGGTAAATAAGTTTTTATGACTGAATTTCGTTAATACTTCATGTCCGCGAAGGACTTTTCTTAATACACCCTTGTTAATAGGTACAAACATAAATATAACCCTTCTTTGATGTTTGTAGCAGGAATGGTAGGTAGTCATTTGGAGGTGTAGAGTAGCTGGGGAACTTTACATTCTCCTTCAAGTTTCTTTCTCAGTGTACATTGTTATCATAAATATCAAGATTCAAGATAAAGAGAATACCTGTTCTTCGATCTCCAAAGTTATAGCGAAGATTGTTGAATCTGCACTGAAAAGATTTGAAATTTGCTACCCCTTGCAAAGATACCTTAGCATATATATGTGTACTCTTTGATGACACCTTTTGAGGAATCCAAGGCTCTTAAATGTACCTAAGTTTGAAAAATTATTCTGGCCCAGATAATACAACTTACTTTACCACTTGGTACGGGTTTTCATGAGTACCTACGAGATATTCTCAAATCTGTGCGATACTTAAACCTTATCAAGATCATATTAGAAGCTCGAGAATTCATAAAAAATCAGTACTAAGGTCTTTGAAGATAGAAGTCATGCCTACCTTCTCCGGCTATCAACCTCCTCTCCCCTGTTACCACATCTTTTCTCTTTTTATTCAAATTTTGCAGCTATCTTGCAAAATTGTAAGAAATCTTAAATAACTTCGACTACAAATGCTTTAGTTATATAATAATATTATACAAATTGTCTATGTACAATCCCATGGGGAAATGAAAGATATATGTATCCAAAGCGAATACAAATTAGTTAGGTTTCTGTGGAGAACCAATTTTGTTTGTGATGTGAAAACTGAACAACATATTTCCCTAGATGGCTACATCTCCAGAGCCAACTATCCCTTCAAACTTGTAGCCTTCATCACTAGGTACCTTTACTTGTTCACCTTCGGCAGTGATTGGAGAATACAAATAGTAGCTCATCAATGCATTAACCACTGATCTAGTCTTTGCTTCTTGGATCGACGAACCAATGCCTTCTCCCAACTTTTCAACTCCACAGAAAGCACCAGCTACATAAATAGCATGAGCTGATAATCTACCAGTTTCAGCAATTAATCTGATCTCGACAGGTTCAGTGAATTGTAATTTGTCACAAAGCCTAACCAACTCTCTTGTTGGTTGGTTGAATTGGAACATCTCTTCTAATCTCAACTTTCTCAGTAATATATGATCTTCAATGAATTGTTTGGTGGTAACTTCGCCACAGTGTGTGTATAAACCACCAATGATAGCTCTTACTGTAGAAGCATATGCTTCAGCTTGGTCTGAGATGAAATTATGATTGCGTAAACGCTTGCTCTCTTCTTCACTTAATTCATGGACACCTTGCTCGACATCGTTCTCAGTATCCTTGACGTTGAACCTCAATTTCCCATATTTAAGGAACTCAGACTCTTGTGACAAGAATTTTTCCAATTTGGTTGTTTGATCTACTTCAAAACCCCAAGACTTACCAATATCATATAAGGTTTCAACACCCATTAACGAATCAACCGCAGCGTTATGGATCGGCATAGGTAATCTAGGGTATTTCACCAAGAGATGTTCACTCACATAATATGATAATAAGTTCTTTCCCAAGACATTGAGACCATAGTTGTTGGCCAATCCACCACTGGCTTCTGAGGTCAAATTCATGGCTTGCGACAAAGTGGAAAGCTCATAGTTCGAAGGTAAATGCAATCTTGAATGTAATGCCACCAAAGGGGGAGACTGCTGTGCTGTAGATTCGGGTAATCTATGTGTGAAATGAGTGTGCTTGTAACTACCGTAGTCAGCAACAGTATCATACTTTGTTTTCAAAGTGGCTGTGATACCACCAATATAACCAGACGCGTGGATACCAGTGCTGTATCTGCGAACGATACACGACACGCTTGTCATTCCTCTATTGAGCCTTATCATGGTGTGGGTTGGTTGGTCTGGTAGGATGATTTTGGAGTAATTTTTCATCAGAGAATTTTTTTTGGTCTGAAGACATATGGCGCTACCAAGTGAGATATGGTGAATGGGGTTGGCCATGAGAAGCAGATTAAGTAAACTAGCGGTCAATGGTTCTAGAAGCAATATTGCCCATTTTGCTTGAAAGAAGGGACCCGTTGGCCACCAAGGGTTATTAAAACTACAATCGAATTGAACATCCCTCTTGACGTCAAATGCTTCGTCGTCGTGGCCGAAGACATTTCGTAGTGGGAAATCAAAAAGTCGTGTACCGGCAGATATCTGAGCCAACCAAATTTTACGAATAAATTCATTCAAATATCATCAAGACACTAGCAGACACTTAAAAGAATCATATAATGGCACATGCACCTAAGTTAAGTATTGCGGCTGCCACCTTAATGGCTTCTGTAGCTGTGGTATACGTCGGAATCAAGTCTCCACTCAAATACAAATGGGCCAGTGAAAACAGAATGAGTCCTAAGGCTGATTTGGCATGGAGAAATGCTGCATCGAAGTGGTTAGAGAACCATTCTTAGAGGGTTCACCATTACATCTAGAGCTATTATTATCACGCCTAGAGTTAACATGGTTGTGTACCTAGTGCTTACAGTGGATACCATTGCTGCTGATGGTGCGGTTACTGTGCGTGAAGTTCTGCTAGATGGGTTGTTGTCTTACTCCATTATTATTATTGCCAGGGTATTGAATACTTGTACCATTAGATATTCTGGCATTAGTACATATTCTTACATTTGCATGGCGATTTATTCAACTCAGATGTGCTGTAACCACGAAGTCACAGGTGCTAAAAACTCCATCTCATAAATAATTATAATAAACATCAATACATAAGTCAATACTGTATTATGAATTAGTTTCAATAAGCAGGAGTTTAAACGCAATCCAACTATGTCTATCTATAAATAAATAAAATCGCTTAAGTATGAATGACAAGAAGATATATGTTAATGTTAAACAAGTGCTCGTTGTTGTTATTGATGTAGGTAAAACCAGTATCACATCCATGACCCACAGCCTACACATAATCCTAACGAGATTACTGTCTTTGCATTTCTATATCCACGCTAACTCCCTGCTTTATGGAATCATTCTCCAATTTAAGAAAACACCAGTTCCATCTTCGAAGAATCTCCAACACTTGCAAAACAGTATATCCCCAAGATTGGTAGTCTCCTCCATACAAAAACGAAGCAGTATAAGCCATATACGGCGAGCTCTTGCCAATTCTAAAGACCCAAATAAACCGGATAATAAAATTGGTCAATATCAATGCATAGTAAGGACCAATTGATTTCCTGTTCGTAATTCTACCTTTACGGAAGGTCAACCCCCAATCCATTGTCAAATCCCATACGAAGGAGTATGCAGAGTTGATGAAAGCTGCAACAACTAAGAGCGAGGTCGAGTCAATCTTCAAAATCGGAATTAATAAGGGCCCCAAGTTTGTTATATATTTGAACAAATTTAACAAATGGGAAATATTATTTGTGAGTTTATACTCGAACCAACATTGCTTTAGACGAATAAGGATTGGGACCAACATAACGATCACCTCGTACTTGTATTCACCGAAGAATAAATATCTTACCAAGTCATTGAAAACTCTACTGAATGATAATAAGGAATCACTTAATAAGATATCGTTTGTTCTCATATACTGCGAAGCAATACCACCTAATAATATCCTCTTTAAGGTGGTATAAATACGAACTTGGCCCTGGGTAGAACTCCACCGGTAAAACAACCTAAATAATGTATGCAAAATACACACAATGGCAACGATATCGGTGATATTGTATTCAATCTCATAAGTTTGCAATATCTTGAAGACAATAAACCCTACGAGGTTGATTAATGAAGTTACCTTGAGATTCTGCCACACTCCATTCATTAATATAACATTTTCAGTATTGCTGACGACTGAAACGGAATGCCATTCACCAGTAGCGTGTTCATGGGAGTTTCGTCCTTGATCTTGGTCCAAGTAGTTATGAGGAGAGTATGATAAGTTGATGAGCTGTACCACGTTCAATCTTAGCCAATTCGTGCCAATGAATATGAGCAAGTACCATAAGAACGTAGTGAATTGTAGGAGAAACAACGCTTTGAAGGGTAGTGGTATTATATCCGTAATATTCATTATGTCTATGTTGATTCAGCGATGGTGAACGTGTTGTAGGTAACAAAACACGTCAACTGAAAAATTTAGCATCTGAAAATAGGCAAAAAAAATACTCCCAAACGAATCAACATGTTCGACATAAAGAGTGATAAACTACGTTAAATGACTTTGTTCTTTGACATACATTTCAAAGTTGAATATTTTTCAACCAAGAAAGTTAAATCTCCGAGTATGTTATCTAATGAGAGAGAATAAGGATGATGAAGTCGAGATGACTCTATTGTAAAGGCTTCAGACGTGTAGATACACGATTTTAAAGGTTTTAATCAGAAGTTTTCATGATTAGCATAGAAACATCACCAGCCATTTACTTAGAATCTACGAAGTCTTGATTTTGTTGTTTATTAGGTTTATTATATATATATAATACTAATTATTGTTAGTAAGTTAAGTTCATAGAAATCATTGATTCAATTACTTTTCAGAATTTTCAGTGTTTGGCTAATCGTAAATCGGTCATAGTCCTGAAAAGGATCCTCCGCTTGGGGCGACATTTTGTCATCATTGTAATTGGGTATCGGAATACTACAGTATTCTTTGATTAAAATCGGAACATACCCTTTGTTGTTCGTGTTGAGAGTCTTTGTTGAATAATTAGCTTGAATAAAAAAAGATGGAGATCTCGAACTATTTATACTCTAGCGATGAGCATGAAATCTTGAAATGGAGTTACCCGGATATCTAATTAGGTCTGAGACGAGATGCCTTCACTGTTAGTGTTACCAGATATCAAGTGATATTGAGGGTGTACTATGGGTTTGCTGACTTGCTTCAGTCAATTGTTGAGAGCCTCAGTTGGATTCTCATTGGTGGTTTGGACTAACTATCGAATATTTCCATACTCTCTCAATAAACCTCTAGATCCACTACTGGATGATGAACAACTCCAAATACATGATGTCAACTATAAGACGCTGCTTCTATTTTATTAATTCTATTTCCTACTTATTCCTTCTTTCTCTTGAATCCCTTAGACTTTTCCTTCCTCAAGTTCTCTCTTCTTTCGGCCTTGGATAAATATCTGAAACTCTTCTTCTTCTTCTTTGGCTCTGGTTTACCTATACCCACAGCCGTGGAAAAGCTCTTCTTGTCACCGCCTTTAGCGGCAGCTTCATCTTCCTTTGCTTTGCTTAAATTATTGGCTCTATTGATGGCTTCCAAAGTAGCTTCACGGGCACTGACAAGTGCTGGATTGTCCAAAGATTCAACTGTAACTGTAGTCTCGTCCTCTATTATAGCTCCAACCTCTTGTGCATTTGGTGATTTGAGATACAACTCAGTATGGCGAAGTTCCCCTTTAGCTGGTTTTTCGATCTTTGATTCGTCTTTCTCGTCGGTTTCACCGTCCTTATCAAACCCAGCCCATTCTTCATCATCACTATTGTCCAAGTTGGTTATATTCTTCATAGTTTCATTGAATTCTTTCAATTGGTTCTCCATATCTGTCTTTCTATCTTCTCTCATTTGCTTTCTTTCCTCGATACGAGTGAGTCTATCCTGTTCTTTGATATAAACCTGTGCTCTCTTCTTCCTCTCCAACTTCCTCTTGTGGAACCCAGTCAAGTATTCCACCCTCAGGTCCTTATCAAAAACTACTTCTTCGACATTATGCTTCTTGGCTTGCTTTTGCGCGTATCTTTTACCACCGGTCAAGATCTCTCTATTCTTCCTGACTCCACTCATCTTATGTTTCAACTGTTGGTGTGAACTGCCCTTTAATATTTCAGTTGATATTTCAAAAATCACTCCCATCGCAGAAGTGCCAAAAAAAAAACTGAAAACAAATCAAGGCCTAGCTGAGGTTAACCACAAGACACTCCAATACAACAACTCAAATGGATTCTTCAGATAACATAAGGCTCTTTATTAAATCTTTGGATACCTCAGTTAACCAACTTGGGACTTCATTGGCTCCAATATTCAAGAAATCGCTAGATGAATTGGTCTTCACCACTACTAGCAATGATGATGGCAATGACCAGATTGATAAGATCAAATTCTACAACAACTTCTTGTACACCTTAATAGCAACCCTTTTTTCTTATTTGAAGAGCATCGGAATCAATACAGACACTCATCCTATAATGAATGAGTTAAACAGGATCAAAAGTTATATGGGTAGAGTGAAATCCTTGCAGGAGATACAAGAGGGAAAGAACAAGACAGACGAACAAAAGCAACAGGATTCTAAGAACTTCTTGCAAAATGTGTTAGGTGCTGGTGTAAATGGTGGTGGGGCAGCTGCATCAGATGCGATGACAAAACCAGCTATAAGTAGTTCCAACTTTAAGGGAGTTCATACTAAATTTAAGGATGAAGAACCCAAAGAACCTATATCTAAGTTGGTGAAGCAAGGGAAACCCAAACCCAGTAAAACTGGAAAAATAACGAAGCCTCAAAAGAAGGTTAGAAAGTAGTTACATTAGAAAGTTATTAATGAATCGTAAGTTGACAAACTAAATTAAATAGAATATCGTAATCATCTACGTAGAATCATTTAAGAAAAATAACCAAATGTATTATAACCTATAACCTAAGAATTGAATAAATAACATATAAAAATGAAATCTGTAAATTTGTAATTTGTTAGCTTTATCTTTCAGCTTCGCTGGTCCAAGCATAGCCCTCTAATCAATAAAAATCACTGAATGTATTGTCGTCAGGGAAATTTTCCTTCACCATGTGGTAAATCTCCATTAATAAATTGGGGAACTTATCGTTGAAGTACCTGTAGAAGCCATCAGACAAAGGACTCATTTGCTTCTGCAACAGCTCTGGCAAATCATTGTAATGATGGTACTTGTTCCTAATAGCACGCAATAAGTCCATCAATTTTTCAGGATGGTATTTACGATATCTACCCAAGTTGTTCATGAAATCTTCATCAAACTGGGCATGCCAGTTTCCATTGTGCACCGCCATACCGACGTCCTCCAACTTGAGTAAGAGCTCACTAGGCGGATCACGCTTCTCAACTTCGAATTTATCACTAACCTTGAGTAAAAATTCCAATCTTTTCTTTGGGGACCAAAATAATGGGTGCAACAAGATCTTGGATGTGCTTGGTCTCAAATGCGGACTGGCATTAATCATCGACGATATCAAATGCATCGATTCATATTTATCGTTGGGGCATCTATCCAACAAGTAGGTGATGTTATATTCACCCTTTATGATGTTGCCTTCTCGTAAATAACGGTCCCCAAATGGATGAGTTCCTCCTGTAAGAATGTAGTAGAAAACACAGCCTAGGGAGAAAATATCAATAGCCTTGGTCAATCTTTTACCTGTAGACGTCGCATTGGGGGAGTTCTGTAAATGCTGTGATAAGGCTCCGTTAAATGAATGCCTTGAATTAGAGTTGGATCCAACGGACGATATGGTATCAGGGGAAATCTCCAATAAATCATGGTTCAAGAGTAGTTCAGGAGCTCTCCATCCAGAGGTTCCCAGTGCGGCATGTTGTGTCGTAGCTCTGAAACTGGATTGATCTGATTCCAACTTTTTACATAAACCAAAATCAGAAATCAACAATCTGAAGTTGTTTTCATCTTCAGGTGTAACTCCATTGTCGCTCTTGCCATTCTTGTTCTTCTTTTTATCCGCAATCAAAATATTCTGCGGCTTCAAGTCTCTATGAACAATTTTCAAAGAGTGTAAATAGTGCAATCCACTTACTAACTGATACAAGGTATCATTTATGCAAGGAATGTTCAAGTGTAGTGAGGTCTTGGGTTTTTCAACAATGTCCTCTAAAGAACAGAGACACAACTCCAATGCAATGTACAAGAATTTCTCTGTCTCACTTGATTGAGAGCAAAAGTATCGAATAACGTTTGGATGGTCGTCACTCTCTTGGAGCAAGCGAACTTCGTGATTGGCAATATCATAAAAGTCAAGAAGCATACGTTTAACTGCAACAGGACGATTCTCAAAGGTACCTTGGTAAACTATTGTACCGTGGGATCCATAACCCAAGATTTTGTCTGAGATAACCAAGTTATTCTCAATTTGTAACTTCTTGATTGGAATCTTCATAGGTATAGCAGATTTCACAAGACTCGTTGTCGTGATAACAACTTGTTCTTCGGTTTCTGATTCATCCAAGATGGTATGAATGCCTCCATCAAGTCCGTCATCGTTGGTATCCAGTTTATTCTTATTGATTCTTCTACCACCTCTCTTTCCACCACGACCACCTCTCTTTCTCTTCTTTTTAGTTACGACCTCCTCTTGAGAATCATCTACAAAGTCATCTTGTTTATCCAAAGCTTCATCATTCGAATCTCCCGAAGTTTCTAATGTATCGTTTGGAGCAACGATTGTCACCTTTTTAGGTCTTGGCTTTTCAAGCAAAGTCACCTTTGAATCTTGAGTGTTATCAGAACTTTCAAGTTCAATTGTTGATACTTTTAGTTCGTCATCACCCTCTGATTTTGTAGTGTCAATCATTTCTCCATTCTTCTTCACCACAACAGGAAGATTATCCATCTCAAGATCTACCTTATTCCTGCTTGGGTTTGAAATTATAATACTAAATTCACTTGATGTAAAATAATAAAGCACGAAAATGAAGAGCAAGATGACAATCAAATCTTCGAATATTCTCCTTACTATTGAAGCCGTAAACCTACTCGTGATTCCACGAACATCGAAGGAGTCTTGTGTAGGTCCGTTCGGACGGTTCACTGCTGGCGATTTCTCAGCAGGAGAAGTTGGAATCAACTCTTTACCTTGGTCAATTAGTAAAACATCAGATCCTGGATTTCCGGAGGAGAATGGCACATATGATTCTTCAGGGAATTTAATTCCATCAATCATTGTCTGCATTTGATCCTTGTTTATCGAGTCGTTTTCCAAAATATCTGTCGATAACTCGTTACTTGTTCCAGCCCCAATTCTTTTGACAATTTCAGGCATCGAGCTGTTACTGAACCTAGATATGGGCTGGTACATTGTATCACTTGTCAATTGAAAGGTTTTATGTATACCATTGATCAAGGACTCCACAAGTGTAGGCGAATTTTCTAGCAATTTGAAATTCTTGATAAAGTCTGTGTCCACAGGTACGTTATTTTGCATCTTGTACAAATCTATTTGATACTTCGATAATGGCGCACTTTTGATTAAGGTAGGATAATTATTGAAACTCATCGCAAACCACTCTTTTCCGTTGGAAGTCTTATTAACGAAAACCAAATCGTTATTTAACTTGTAAGATGCATCTTCTTTCTGCAAATCATTCAAAACCTTTAAAGGATGAGGTAATAAGACGTAGTCTCTATTTTTAAAATTGTGGAAAACATCGAATACGCTAACTGCTAAAGATGGCAATTTGCTTACCCAAACAGGGGTACCCAAATCCTTATTTATGGCTAAAACTGACTTGTCATAGAATGGAGTGAAATATAGCTTGTCTTTACTTTGTTGATTTTGCATGATTAAGTCGTTGTCAATATTGTTTGGACCCCATTGGGAGTATGTGACATTCCACACGATATTTGCATTCAATTTCGAATGAATAGATAGCTCGTATGTTGTTCTTCCTATCATGATATTGTCGTTATTCACATCCATGCCTATGTTTGGGTTGATCTGGTAGTGTGTGTTGGGGACAGGGCATTTTTCATTATTGCCAAATGAAGATTTGATTTCACCTGTGTAAATATTTATGCTGAATAAACTCGTCTTTCTGGTACCAGTATATATTTTATCATCACCACTGAGAGAGAAAGGTGATTCCAATACCAAATCTTTGATACTGGTTGGTAATTTATTCAAACCAAATTTGGGGGTGAAGTAATATAATGAGCCATCCTGGTATGGTTCTACAAACCATAGAATATTTGATTGGGAGTTTTCTACGGTATTATTCGAGGAAATCTTCACCAACGGTTCGTCTATGGGCAAGGTCCATAGAAGTGCACCACTATTACGTTCGACACCATGCAAATTCCCATCTATATCACTGACTAATAGTAAATCGGTTAGTTTACAGTCATTGATAGATCTAAGATCTAAGGGGAGAAATGGTTCCTTTGTTGGATATGCTTGTTGTGCTTGATGTGGAGTAGTAGAAGCAGCCAGGTTCAAGGAGTTAACAAGGTTGTTTGGACTGTTATTCAGAGGAACACCACTATCTGTTACTCGATCACCAGATCGGTAATAGTCGTAGTCTGAAACCTTATACGATTCTCTCAATCGCTCTAGTCGTGGTGCCGCAAGCACTATGGAGATTAGGGCCAACCAGCCAATTAATGTGAGGTAGACACTCCGCATGTTCAGACCATAGAATCTTTTTCACTATCTTAGGGAAGAGTTTATCAAGGGTTTATGCACGATAAAGAATGTTAGCGTAATGTACAGATTAGTTGAAAATGGTTTGATCTGTAAATTGGGAATACGCAGATATATGTCAAGCACCAATTTGAAGATGTATAATGTGCTATAGCAGGGACTGGGTAAGTGGCTATGCTCTTGGGCTGATCGGGGCCCTATTCAAATCGACAATTTTTTTCCTTTCCACCTTAAAAAAAGGTCGTGTGTGTTTGTTCAAAAAAAAGGGTTCGGTCGCTGTGTTCAGGAAAGGTATGGACAAAGTCTGAGACATGGGGTTGAACCAAGGAGTTGATCTAGGGATGGTGGACGGAGTGAGAGCAGGGTTACGAAAGATTATCTAAGTAATGTTGAATTGTGTTTTGAATTGTGTTTTTCAGAAGATGTCGACTCAAATTAGGGGTTTAATGTTGCCAGATGTGCTGCCAGAATTCGTTGGTTGGTGAGGACCAGGCAAGGTTTGGCAAGCTTAGTGGATGGCTATTCCTGTGGGATTGGCTGTGGACAGTTAGATTGTGGCTCCCTATGTTTCATTGCAGATAGTTGCTTAGACTTGCTTTAAAGTGGGATATTTGCATGACTGGTTTTGGGTGAGTAGGTGAACACTGAAGATGGCCATTTTGGTTATCGATAGTTCTCTAGGTTATTGCTATTGCACTATGGTTCATAATTACATTATTGCTGGTATTTCTTGATTGAATTGATGTTGGCTAACAGAGAGTAAGTTGCTAGAGTGGAAATATGCTAGTGTTAGGTGCTTTATAGACATGCTCGTGGCAGTTCCTTAATATATTGATCCAAAGCAAGGGAGTATGGCAAACTCCTCTGGAAGTATGCTATTCGCTTAGCTCAAGCTTCATGTCCTCTGTAATGTCCACAGTTTTCAGCTTCCTTTGATCAGCAATCATCGTAATCAAACCCAAAGCGATATCCTTCAATTCATTATACTACCTCAACTGGCTAATATGCTTATTACTATAGCTTTTGGGCATTGGGATGAATTAGCCAACCCCTTCGTCCCTTGATATTTGAGTAAGATCCGGTCTTGCTCTTTCACTTTTTATTGCACCGCATTCGTGTCAGTGTTGTTCTCAACCGGCTTCATTCCTTCAATGGAGCCCGCCACCATCCATACTAGCAATATGTGATTGTAGGCATTTCCATTTGGTTTTTGGACCTGTCTTTGGTGAAAATGGTGGCAGTCCAACTGAATATAGGGGTGGTTCCACCGACATATGTATTTCCGAGTTCATCCTATTGATCGAAATTATTTTTTTAGTAAAAATGGAAGATTTTTGGGCTATAGTCACTGGGGTGTTCTTGGTATCTAGATGAGAGTTCCTTGGTAGTGATGAAACAGCGGGTTTCAAGCATCTAGCAAATGACGGGGTTTTTTTTATCTCAAACTTTTTTTATTTCATGCGCAATTAAAAACCCCTTTAGTGGTTCTATCAATGAATACCTTATTTCACCTTCTCCTCATTACTTACCTGTATTTGACGGATTTGATGTTCAAAATTGGAAGAAATGTACGACAATTTACTTCAACATTATAGTTGTAATGTACCAAGAGCACCGAGCCGTGTCTAAAATTAAAAGCTTCGACTCCATCATTGACAGCTCGAGGTGGATATTGAAGGTAGGGAAGTTGTGCTTAGTTCCATCGTTCCCAACCTTCAATATTGACAAGTGTGATGGCCTATATTCCCTGAAGTAAATCCTCTCATGAATAACTTCTAAATTATCCCATTTGCACGAGCATACCCTCCAAGATTGGGCTGCAAGCTTTCGTATAGATTATCCGGCGAGACACTTTCTCTTATGCAGATCGTACATGGAATTCATGCCGAATCTAAATTATCCGTTAGATCTGATACACAAAGTTATTAAAAGAGTGGAAAGTGATATAACGATGTAAAAGTCGGAGTCGATGGCAGCATTCAGCAAGTGATATGAGTACCGAGTTTTATGGAAGTGCCAAAATATTGAAACTGGGGTGATTTCTAGCGAGGAATGAGAAGACTCCGGTAGACACGGGGAATCTCGTAATTGTTCTTAAGATGTCAGGGTAATGATCTTTCAGCTGCTGCATCGCTATTACCTTCCCTTGTATAGGATCTGAAGAATTCGCCAGCGGGTTTCATGAAAGAATTGTGTGAGTGGCTTCTGAACTATTCTGTCAGGTGAACCGCAGATCTTTAGCTAATATAGGGCCCCTTTTTTGACGGATGCGATTACATAATGACGAGAACTAATGAAATGGAATTTAATGCCTTATATGTTGACTATTAGTAGAAATGAAAGTAACCATAATGCAGCTACAATCATGGTTTGTGCTTGTAAGAGACGTTCACGTTGGTATCAAATGCGTCATGAGGTTCACAGGAGGCTTCAAATAAGCCTTCATGTTGTAATCATGCATTGAAACTACTCAATATCGTTCGTCTAGTGCAGTCAAACAATAAGCAACTGCTCTTTAGTTTATTCTTGAAAACTTCGTATACTAAAACATCCTTTGGACCTTATTAAACGACTTGCTTGTCACACCAAAAGCATCTCGAGTAGTACGCTTTCGTATCTTCAGACTGACGTACAAATTCTTAGAAGCATCCAGATAAACTGGGATGTCTTCTATTAGGGCACACTCTATGAACGTGGCGCAGCCAGTTTCGAACTCATCAAACAGAGTAACTTGTATTGATTCAGTTTCTTTGTTATTAATCTTTGCAAACAACTGACCTGGTATTATTGTATTGTCGCAGGACTCTTGTGGGTTGTAATCAGGGACGAAGTCATTCGAATAGAACACACGGACTATCTCACTGAAGTCCAAGGTATTCCCATCTTCATCTGAAAACTCCTCCAAGAACCAGGAAGTTGTGTAGTTGTAGGCATTCATGAGAATTGTGCGTGTATAGGACGAAAGAACATTAGGTGTTGGAATGATGGGAACATGGATCCATATAAATACATTTTTAAGAGTACTACAAGTTTGATCAATATAAATCGTTCTATCTCACTCCTGCGCTAAGTGGAGCCGTAACGGTAAAGCTTGGGCAGTAGCCGCAAACTGAGTGGGGACTGGGATTTGAAATGTCAGTCAACTACCATCAGGAACCGTGGGGTTTCACTAAACTTGACAAGCCAAGACCATGTGAAAATATCGAATAGGGATACCGTAGGAGATTAACTTCAATTTCGATTGGCCAATTGGTCGAACAATTGGTAAGTCAATTGCTAACTCTGTGCTCCATTGTGGTTGTACCACGATATCCGTTTCAATAGAAATTTTAATGAGCTATTTAATTTGCTTGGTTGCTTTGCTTGGGTGCCGTGCTGCAAAGACCATCAGCCGCGGAAAGAATCTACGGCATACGTATCAGAATGTATGGGTGGTAAATGTGTTCCAGTGAAAGTTGACAGAGTGATGCTGAGCCGCACAATATTTCAAAATTACATTGGTTAGATCATGTGAAGATTGAGAGTCAGTGATGTCATTAGCGAGATGTATTGTGTGCTATTCTTATTACCAACGAGTAGCTATCGTAAAATCTAAACAATCTAAACCATCTAATAGGGCTTATGGTTAGTTATTTGTATAATAGACCGGTTTTGCCCTGTAATTGCTGTATAATGTTGTTCCAATTCTCTTCATTATCATCCTTCAGAACCCTTGAATTATATCTTTGCATCACTACAATTGTCTCAACAAATATTCTGGCCCTTGCATCCCCCGTGAAATGACCCCCACCAACTCAGACTTTGTAAACGGCAATAATCGTGGCTGAACGATCTATTTCCTTTCAATCATAGCACCGACGGTCATTCCAATCGTGCCTTGGTCGGATCCCTCCGACGGAAATTAGATCAGACAAGAAGTGTAAACCAACTAACTTCCAGCTCTATCTCTTGAACGGCATCCAGCTGCGAAATCCTTATCATCTCCTTTAGTTTGCTTCTGCATCATCCCAAATGTCTTCCCTGCGCACAATCCAACGTGATTCATTTTTGGAATCATGTTGGCACCAACAAGTCCACGTACATTACTAACACTAACAGCCAAAAAATATATGCATGCCATGTTGCAAAAAACATTGTTGATTCGATATCGTGGTTAGTGGAAAGTCAGGACTGATAGTCCTTGGTTTTAAACCTTGATTCGGTCGATTATTTCTTTTGGGCTTGTAGACATTAGCTGAGACTCGTAAGCGGAAATTGGCATCAGAATTCCAGTGAACTCTCTCTCAACTACATCCTCGCAATTATCAAGCATTATCTATTAATTGCATCCGTCCTAACCCTTATACTACATAAATATTCTATTTAGTGTCAGCTCAAAAGCCCCACCTTCGATAACCTTCCCACTCTCAATTCCTCTCGTTCATTCCTTTGAAGGGTTCACTTAGAAGCAGTACTCTGCTCCATTTCTTCATACTTCTGAACGAAATAACTATGGTAAACATTCAAAGGTAAAGAGTTCAGCATATTTTTGGCCCTTTCATCGTGAGAATTTTGCGGCGTAACTGGCATTACTCTTGGAATCGTTGAACTGGGTTTTGAAGGTATTTGCAATTGTTCAATTTTGATTGGGAGATTTGCCGGAGATTGCAGTGGTTGGCTTGTATTGAATTTTGTTTGGAGTCCTTTATCTGGGTACTGTTGATCTGGGAACTGTAGAACTGTGTAGTGTTGGTCTGGGTACTGTTGATTTGAGTAGTGTTGATCTGGGTACTGTTGATTTGAATAGTGTTGATCTGGGTACTGATCGGAGTAATGTTGATCGGAGTGCCCTTTTTCAGAGAGCCCACTTGGACCTAGATAAAGTTGCTTTGGAAACTTCCCTTCAGGGTATGGAGGACTTTGGTAGTAGCTAGCTTGAGTGTTTCGAATTTCGGCGCTTCGGTCTTCGGCATTCCGGGCTTCGACTTCTTGTTGTGCTTTGAATGCTAATTGGTTCTTATATTGAGCGTCTTGATATACGGAGCCGGAACGCAGGCCTCTTCCAATACTCCCAGTTCTACTCATACCAGTGCTTGAGCTTCCTTCCATGACAATGCTTGAACCCCTACTAGCGTTTGGGCTTTTTCCTTTCTTTGCAACTTTCTGACCGACCAGAAGAGCTCGACCACGAGAACTTCCAACTTTATTTAACGGCGTCGAGGACACATAAGCTCCAAAGAACATGGAACGAATAAAGTGTAGGCAATCTTGTATTATTCTGACGATTTGACTTATTTGAAGACCAGCGGAATCACCAATCGATACGGTCAATTGAGAGTCGGGTTTAACACCTAGGTTATGCAAGAGTTCCTCAAGTATACGTCCATCTTCGTAACGCTTGGGCATGAAAAGTTGTAGTGTCATTTCGAATTTTTGAACGAACATCTTCATACTGGACCTATTCGCAAAGACTTTGTTGAGGATGACAGAATTGACCAAGTTGAAGTTGTTTGAGTTCCCGTAGAAGAGCCATAGTTTAGCAGCATCAAAGAACAACTCAGTATAGAACTTCATTGGGCCGGCGTTCAAGAAGGCATTCATTAGGTATTGTAGCACAACGTAGTAGATCCAATAATTAATCAAAAACCGATATGACTGGGGGTCAGCGTTGATGGTTAACGACTTAAGTGATATGGCTAGCGGAATAGCAAAGGTAAAAGTAGCAAGTATCATGGTCACTAGGAAGTACATGATTGACTGCTGAGAGATTGATTACCAAGGGGCCTTTGAGATCGACTGCTAGGAGATTGATTATCAATGGGGCTTTGAGATCAACTGGTATTAAGCTGGATTATATATGCTTTGCAGAAGAAGACAGGGGTATCATCACAACTTTAAGGCGTTAAGTGTACTCCACATGTCTTAGATCATGATACAGAAAGAAGAAAAACTCAACGGTTCCATGTGACGTCAGGCCTCATGTACCTGGAGCAACGGTAGCGGAAACAACAGTTTCGCCATGAGGACCGGATACGGATTAGGGTACGTGAGTACAAAGTCAGTGCTCGTGTACAGTCCTAGAGCCAGAGCCAGAGCCAGAGCCAGAGCCAGAGCCAGAGCCAAAGCCACAGACAAGTCATAACCAATTTAATGTTAGCGGGACTTGCATATGTGCGTGTTACATACCAATCACGGTGCATCAAATTGAAACAGAACAGTCATTGAGTCTAGGTCGCCGAATACTAACCATCTATATGCCTTTCCAAGACCCAATGACACACCCAAGCTGTAAGATGGTTTTATGCGTATGGCGCTCACTTCATAACGTAATCAATGGATAGAGATTTCGCTTCTTAGGTACTACACACAATGCGCTTATCACATGCTGTACAGTGCATATTACCATCCCACGTCGTATGTTCAAGCTTCCGTGATAACCTATGAATGCATTGTAATCAGCTTCGCTTAATTTGCTGATGATCATTTCGTAAAAGCAATATCCAGTAAACTATTTGTCTGAGGGCACAAAGTAGACTAGTTCGACATCACACAAGCAAGCAACTAGTGCAGTTGTTAAAGAAACGTGATTGGAAACGCTGTACCTTTTTTGCAGTTAGTATGTAATATGGTTTAATGTGACGTTTAGCATTATGTTTAGTGTTCAGTTTAGTGTTCAGTTTAGTGTTCAGTTTAGTGTTCAGTTTAGTGGTGTTTAGTGTTCAGTTTAGTGGTATTTAGTGTTCAGTTTAGTGGTGTTTAGTGTTCAGTTTAGTAGTGTTTAGTGTTCAGTTTAGTAGTGTTTAGTGGAGTTTAATGGTGTTTAGTGTTCAGTTTAGTGGAGTTTAATGGTGTTTAGTGCTGCACAATGTTGCTTGGTGTACTACTTGGTGTCACTGCTTGCCAACTAGAGTTCCGCTTAAGTAAGTTGAATCCTGTTTAAAACGATCAACGTTTAATTTACTGTTCATTCAATAAATGCATATATGTTCATTCAATTATTTCATTCCTAGAGTGTTCCATTCAAATACTTCAACATACCCTCAAATATTTGTTCTATTGTCAACTACATCTGAGTGGTTAGTCCCTAGCAGTGCCTATTTTTCGAGTGCAACCTTTCCGTGTTGATCTGCGTCGAAGAGTTCACTCAACTTCTCTAACTTCATCTTGGTGATGTCGATAATCTCTCGCATTTCCTGGTCTGAGTATTCCAGGTGAATTACACCTCTTTTCACGTAGCCATCTTCAGGTTCTGTGTTTTTGACATTAACCTTTTGAGAGGATCTTTCCTTGATCCAATTCCACAACTCAACCTCCGTGTCCATTTTCATTTTCTTGTTCCCATAAATCGTCTCAACACTTGGGATAACCATGTACTTTTCATTGTTAATCATAATACGTGAGATGTCTCCAGACCCAAAACTATCAATCCTGATTCTGTCGTTGCCTCCAATTCCTCCTCCTAACAATCTTGATCCCAAATTCAACGTCAAAAATAAACCTAATGCAACAACTATTATTCCCACTATGAAATCTCCAACAAAAGGAATTGAAATAGGAATCGACATACCAATAGTTTCCAATAATTTACTAAGCTGACCACTTATACTTTCATTGGTTGGAGTTTCAGATACCGCATTTTCAGTACTGGGTTTGTCACGTTTGGAAACTGTATTCTTGCGGCTTCTAGTTTTCTTTTTGGGTGCTTTGCCCTTGTTCTTGGAAGGACCTGAAGAAGACCCGGAACCTTGGGCGATCATGTCTTTGATCTGTTCAACTATTGATTTCATGGTTTCTTTTTGGCCATCAATCGAACCTCTTTCAATTGCTCCTTTAATCCAAGATTTTGCGCTCCACTCAACTACAGTGACAACATAGAACTTGGTTTGATTCTGAGGTGCCCAATTTAAGAATATTTTGGTGCGTACTTTGAAAGAACTACCCAGCGGAACATCAGGGGTAGTGGTTATTTGTTCCACAAGAATATACTTTTCAAAATCGTACTCAACCAATTTATCTTCAATAATACACTTGGTTTGTTTGGGTCCTATTGCTCCATTCAATGGTTTGATGTATGTGTAGTTACGCAGCTTCAGCTTCGTTGTTAATGGTGTAACTCCAGATTCCGTAAGATTAAAGTTCTTTAATGTTTTCATCATCTTTATGAATTTTGAGGTGTCAGCACCGAAGAGAATTGAAAATACAACTCCAAGCGGTGCCTTAATCAACTCATCACTCACTACTGTTTCTGATGAATCTTTGGTGTATCCAGTGGATGTAGGAGAATGTGTCAGAGGACCAACAAGAGGCAACCCTTTAAAGCTCTCTCCATCTTTCCCCTTAGCCGATGTGTCTATTTGGCTGTCATTAACTGCATCCAAAGAAGTTTCGTCTACCGCATCAGCACCAGCTTCCTCAATTTCATCAGACTCCAATGAGCTATTGCTCAAGCTGTCATCGTCACTCAACTTTGCGTCGTCATTGCCTTCGCCATTTCTCGACACTTCATCAAACGATTCGTCGTATTCGCTGAAATCAAGATTTGTATCAACATCACCATAATCCGAAATCTCATCCTCATCAGTAAAGCCAGTCTCTCGTTCACGGCTCTCAGAGGTAGAAAAATTTGTTGACTTTGATCCGCCTCTATTTCTTCTTGCGTTTCTCTTTAATTGTGCCCTCTGGATTGCCTTCGAAGATTCCGTTCCGTTGTCATCAACTAAGACCCGTTGCCAGATATTTGTTATCAAATTGAACGTAGTATCACGACTTAAGAAAGTAGCAAAAACATATTTGTGGTGTAAAGTCCTAATAATCATACCATTAGGAAACAAAACAGCAGTAGACTTCTTCTCAATTTGGATGACTTCTTGTAACGGAATACTTAAGTTAGTAACCCATCCCAAGATGTTGGAGTTGAAACAAATATATTGGTCACTGATATACATTCTACCTTGAACCAAGAAATCCCTAGACAAAGCACAACTAACATCCTCCACCAATTTATCGTCTGGGGGAACAATTTTGAACATATTGTGGAATTCTCTATTCTTCTTCTTGGGAGCATATTTCAATTTTGAATAATCAACAAGATCGTCCAGATCGTCTGTGTCACCTTCCGAACCGTCAGAATCATTGTCGTCACCACTTGCAAGTGCATCTAGATTATCATCATCGTCGACACTTTTCAGTTTAGAAGAGTGGCTTTTAAGTTTAATCAAATCGGTGTTACTGTTCCCAGTTGACCTCCTAACTGGTTTCTTGGACTCCACAGCCCCATTGGGACCCAATTGATTGTTTTGAGTTCGGCTGACTATATCAGGGCTGAGGCTTCGCTTGAAATCATGTAGGTTATCAGCAGAATGGTTTGGAGTTATCATTAATCTCTTCCCCAACGAGTCGGACCTTCTGTTTCTAGTTGTAGATTGAGACGAAGGCGCCCCTGGAATCAAATTGGCGATGTTAGAAAACGAGTTGGTGGTATTGATTGCGTTTATAGTCTTGTCATTCAGGAACTCCTTGTTTGAACCTGGAACTGTAATCCCTGCTTGTTCCACAGATTTTACATGCCTATGTTCGAATGAATCTAAAGTGAGATCCCCACGTCCAAGTGAATTCAAAGGCGATTCCCGCACCGGCTCAAACTGGACATTGGCAGTGGATAATGAAGTGGAATGAGATAGTTCTCTCTTTTCTTCAAGAGACAGAGCCAGAGCTTGTCCATTAAGTTCGTGTTCACCCTGATCATTGTCATGCTCTTCTTCATTCAGCTTAAAGGATGAGAACTTGGCTGGTTTTAATAAGAAATCAAGTCTATTTGAAAAGGTATCCTTTCGTGATCTGGTAGAGCCAGAAGTCCTAGAAGTATCGTCAGTATTTGCCCTCTCAGGAGTACTCGTAGTAGGATACACATTTTCGTTATTGTCGAAATCTGTAGCAGAAGAGCTGATGATTGTAGCTGCATTGTGAGCAGCATTTAGAATAGATGATAAAAACCCATTGGAGTTAGATTTTGTAGGCAACGAACTAGAAGGTGGCGTATCACGAATGTTCAAACTATCATCGACATTGGAGTCTTCTTGTTGAGAAGTTGGAGTAAAGGCTTCCATGGTTCCTGAATGGTGTTCTGGCGCAGGATCGATCTTCAAAACTGGGATTGTTACTGGGGCTATGCTGGAAGGAGATGTAGCTGCTCTCTTTGGTGATCTTAAGCGACCGTCACTAGTGAACGATGAATTTCTACCTCCTGCGGAAGCTGAAGGTGAGCTTGCGTCGTTTCTAGTGATTGAAGATTTGGCAGGATTCAGGGCCGTTGGTTTACCACTGGTAATTCGGGGTTTTTTAGAATCCGATTTTGATCTTCGTATTGAATCGATTGTTGGTTGATCAGATAAAGTTCTCAATCTAGTTACAACTTGGGGACTAGCGTTGGAATTGGCATTGACACTGGCGTTGGGATTGGCATTGGTATTAACATTTGAGCTTGCAATTGAGTTTGACATGCTTGGTCTGGACGCGGACTCTCGAGACTTTTCAATGTCTTCACTCTTCCTCTTTGAAGGCAATAGGTGTACCATGTTTGATTTGAAAGATTGAGGCTTCGTTTTACGGATTGGTGTATGATATGAAAGACAGAGCTAAAAATATGCAACCTTAACGAATTATAAAGCTATGCTGATTCACAAATACTTCGCACAGGAAAAAGGGCAACCGGTCAAGCGTTGCCTTTGTGGATACACTATAGTTATAACAAAGGAAGAGTTGATAGTCTCCTTTAATATGTTGAAGTGTCGTTTAGTATTGGAAAACAAACAAGCTGCTTTGTGTTGCTAGCGAATGCCAAGTGAGTACCAACTATAACGGTCAAGTGGCGAGAAGACGAATCGATGATGATTTGAAAGGGGCTCTGCTTCGAATTGGGGTTGTCGGTCGTTCGTAGTTGCTTCTGCCGTTAGTTCTATGAGCAACTTAGTGGTTAAGTTGCTTTCACAAGAATCTTGAAATTTCAAACTCTAATTGGAAATTGATAACGTAATGGAATACAGGGGAAGTGGATTTGGATGCGTTGCAGTAACTCTTCGTAGATGGTTTATATGGATTAAAGGTTTGTATGGATTAAGGAATTATACGGGTTAAGGGTCAATGGTCTGAAGAGTGTAATAGTTGGCTTAGGAAACAGAGTGTGATATAGATGGAGTAGTACAAGAGTGTTAGCACGGAATAATTGCAGTGGAAAATATGCAGGTAGTGGTGAGGAAGGGACCTGGATGAAGGTAAGCGAAAGAATATGGGTTTTGAAGTCAATGGGATTGCATTAGATGATGCGCGACGTGAATAGAAGATGCTGGAGGTGATTAACCCAATTGCTTGTTTTTAGCTGGAGTGAACTAACTATTTTTGGAGTGCATTCAGTTCCTATATCGAGGGCTTGGTGGAATTAGGTGTACCGTACCATCACTCGAAGCAGGTGCTTTAACAGCAGAAGCCTTCCAACTCCCAATACTTAGAGCAGCGCAATAAAGAGGTTTCAAACTTGGCTATGGTTATTTTAGAAATCCTGATTATCTTCAAGGAAATGGAATAAATGATAATTGATCAAGGAATATGGAATGGATTATAATTTGCAAAACGTCCTGGACTCAAAGCTGTTGGACAAAGAGTTAGTCAAAGCAGCACATATTGCTTCAAGCCAACTTGAGAACTATTTGGTGCTCTCACTCATTTCTTTACGATCTTAAGGTACATTCCAAGTTAATAGAGAAAAAGAAAAGAATAATTTGGATAGATGCCTTAGAATGACATTATACTTCTTCATTCTCGAAGGATACCACTTAATATTGGTGATATTTTTACAATTTTTATCCAAAATGACCAAATCCTCCGGGGACCGTATCAGTTGCTCTAGGAAACATACCTAGAGGGCAGGTTTAGTGGGTTTCCGTATTTGCTGCAAATATGTCATAATCATCCCAATTCAGAATTGGTTACGAAGATTTTTTGCACCCAATAGGCTGCAACCAATCTTGACAGCTCAGTAGTTAGAAGGGTTTTAGGATGTTGGGACGTTTGAATCTGCGAATGGTCTGGCTATTGTTGTTTGGTGAATCTCAATCAAGATCTTCTAGGCAACCTTTTTGGATGCCTCATGTAATATTCATTAGATAATTGTTGCATGGACAGCACTACACTATAACTCTTCACCATAAGCACCAGCTGTACAAAGTGCTCCGCTTCACCCATTTCCACGCACAAGAGACCAGTTCATGGTTCCCCAGAACAAAGCAGCCAACCACCAACGCTTCTTCCTCGCACACTCCAAACTACCAACACCAGGTCTTGTAGGTCTACTTGATCAAAAAGATGAAGCAATGTCCCACTATTGGTACCGATTTTTTTGCACCAAAGCAAGGCACTGGCACACGTTTCCCCAACCAACAATCACCACTTGCCCCTCATAAATACCATCAACTCATCCCCAAGCGTATTTTGTCCCATCCCACTCTCGCTGAGCTCTTGGTATCACTTTCTTTCCTCCTTTTGCATGTGCTACACAGGCCTCTTCCCCCACCCCACACAAATTCTTGAAATTTATGTCGCAGATTTAGGCCCACCTCGGTCAGCCGCAACATTTTCGAAGTCAAAGAAGTTTTGACCAAAGAAGATTTGAAGATTTGGCCAAAGAGTCTTGACGAGTACTTTGTCAACCAGGCGTAACCACAAGATACAATCGTAGAGATTGATTGATCTATTCGAACTCAAGATTTGCAAGTTATAGTTGATTGAAAGATGGCCGTGTTTTCCTCGTTGGCAGCTTTCGTGAAACGTCATAGGAGAAAGCTCTTGGTGGCATCCCTACTTACGCTCTCGAGCTACTACGCGTTTGACTACTTCGTCATTCGCAAGTTCAGGGACTTGCAAGATACATTCAAAAGAGAGAGTATGTCCAAGAAGCAAATCCAACAAAGATTTGCTCAAACTCAAGAAGACTGTTACTACACCATCTTGGCATTACTCCCTGTTTTAACCACTCCAATATTAGACGAGTTACCAGTAGAGTTAATTACACAAGCCTTAAGGTTAAAGAAGAATACCCCCAAGAAAGATTCAAGGTCAAATGAATTAACAACAGATAACTTGAGTTTATTAGATAACAATGCGAACCCTAATAATACCTCCAATATCTACGTCAGCAAATCGAAAGCAGAGTTATGGAATTTGTTAAAGATCAAGACTATAACAAGAACCTTGGTTTTGTTTTATTCGATCTCAGGATTATTGCTTATTACAAGATTGCAATTGAACATTTTGGGTAGAAGATCATATTTGGAATCTGCTATCTCGTTGGCTGGGGTCAAACAGCCACCTCAATCACCCAATGACTTCGAGGCTCATGAAAACTACGTAATTGAGCAATCATATCTTTCATTAAGTTGGTGGTTATTAAATCAAGGTTGGAAGAACTTACACAACTTGATTGAACCAATCGTTGTGGCAAAATTTGAGACTGTTACCCCAAAGACTGAATTGTCAATAGGTGAATTCCAATCACTATTATTGGAAATCATTAGTGAATGTTCCATCAACCATACCGTTTCGGGAGGAGCAACAGCGTCAGCAGCAAATAATATTTACTACAATTTGTTCCCAATCCAGTACGATGACTTGATCTCCACATTACTTAATACCAATCCTGATTTGATCCATCAGTTGGATAATCCAGAATCCAACTTTTCCAAATTGATCAGTGAAACAAAGCTTAAGATTTTAAACTCCGATGAATTCAATGAATTATTCACTTCTTTGGTGGTTTCCAATGTTCAAACCTTAAGCATGAACTTGTTCGAAGGCTTAATTGGAATTAACCCTCTCAATTCATCATCATTCTTGTTGGATCCTGAAACAACACAGCAATTCCCCAAGATTCAAGAGTTGGAAGAGCATGATAGACCTTTCAAATTGGCAAACTTTTTGGCCCAATTATCTATTCAAAACGGTGTCATAATAGATAATGATCACGTTACAAAGGCAGATGATGCAGAAGATGAGGATTTGGAAGGGTTCTTATCGAAGATTAATAACCATGCCACTGGTGCTGGTTATTTATCTGGAAACGACTACATAAACAAGCTTAACGAGGTTCAAGGCTTGCATGAATTCAGTGCCAGTATTTACAGTAGCTATGATTAGTGGGATATCGGTACTTATAGTTTAATAATTCCTTGATGCGCAGTTATTCGTTGACGAAGGACAGGTATTCTAGAGTTATGATTAATATAGATATGTAATTATAAGGTAACTGTAAATTGGTCTCTGGCGTTGAACCATGTACCAATACACATCAACTAACCTTGTTCATATGAACCAGACTCTGAACTACATTATATGCACACCATATTCGAAGTCACTTTTCTGACTTGAAAACCAAAACTATACAACCACTACCAGCACCTCTTTACTAACACCCCATACAACAATGCAACCGAAAGTTATTATAATCTCATCTGATGACGAGAAGTTCCCAGTCGATTTCCAAGTCGCTGAAAAGTCCATTTTGATCAAGAACATGGTTAATGACTTAAACCCAGATGGTTTGACTGAGGATTTCGAAGTGCCTACCCCAAACGTAAGAGCCAGCGTATTGTCGAAAGTATTGGAATGGTGTGAATATCATAAGAATACTGTATTTAGCGACGATGAAGATGATGATACAAAGAAATCAGCTCCTGTGGATGACTGGGATAAGAACTTCTTGAAAGTTGATCAAGAAATGCTTTATGAAATCATTTTAGCTGCTAATTACTTGAACATAAGACCATTATTGGACTCTGGTTGTAAGATAGTCGCTGAGATGATCAGAGGGAAGTCACCAGAGGAATTAAGAAAGATTTTCAATATTGTTAATGACTTCAGTCCAGAGGAAGAAGCAGCCATCAGAAGGGAGAATGAATGGGCAGAAGACCGTTAATGTGTTTTCACTTTGGAATGTGTATATGGATTTTATATTAAAGTATTATTTGATTTGAATGTAGCAGGGGGAGGTTATGACGAAGAATAGAAGAGCTTGATTAACTGTGTGTTCTTACCCTAAGGTATTGACCAAGGACTATGTATTGGCAAAATGTCGTTTAATGAATAACTATGAAAGATTAGGTAAAACTTTCTCGAAATTGACTACAAAGTAGGTGATGGTGTTCTAATTTCAATAATATATACTCACGAACAACAATAATTCGTTAACTAGCTGTTCTTATGCCATTGTGCCTACCGTTCGTCTATTCTAATATTCCTATATCTTTTTTATGTATGGAACATTTATATCCAACGACAATTGTATTGCAAAAAAAGTCGAATGCAAAAAGAACTTTGAACATCATTTTCATTTACGAAAGTACACCTGGTTTGACTAGTAACTCCATACAGAGTTGACTAGGCTATCTAATAAGATACATTCTTATTGAAAATAATTGGAAATTATTATTGCAGAGAGCGGTTAATTTGGTGGAATATTCATTTATTGAGTACGAAATGACGTTTACAAACGGCATTGGAAATACTTCAATAGAAGGTACAGAACTTGCAGCCACCGATGATAAGACTGCAGTTGACAATGAAAGCAATACTGAGAACAAACCAAAGTTTCAGATGGAAACGTTATCGCAAATTGGAAGTCTTTCTAAGGACGAACTAAAGAAGTTAGAGGAAGATTTGGCTCTTGAGTTCAAGCAGTCGACTAGGCAATATATTGAAGCAAGACTAGCGAGAATACATAAATTGGTTGCAAAAGTTGACCATCTGATAGAGGTGACTAAGGCTAACGATAAAAACTGGTTGAAGGTCTCAAAGTTTGAGATTGAAACAATTAACAATATAAAGTATAATGTTGAGAACTTGATATTACTGGGTAATGGTCAGAACGAGGATTCAAACCAAGAGGTATTACGAAGCTACGATGAATACGAAGTCGAGACGAAGGAAATATTTAAGAATTTACAAAGCCCTTTAGCCTGGGACGAGTCTTTAAGAGACGATTCTGAAGAAATCTCGAATAATAAAATCAAAAATGGGGATTCCGAGTCTAACAGATTAGTATTCCCATATTATTTCCAAGAAGTTTTCAAGCCTTATAAGCAGAATTTGAAGACAATTGTAAATGAGAATAAATACCAAACTAATCTCATTTACAATTCTTCTGTTGGTAGCTCGACCATTATATGGAAACGATACTATAACAACTTGGTGAGGAAGAAGCAAACATTAGTTGATGAGACAAGCAAGGAGCTATTCGAATTGTACAAAGAGTTCCATCAGATTAACGAGAATGAGATGGCTCTGTCGAATTGGAAACAATACTATAAGTCTGTCATAAGTATAAATGATTTGAAACGAGGGTTTGAAGAGGACTATCCGCCAACTTCATCAGGCTCTAACTCTTCACATCTTACCTCCTCTGGGTCTACTAATGGATTATATAAATTCGGAAGACGACAATTAATTCATCAGAGCCATGATTCCAACTATGTCAACCTAGACAATCAATACTTGCAAAATAATAGAGTTGAATCGTCTAATATTAGGCGTGGTATACTAAAGAGATTGCACGACTTCAATGAAGCTCAAGATTCAAGTGCAACCTCAAGAAAACGCGTTAAGTTAAATGTGCTATCTGGATTAAGTACGAACGAAATAGATTCAGATTTATTAGCGTTGAGGTCACGTATAACCCGAGAGAAGTCGCGTAACCTGGAATATGTACTATACGATAAGGGAATCAATCTTTATGACGAGGATACAGGAGAAGAGAGTGAAGATTTGGACGATATGGATGATGATGATTACAATATGCAACTTCTTGATGATGAAAGATATGATGTCGTGCACCGATATGTGGAGCAGCCGAAAGACCTTATAGGCTTGGATATCGTAGAAGATTATGATTCTTACGATGGGTCTTCTGATGAAGAGGAAGAGTTTTTAACTGACGACTACCTAGAGTCTGGCGACAGTGATAACTATTTGGACCACTCGGATTCTGAAGATGATACTCCTGAGCAAAGAACGATGAAATCAAAATACAAATTTATATTGGGACTTAAAGGAAACGCAAATTCAAGGGAAATACTACCTCCATCCTTACAATCTACTTTATCTAACCAGTTCACTTTCACAGCATTACCCCCGTTGGAAAAATTTCCGGAGTTGGCTTAGTGTATATAACATGTTCTAGTAATCAAAAGTATTTATTGGTTCTCTAACAACAAACTAGCGTTCTTTAAGTTTGCTTCCTCAACGGTCAATTCAAGAGATTCTAATAATTTGGATGATCTATTGGAAGTATTAGACACGATAAATGTGTCTTCACCATTAATTCCGTATTCATCTGGATGTTGTATCAATAAATATTTGAGCCATTGGTAAATAGTCAAAATAGTATCCTTCAATTCGAACTTATGAACCACTCGTTTACCATTAGGGAACCTTATCTGTATCCTAGTAACAGATGCTGGATGTGAACCAGCTCCAGGTTCAGCATGATCTATTGGTTTGATCAAGTCAAATGGATTTTGATACTGTTCTTGTTCTTGTTCTGGAGCCAGCTCTTGGATCAGAGCCTGGACCAGCTCAGAAGATGTTTCTTTATCGGCATTCTCCAAAATTGATTGTTTCATAGCAAATTCGATTTGTTGATCTTCAGTAAGTCCATCTGGATCGAATTTGACTTCATGTTTGACCATCGGGTTATTTGAGTTTGGCAAGAGGGAGAATTTGCTCAAGAAATCTTCAACATCGCTTATCCATTGATCCACCTTTGGGACTTCACCATCTTTCCATTTAAACACACGTTCCCCTGTTAATGGGTCTAATATAGCAATATGTGGGAAGCCATTTGTCGAATAAAAATTTAAATAACTACCTCCATTTGGAGAGTCTCTTTGGTTTTGTAAGAAGATAAAGTTTTCACGAACAATTTGCTTGACTTTTGCACTGGACCAGAAATCACGATTCAACACTTGTGATTGAAATTCGGAAGCATCTTGGATATTTATTAAGATCCACTTGTTCTCCTCCTTGGCTTTTATTTTCGCAGCATCCAAGTTCATTGTGGAGATGATGTCAAACGGAGGCCTAAACAAATTAGCTAATCTTCTCTGAGTTGATGTCAACTCAGCTTGCCTTGAATCTCTATTAAGTCTTCTTCTCGAGATAGGCTCATCTTCATCATCGCTGTCTATAATTATTATATCATCATCTTGTTCAGCTTCATGTTCTTCATGGTCGTGCTCTCGTACTTCTTCGGCGTAATCATCATCGTCTTCATCCTCATCAAGAAGTTCGATTCTATTCCTATAATATTCATCTTCTTCATTGTCAAACCGCTGATTGAATATACCAACCCTGCCAGTACCAAACATATCTTGAGGCCTACTTTGATGTTGTTGCTGGTTCAAGAAGCCAAAGCCTCCACCGTAATTATCAACTAACGTTTCATGCCTGTGGATGTTAGCATCAGCGTCCCTAACGTTGTCGTCATTATTACCATATGCTTCCTGTTGGAGCCGCTCAGCATATTCATGGTCATTATTGGAAACAGGGGCATGCTGAGCGGGCTGGGCTTCCATGTAAAGTGTGACAGCATACTCCAAATCGCCATTGGTTAACTCGAGGTATTGCCTTGCGATTGCTTCATCTTCAACGCCTGTTACTGCAAGAAAGGTTGGAATATGGTCGTCCATTGTGAGTTGTTGTAGGTGGCTCTTGAGGTGTGTGATAAACTAGTAACACTTGGAAGGATTGGATAATTGCTGTTCTTCAAAGCTTATGGTAATCAGTTGCGCTAGTTTACGGGTCTATTAGTAATACTTCAGTTATCAAAGTATCTTTTCTTTCTGTATTTGTGGCAAACTGGTATTCTGGTCAATTCCTTGATGCTGTGATTATGTGGTCTATCAATCTCTGACTCTCCGTTTCACACACAGAAATCAACCATCCAGACGGTATGTCTCTTTGGCTTTCTCATCTTTCTCCCCTCACAAAATGACACAGGCATTTCGCCAACTTTTGCTGTCCATGGTGCGACATATTGCATGGACGTCATTTGGAACACCCATAGTGCAGTATTATCGATCAAAGAACTGCGCAGGAGAAAGGATCACCAAGTCTGCAACGACAGCATGTCGCTACGGAGAGTCAACAGAAGATCCAATGGCACGCTGGCGGTACGAGGGCAGAACGGTTGAAATTCAATCGGCGTGAATATTGGAGACTTTAGATTTGAATTTATGATGCTTTCACTTAAAGAGAAGTCAAATTGACCAAGATTACCTTGACCCCTTAGACATGTCTCCTTGTCTAATGTTGTGTAGACATTTCCCCTAATTTTTCTCTGCTTCAAAAGTTTAAACAGAGCCCTTCCATTCCTAAATTTAAATAAGGATCCAACACTTTTCTCCTTTCTAACGCTATAGAGTTCTTATTATCATTCAATACAAATCGACGTCAGCTACGGTTTACTGTGTTTTACAGTGTTTTGTTACAGCAGATCATTTCTCATACTAGACAAATTTTGGAGGTCAAGAGAGATCACCTTTACAGAGAGATCGGCCAGAGACAACAACAACTCAGACACTTAACTAAGAGACCCTTAAGCAAGAGAAGTCAACTAGAAGAGATTTAACCAAGACACATTTGATAACCTTTTGAATATATCCAACAAGAAAACCGAATATATTCAATTATACTCCTGTTAGTTCAATTAGCTGGTAATTTGTGTCAAGTTGTCCATTCAGTGAGTCATTGATTTAGGTCTTTGAAGCCGTTGAAATCGCTTGTTGACTTGTTTGTTACATTCATATTAAGGTTGACAATAAGTAATTCTTACTTTATTGAGCGCTTGCTAAGTTATATCAATTCATACTACTAGTATCCAAATTTCTCCGCAAATCACTCAAATTTTACCAAGAGGCTTTGCACATACCAAAACCACTCACATCTTACCAGAATTCATCCACATTAACTCACACCCACTGCACCTCACCACAATCAACTAGGAACCCTCAGACTTGACTTCAATTATCCAAACATTAATTGTTTTACTCAAGCCCTATCATCGACTATATTGCATAATAAAGATCTCATCCCAGAATCCTTATTCCTCCAACATTCTACAATCTGCATTTAAAGAGTGTTACGAACTCACTCAATCATAGACAACCAATTTTGCATCACAAGCAAATTAGTTCTTTTCATTATCATTATTGTTATATGATTCATTAATCTATTTCATTAATTTTTTATTCACAAGGTTTGACATCATCAATTTCTCAACTACAACAGTCAATTCAAAGTCAATACTTCCAGTCAACCTTTCCACTATCGATACAATATCTGAAAACTCCAAAAAAAAACATAAAACGCAAGAGTAACAAAATCCCAGAAACATCTACGACAACCCAATAACAATACCATAAAAAATACACTAGAATTCAAACAATGGAAGAATACAAAGCTTACGATAAAGGTGGTCTTTTGAGAAATAGATACATCAAAGTAAGTGACATTAGTGAAGGATCCTACGGATTGGTCTCTGTTGCCAAGGATACCACCAAGAACAATAAATTAGTGGCTGTGAAATTCATTTATCCAGTTGATTTTAAGAAAGATGAAAAGGAAAAGGAAACCAAATCAGCTTCTGGTTCCACCAACTCTGCAACGAACACCAAGACGAAGCGCACTAACACCTCAATTTTAAGAAGCCTCAATGAAGAAGCAGATAAAGAAATCCGTATCCAAAAGATATTGGGAACCCATCCTAACATTGCTTCATTATATGACAATTTTGATTCGTGCTTGGTTCTTGAATATTGTGCTCGCGGTGACTTGTACGAAGCCATCCACAGCGGACACGGGCCTTCTACTTCCCAAGATATCAAGGACGTATTTCATCAAATCCTCAATGCACTACAATTTTGTCATTCTCAGGGTGTATACCACCGTGATTTAAAGCCAGAAAACATATTGATAACTGACGATTGGTCAATAAAGTTTTGCGACTGGGGGCTAGCCACCACAACGAAACAAATAACAAATCGAGAAGAGTTCGATATTGGTTCAGAGAGATACATGGCACCAGAATTATTCGACGCTACTATCGAAAGTTATGATGCTTCGAAAATAGATATCTGGTCTGTAGGCATTATCTTGCTTACACTTGTCTTCCACAAGAATCCATTTCAGGTGGCCAACTACTCTGACAAGCGGTTTTTACAGTTTGTCAACAACCGTGAGGCCTTATTTGACGTCTTCTCCACAATGAGCGGGGATATGTTCTCTGTTTTGAGATATTCGCTCAATATTGATCCTACCAATCGTGACTTAGAGTCGTTACGTAAGGAGCTCGACTTGTTAAAATATTTCACTATTGATGAAGAATATTGGGGTTCTGATTATGAATACGAAGAGGAAGAAGAAGAAGAAGTAGAAATAGAACGAGATAGAGACGACTTCGAGTTTGAACACGAAGATTTTTTCTACAAGAAGGAAGAAGTTTCACTCCCAATTTCACTGAATGATCGAACCATCGATGAGCTAACTAAAGATGACATGGTTGCAACTGCGTCTGAAACTGTTGAAATCAACAAGGCTAAACGGATTAATAGTAACGAAGAAGAAGAACAAGTCAAAGAGTCTGTCTCATCATCCTCGTCCACTACCGAATCATCCTCATTCAATTCAAAATCGCACTTTTCAAAGGTATCTACTTATTCTGACGATACAACAATTCCGCATAACCACCGTGCAGATGCCTTATTATCTTCTAACACCGATTTGAAGCCAATCCCAATCAGTGGAAACAGTCTTAAGTTTATTAGAAACACTAGAAAACCATTCAATGTTGCATCCTTCAACCAGACTGCACTCAATGGTAAATCTGGTTACAACAATGGCACTGGCAACAATTATGGAAGTTATAATGGTTACAATGGTTTCCACAATGGCAATGGTACTAGCACCAACAAATTCATTAGAGAAGATTTTTTCACGCCAAAGTCGGTGTTTAATCATTACATGGACAAATACGGTGAGCAACGTTTCGGTGCTAACGGCGATGCTTCCCAACCAGGCGGCAGGGCGAATGGTAACTTTCAACAATCTCAGCAGAAAGGCAGTACTTGGAATAGACATGGACCTAAACCAAGAACTTGGAAGAAAAATACCAATTACAACTATAACAATAAAACCAACCAAAAAGTTAGAACAAAAAACGGCACAAACCATTCCACAATTAGCACGGGATACACCAATAGTCATAATAATCGTCATAGTCAAAATTTTGAACTAACAATGAGTATTGGTGAAGCACATGGTAACAGAAGAAAGTCAAGGTCGTTCTCTATGAGCAAATTAAAGAAGAATCCTATTCCTGTTACCGGTAATACAATTGTATTACATCTCAATGGAAGCAATACTGGTATTACATCAAATACAGGAACTTCAGCAAATGGAGCATCTGGTAAGTACATACCCCCATACTTGAGATCCCCTAATTATTCCAAATCACCATTACAGGTGCCATTGTCGGAAGATTTTGACAACTTGACCTTGAGTAATGACTATGATGAAGTTTTCCAGTTGGAAGATGATTTTGAGTTAGATGGTAAAAGCAACACCAACGCTTCGGCCGCATCCACGTTACTGCACGACATTGTTTTCAAGAAACCTAACTTTAGAGCTGTCAACAATCGAAGCCCTGAGAACTTGGATCCAGTACATAGTCTGAGCTACTACTCAGGAAGCAGCAAAGTGCCTTCGTTGGGTGGATACAGACAATTGTTGAACAAAAGACCTACCTCAATGGGAGGTGTTTCAATTGGTAGTTTTACCAATGAGCCCCACAACTCGGGCCACTCTAATCTTGGAGCTGAAGTGTTATCAACGTCAGCAGCTAGTGGAAAGTATGTTCCACCATTTAGAAGAAGCTCACACACCGCAGGGTGTTCGCATGACGGGCAAAGCCAATGGAAAACTAGAGAAAAAGATAGGAGAGCTGGCTCTAATGACATGATTGGTCGTGCCATAGAAGTGGTACACACTGGTACAGGTACCAAAGTTTGCTACCCACTTCTGGAATTAAACAAGTATGGCCCAAGCTCCGTACCAGTCAACACAGACTGGATCTACAAGAAGGATTGGGTTGACTATGATTAATGAGGTCACCATAATTTCAATGGAACATTTATTGTTTGCAAATAGAGAAGGATAATGTGATTATAGAATTAATAAAAATTGTAGTATTTAGTGGTTGTTTATACTTCAGCATGTCCCTTTTGATTCTTGAAATTGTTTAGAACCATAGATTTCTTCAAGATGTTATTCTTATCTTCCAAGGAAGGAACAGTTCTGTCAGGGGTATCACTAGAGTACTGCCTGAAGTAAAATATTTTGTACGAATCAGCAGAACCGAATTTCTTCAATAGTTTTGAGTAAAATAAACCGCAGGCATTGCATAAGGAACGGTTTCCATTTGGTCCGCGTCGCCATTCTGGAGTATCCCAAGCTCCACAATGGGTACAGGTGGCAACCATTTTTCGTTTCTTAGGGGAAGGCAGCACACCCAGGCACTTGTGAGCCTTTTTCTTTGGGGTTTTCTTGTGGACTCTTCTAGGCTGCGGTGAGGTGAAGCAGTAGTCTGAGTATGAAGACGTAGAAGACCCTGAACTCAAGGATGGGTTCGAAGATAATGTAGAGTCGGAAAGTGGAAGCTTTGAAGAAGTGCTGGTTTCAGGGTTTAGAGCACTTCTCAATTTCTTTTGCATGAAGTGTTGCGAATTTGCATCTGAAACTGAATTTGCAGCCATGTCTGTCACATCTGTCAAAGCACTCGAACTGTCATCTGTTACATGTGTCAATCCTCTAATACCATGTGTAACATTTGCATCCATATCTGGAACGTTTCTGATATTTTTAGTAATTTTTTGGGAGCTGTTTCTGCTTCTGTTGGAACCGTTTTTTGAAGATACATTGTGACCTTTGGGCTGCCCCTCTAAAGTTGTTGCAAGTCTTTTAGGAACACCGTTCGAATTATAGGCTTTTATCTTTTCAACTCCTTCGGATGCAGTTGTATGCATATTAAGAAGGCCTTTGATAAGCTCCGTTTCTGTGTTGGTGAAACCAGTCAAAGGCCTCCCAATATTGTCATTCTGGTAGGGAGTGAGTGTGGGATTCGAAGCAGAGCTAAGATTTGGAAATAGTGGTGAAACTGATCTTGAGGGAACTAAGAAGGAAGCTTTAGCATCATATTCAGCATATTCTTCTTTTAAGGACTCAATATTCAGTAGAATCTTAGAAAATCGACACATTGCTAGCCCCAAATTCACACTTATATCCATTGGGATCTCTTTGACAAACTTCTTAAACGATTCTCTAGTAATGAAGTGAATTTGATTATGGACGTCTTTTCCCATTAGATGCATATTTATTAGTGGCTGAGAACCTTTTGGAGATTGAATTCTCGAAGCAAACTTCAAATTGAGCTTCAATTCACTCAAACAGTCCATGAAGTCTGAGGATGACGAAAAGAAGTGAATCAAATAATTGAATGCTTCTTGCTCTTTATCGAGCATGGATTGTGTGTTTTCAAGGGATTTTGTAAAGCCTCGGTCCTTATGCATTGGAGCTGATAACATGGGTGATGAGCTTGGTGAATGACGTTCAAACGGGTATTCATATAAACTTGAGCCAAAGTACTTTTCTGTTTGTGATTGAAAGCCAATTTCACTCAAGTTCAACCCTTTAGTCAATTCTTTAAAGCTTGGGAGTCTTGGGAGTTGATTCATCGTTGTACTTAAAGACATTTTATAAAGAACAGAGGTTCAATTTTAGTAAAGATGCTGAATGGCACACGAGCTCTTATAGTAAAACTATAATATGCTTAGGCAATGGGAAAATTGCAATGCCAAGTAAGTTGATATGCTGAGATAGTTGGTACGCTGGAACAGACCAAGCAGTAAACGTAGATAGCATGTAAAAGGATTCATAGAAGCATAAACCACGGAGATAAATAGCATATTAAAAGTGGTTTTAAGCTAGCTAGCAAAATGATGGTTGTTGTTTCTGGTATGCTTGAATACTAGCAGCATTCTTTAAGGTTCAATGATGTTTCTCTATTTCTGTCTATGCCATAAAGCTTTAAGACTTGATATTTAGAAGCCAGAAGTAGTGGTGTAGATGGGTATGCTTGGAAATCTAGCTATTAGGAACCAAAAGACATTTAGAGCATGATATGAGTCAATATATCACATTATACATTATTGCCAACACAGAAACAGCCATTTACGAGGGAGGGAATAAAGTGTTTTAGAGATTCCTAGATAAAAATTTAATCGAGAAACGTCATATAACGGTGTAAAGCGATTTTTCACCATCAAAGAGTCTTTTCCAAACCCTGGGTCTGTCCTCCACCACCATAACTTTGGTAACAATTACCTTATGTGGCTAACAAAGGGTTCAGCAATTAAGCTGCAAAAAGCTAAGCGAGAAACGCATTTTGGCCATAAGCGCAGTAAGAGGAATGTAAGAGAAATGTACAGGACTGTAAACATGAAACCTGATTGTATTAGTGAAAGATGCAATGGTATTAAGAGATAGTGGAGCTACCGGCTCAAGTAGACATAAGTTCCATAGTGGCTAGTGAGATGTGAGAAGAAGTCGTAGTAGTGTGAGGTAGTGCAAAACAAGACGTAGTGGTGGGAGCATCGAAACACTAAGTACGGCAAACAGGTGCTGTGATTGTGGGAATATAGGAATTGCAGTTACAGCAGACGCAGCAAAGGAAATTGATATGCGTGATAGTAGTTCCGGACGCCAGCTATCTTAGAGCAGCCAACAACAAACGAAGAGGATGCCTACTTTCAATTACCATGACATCTGCAGTGTGCCTTAACACGAAATATCAAAGCACAGATCCTGCAGTGTACCTGCTTTGACACCCAGTCAAAATAGAACATACAAAAGATCAGAAAACAGTAAATGCAGACCACCAAACACATCGCTATCACAACTCAAACATCGCAGTTACAATCCAAACGTTGCTCAAACAACGCAAACTTTGGTCAAACAAGACCAATAAACTTCCAAACAAAATAAACCTTCTTTATTTCCATCGTTATCACAATACACAGTCTAAGACAATTCTGCAGCCACCCACCTCATCACCATCGTGTATAACACCAGCTTACCCGGATCTCATGCTTTATGTGGGGAATCACCTTGCAACCTTGGTGAGTTCACCAATCAAAACTTCCATCATCAAACACAAGGAGAAGAACAGCTCATGGAACCCACAACGACAACAAAACACCTGTCGATACCAAACTTTGTGGGCTGGACCACCAGTCATCATGCATCCTCGTTATGCGGTGGCATTATGTTCAATGGATATGTCGCTTCATTATTCGCCAATGCACAACAATAAGCAAAGAAATAAAATAAGATGGATATAGGTAAAGCTATTTTTGTACTAGCGTTTTACATTTCGAATCTGAAACAAATTCAGAATTCACACATTTCTAAAACGAAACTATTTAAATAATCCAGGCATCCTAATTTCTCGAAAACTTTAACACATAAGGAAAGGTCATTTTCTTTAGAGGAGAGTTAATATATAACGACTGAGTTGCCAAATTGTTTTAGCTTTCGTTTCAATACTGAATTCCACACCTTTGAGTTTTCAACCAAGAGACCACGCACAATTCGACACAAACATCACCAGTGAATTGAAGGGACCAAAGGTAACTAAAGCACTGAAACGAACCTAACTGGAATCCAAAAACAGAAGGAACCGCTCTTACGCGACGAACGAAGAATAAGGTGCTGACACAAAAATTTGTACCCTTACTCAAGCTGTTTAACCTTTGAAATCAATTGAAATTGATTCAACCGTAAAAAATTACTTCAAATTCAAATTTGAAATCCAAAACCAAATTTCAAATTTCATTCACGGATTCAAACAAAACGCCAACTACAAACACTAATTCTTCATACAAAACCTTTCTTATTCCACAGTGTCTAGATTGACAGTATTCCAATACTTATTTCAACTTATAAAGAACCATGTCGAGCAATCTAGTACAAGATCAACCAAGACTATTACAAGATGAAGAAGAAGACACCAAATCTCTCGATAAGGTAAAAGAATCCCTAAGATTGATTGAAGACTTGAAATTCTTCTTAGCTACAGCACCAGCCAATTGGCAGGAAAACCAGGTCATTCGAAGGTACTATCTAAACCATGACGAAGGGTTTGTATCATGCGTTTATTGGAATAATCTTTATTTCATCACAGGTACCGATATAGTTCGCTGTATCGTGTACAAATTCGAGCATTTTGGCCGCAAGATCACAGACAGAAAGAAGTTTGAAGAAGGTATCTTCTCAGACTTAAGAAACTTGAAGTGCGGTACCGATGCCATTTTAGAGCCACCAAGATCCGAATTCTTGGAGTTCCTATTTAAGAACTCGTGTCTTAGGACTCAAAAGAAGCAAAAGGTATTCTTTTGGTTTAATGTGCCCCATGACAAGTTAATGGCTGATGCATTGGAAAGAGACTTGAAGAAGGAGAAGTTGGGTCAAAATGCCACCACCGCTGCTCATAAAGAGCCTGCTATGTCCTTCAAATACGACGAGACCTCGAGTTTGTACACTCAATTGGCTGAACACATGGATAAGCAAAAGAAAGTCAACGATATTAATTCCTTAGACGAACCTATTGTCCCAACTGATATCAATGATAATGACGACGAAATCCTGAATAAGCATAATATGAATTCGTCACTGAATTCTGCTCCAACAACCACAGCAACCACCACAACAACCAGTCTAAAATCTCAAGATTATACTTCGAATACAATCAATACTGTGGTCAATCAAGAAAATTACGAATTCATGAATCAAGATACGCCTGCTCAATATAAGGCTCAATCTGATTATGAAGATGATTTCCCATTGGATTATTTTAATCCAAATGATCCAAACTTTGTCCACGAACAGAAACAAGCCCACGTATTTAATGCTCAACAGCAACAACTTAAACGTCAACAAGCTCAAATACAAAACGGTGTCCCCGTTCAAATCTCTACACCACTACCACAACAAGCTCAATATGCCAGCCAATACGCCAATAACGAAGAATACATTACTCTCGATACAAACTACCACCCATATGGTAACTTGGTTGATGACAACTATGACTCCATAGTAGATCCGTCCGTATTTATGTATCCAGCTGGATATCTGATGAATTTCAATGGTAACTCTGCGTCCTCAAATCCTAACACCGCATCACAAGTGGCTTATAATGATGAGTATTTGATAGAGCAGACCCAACCGTTGAAGACTCCATTGCCAATGGGGACTGGTCCTAAGTCTGCTAAATTGAATGAAGATTTCTTTCCAGCGCCACCACCCATGTCTGCAAAGTTTCAAACAAATTTCCCTAGGCAATTACATCCTGCAACTGCAACAATAACAGTAACAACTCCATTGAATACAACATATTTACCACAACAGATTCAACCTCAGAGTTCGATACAGCAACAATTCAACTACGATCCAAGTTCTTTCTATCCAATGGATGCCCAAATAGCATATAATTATAAACAACGTACCATGGGAGGTGCAGATCAAGACTATTGGGCCCAACAGCAAAATAGTGGCATGTATGGAGGACCTATGGAACAAATGGTTCAAATACCTTTAAATTCTCATGTTTATGTGAATGAACAAGAATATGGATTTCCTGGCCAACAATATCAAGTTGTGAATCCTCCAATCTTCCATCCACTGCAGAAAGCTCAACAAGGACAATTGCACAATTCAACCCAAGCTCAAACTGGACAACACCCAGCTCAATCCTCGTCCAGACAGCATCAAATCAGTGCTGCGATGATGCTAAAAAAGAGACAAATGTTCCAAAATAAAGGCAATGGCTCAGGTAGTGTTGTCAAACCCAGCAATGGAGAAAACAAATACAACAATTATACCGGTACATTAGATGAAGTTTTAAACTCAAGAGCTACCAAATTAGTACCGAAGGAGGAAGAACTGGTTAAAGTAGAGCTTTCCGATGCATACCCTCAGCATGTACCTTCTACGGTTAACAATTCAACTTCAGTAAACCAGAATGCTTGATTCAAATAATAATGATTACCACTTAATTCAAATAAGCCAAACTGATTATGCTTATGTCCTTCCAGTTGCACTCTCTTAGCTGCTTTTTCTCGTTTATCCGTCTAATGACTTTCTTTCGACAACTGTTTTATTATCTTTCACCTTGTTAACTACTTCTTCTTCATCTTATTCTTTTGCTCCTTTATGTTGATGACTGCAATTATCATAATTTGCTAGTGAATTCAATATTAGACATTTTAGAATCGTCTCTCTTTCAAATATAGCTACTATAGCAGAGCAATACGTATTTATAGTATATTACTAACGTTTCAAAACGTTTAAGCTGAATATTCATAAGAATGAAACAATTGCATCGCATACCTAAACTACATTGGAAGTTATTTACACAAGAAAATTGAAACTACAACATTTTCATCACTATCATTCAATTTAATAAACCATTCACAAACCCTGGCTGTAATACTCAATCAACTTCTTCTGAGTTAACGAAAACCTTTGCATTATACCGCTTATCCCACTGTTCTCGAATGGACTATTAGTTTTATTCACATCTTCTTGATGCAATATTTTGGAGGCACTTAGCATTTTACCATAAATTTGGATCACACATCTTCTTATTTCAACTTGATCGCTGTTGATGAACTTATGTAACAAGTTATCGATTTGCAAGATTAAGGAATTATTGATTGACAATTTAATCGAATTCATTCCCAAGACTTTCGAAAGCGAACCTAAAACAAAAATAAGAGACTGGAGCTTGGCCTGTATCAAGGCTGTATTGCTGTATACGGGCTCTCCTAATGTCAGCAAAATACATCCCAAGGTCTCGTGAGTACCATATACTCCGCTCAAACTCTCGTCAAATGTCTCACCTAAAGCATATGTGAATTCGACATTTGGTTCACCTTTAGGTTCCTTTGCATCGCTCAATGCAACCAAATGTTCCCAGAGATCGCGGAAGTTGATTTCACATCTATTGACAAGCAATTGTTTAACTAATATTACACCACTTAAAATTCTTGTCTGGCGAGAGGATGATAAGGGCAAGCTAATAGATTTGTCAAAGAACTCCCATAATGATGATGCAAGTAGGGCCTTACCCAGTTTTTCAAAGTAGTCGTGGAATTCTAAATCACACAGATCTAAGTTCTGTAAATAATGCAAGCAAGTAATAAAGCTTTGACCACTCACATCGTTTGTCCTAATATCTTCGCAAATTGATTTGAAAGTGCCAATTGAAAGTTCCCGATCAGATTGCTGGTTTCTGGAATTGCCATTGGGGAAATCGTTGCCAGCAGAAAGCTTTGCGATTTGATAATTAAACCAGTTCATGTCCGAATAGTTATACTCTCTCACTTTCTGCGGAGAACCAGTTGCATCTTCATAGATAGTTATTGGCTTGTTCTTACTTGAGACTGACTTTAATGGATCTACTTTGTCTATCAAAGATTGAATCGGGTCTTCTGTGGTAAAGCCTTTGCCCATTTCAGTGATTTTCACCTGAGCAAAATCTTTGGCTAATTCGGAAGAATGGTCTGGCTTGTCATTGCCTTCAAATTTAGAAAACAACTCAGATCTGTTTTCGCTAATTCGTTTCTTGGAATCCTTAGGCTCAACAAAAACGTTATCCTTGTCAAAGACCTCACTAATATTAGATGCGATTGATTCACGAGGCTTCCCGTTGACATTTTTCGGATCATGAGATTGAATATTCGAATAATCCGAGTTATAAGGTGGAACTGAAGTTTCCAAACGAGAATCGGGATATTTGTTCTCGAGTTCAAGTGATGGACTGTTAAGAGAGATTTCGACATTATTCTCGATTTTTGTTTCGGCTCCATTGGATTCAAAGTCAGTATCCTCGTCCATGGCACCTGTTTCCACCATTGCTGGTAGTTGAACAACTGTCTCACTTTGATCGTTCTCGTCATGATCTAAATTCTCTTCCACAACAACATCAAACTCTGGTTCCATACTGATATCAATATGATTTCCTTCTTGAGGAGTACGAGCATGATGTTGGCGAACTTGTGTGAATTCATCATTTTCCTTCATCATAGGGACAATCATCGTAAAGTCCGTATTAAGCTTAACGGGTGAGAACTTGTCTATATTGTAGTTAGAATTGACTTGCGTCAACTCGAAATAAGGTCCAAATTGGTTTGTTGAAGATTTTGATTTGTCGATTGTAGATTCCAATCCCACGACAACCTCAATTTCTTCTTTAATGCTCTTATCTTGTAGCTCAAGTTCGTTTACGAATATTGTTGGATTAATTGAGTACAATTTAACCATTAAATCTGCGAAGGAATGGTATACTTCTGTCGATCTCACAAGACTTTCAAGCTCGAAAAGATTTGACGTTAACTTCAGAAAGTAACTATCGCTTATTGGAATCTTATCCAAACCTTTCTTCAAAAAGTCAACAATCATCCTAAATATGCTTGACTTAAATCTAATTATCTGGATGGTAAGTTCGTCATCATTATCCAAAATGTTCGAAGTACTAATCAAGTACGACAACAATTTTGTAATGGAGTCATAAATGAGATTGAGATCAACTACTGAAATGATGAGATCGATGTTCCGCTCTTGTACTGGGTTAATCAAGATTGAACAAATTCTGAAAAAGTCTTCAGGAGTGAAGAACAGGAAACTCTTTTTAAACAAATTATCGGTTGATAAAAATAACGGTTTCAATAATTCTGGTTCTCTTATTGAGATCTTTCTCAATAGTGCGTTCACCTCTGATGACATATCTTCTTCACCTAGAATAGCATATTTTAACAAGTTAATACCTTCAGTAATTAAGTCAGTCTGATTGGATGACAAAAATTTTAGAATAGGATCACTTTGAATGTCAAAAATTCCTAGAGTAGCATTATTAGCTTGCTTTTCAGTAACAAAGTCTGCCTCAAGGTCAGTTTTATGATAAACAAGAGCTGCACGAGGAGTGTATGGCCCTAGTTTGGAAGTCACCTCGATTTGTGGAACCTGAGTTGCAGTGGGAGCCGCTTGATCTTTGGGTCTAGATATTGACGTTATTCTGCTTTCAGGTTTTAATGAGGTCACCTTTGTATCTGGAAATATCGCCCTATCTCTGGTAGATTTTTCAGAGTTAGGAATCTGGCTCTTAGTGGAGGAGTTTGAGCGGCTCCTGTTAGGTCCACCTACTCTATTTATCATCCTTACCTCGTAGCCAATGGAAGTTGGGGCAGGCACTGCGCTTGCAGTATTTGTAGATGATGCAAGAGAGGATGCAGTGTGGTGGGCATAGTGACGCTCATTATCAGTGCTAGCTCTTGATGTGGGTCTGGATGCTCCACTAGACGCAGCTTCTTTTTTTCTAAGTTCTCTGTTTCTTTCCATTATAGTCTCTTTAAGAGAGAGTCTAGGTTTTTTAACAGTCAAAATTGAGGTTGCAGGTGCCTTTGAATTCACAGGTCTAAAGCTTTCCAAACCTCTAGCTACCTTTGGTTCCAATTTCGTCAATAAATTATCGGCTTCTGCTGGAAACTTGCCCCAGAAACACCAGAAACTTTCTTTAGCAACCTGCCTTACTGCAGGGTTAGGGTCCACCAATAGCTTTGGGATTACCTTGCAGCATACTTCGGTACCAGATGGCATAGATCCATGAGAAGATAAGAAGTATGAATTGCTGTGGAACCGTATAATTAGTATTTGCATCCAAATACCACTGTAGTTACGTGGCAGAATGTTCTTGTCGTAAGCAGCATTGGTCACTTTTGTCATCAATCTTGAATTAAAAGCACAATTAGCAAAGATTGCGCATATAGACATGTTTGCATTTGTCAGAGCTATGTGCTTCGTTGCAGAGCACAACTTAAGCAAATGGGGCATGAAATAATCCACCAATATATCAAAATGAACACCCAATGTTATGGCTGCTTCCTTGACCAATTGACACCCGTGCGCAGATAGAGTCGTTCTCAATGAGCTGACGCTTTTACATATACCTTCAGCAGCTTCTCTAAGAGCATTTATCAACGCGTCTCTATGTTCTATTGGTGCTGTACCTCTTACTATTGATCTTAGCTTTATGATATTCTTCTCCCTGGTACTCCAGTTAAATTCCGTTTCTTTATTACCAAATGGAGGTAACAAATCATTTACAGAGTTCGATAATTGGTCAGCAGTTCGGAAGTTCATGGGGGTTATTGAAGGGTCTAAGCTATACTTCACTTTAGCTAATATTTTTTCAAGTTCTGGATTAAGTTCCTCATCAAAGGATTTATTATCTATAGAAACATCCTCTGCTTTAGCATTAAGTATGTCTCTGGATTTGGCATTTGGTTTGCCAGTATTTTCAGGTAGACCAATGCTGGATTCATCCACAGTTTGCAGTTTGTGATGTGGATTTTGTTGCTTTAGATTATAATTTGTTTCTGCTCTGTGGGTTCCTGCCGGTGGATGAGTACGATTACGAGCTGCTATCAAATGGGGCACTTGGACTTCTGATATCGACACATTACGAGTAGTGTTGACTGTCAGCCGTTCTTCTGAAGCAGACAAGTTACGGTGCGGAGCAGTTTTCACAGGCTTGTGATCTGGGTCAACGTCATTTTCAATAGATAAGTTCTTTATCTCTTCTGATATCGGCCGAGGAATAAGAAGCTTTTCTTGCACCCCACTAATACTGTTCATTAGGGAATTTGCAATGGGAAGTGGGATATTTTGCATTTCTAATTCTCTTGCCAAATCGAACTTATACAAGCGATTTTGCTTCAAGTTGTAGTAATTTGAGAGCAATTCTTGAACCGCTTGAAGCAATTGGGTATCATTATTGTTGATTAAGTTGATCAAATGGGGCAAGAAAGGAGTGAGCTTGAAATGCTGATTAATATTGGCGACAACATGATTTAGCCAGTGGACTGCCTCCAAGTTAATACTAGAATTACGATGCCTTAAAGCAATATCAGCAATTGCATCCTCGACTTGTTTTGGGGCCGAGAACCAGAATGCCTCCAATGCTTTCTTTGAAGCACTCCGAGTCGAAGTCTTCAGATCACCCATTCTGCTTATGAGTAATGGTAATACCAAGTAGCTCTGCAGATTAAGGATCTTTCCTGATTTATCTTGCATGCTCACACGCTTCACCAAGTGACAGAGTACACTGAAGCTATTGGACAGGATTCCCAAGTCATGTATATCAACGGCAATTGAGAGTGCTTCGAAATACTGGGGTACTTGTTTGATATCCACAAAGTCCTTCTTCACATGAGTTTTGAGCTCAAGTATGAGATCGAGCTTATTCTCGTTATTGCTATCGTTCGACGCAATGGTTTGGAATAGCTCTTCACTAGACACGGTAGGACGCAGCATTGATGTCTCCTCGTGTGTTGATCTTCGTACGGTCTACTTCGTGTTTCTTCGTTTATTTTTATGTCAAACTTGGAGCGATGTTTTTTTGCGTGTTCTTTCTCTTTAGCGCCTCGACTATTTGGGATTGTTTTTGTCCGCGTTCTGGATTTGCAGCAGTTGGTAATTGGGTAGGAGGGGGGGGGGGACGGAAGAATACGTCGATAAAGGGCTTACTATGTCTACGGTGCATCATTGGGACGATTTAGGAGTAGCTCGAACGATGTACTACAGGCCTGGCGACGCCACTTTCTCTTATAAATAACAAGACTTACTCTTTCCTTAATAGTTCAATATCTATAGTCAGTTGACAAGTGGTGTTGTCTTACACTCAAGTGGAATTAACGTTTGATGGAGTTACTCTTTGGTACTCTTGGGTAAAGGATCATTATGTTCTGATGCATTTATGCATCTCCAATGTATCCTCCAATGCGAAAAGCATCTTTTATATAGTGTCTGTAACCACCAGTCTGGCAAATGCGTCCATAACACTACTTAACATAGACCCATAAACACCCAACAGCAAGACAAACAAATAATCCAAATACCTTATCCTTGATATTCACATTGGCTTTCGAGTCCACGACTGTGGTAGCCTCAACTAGATGCATAGCATCAGAAACGTCGCTTTCGATGTTTAGATGTTGTAAGTTCTGGCCCTCTTCGTTATGGTTCGAAATGTATAAAAGATCATTTTCTACTTCATCAACCACAACTTTCTGAACATTTCCAAAGAAGTCCGTCAAGAACACCTCACTCACATCTCTCTGGAAGAGATCGGTTCTGATGCCCGCATGCGAATGGATGTTATCGAACGTGTATTCTTCAAGCAACTTATCCATTGTTGCAGTGGAGTTTTTACCAATCTTCTCAAGGAACTCTAAGGTGTAATAAGTGAATCGATCAATGACAGCTACTCCGATATCTAAATCCGAATGATGTGAATATGATGATTCATCGAATCCAGATGATCCCACTGCTAATATATTGGGGGAGTAGAATCTCTCGTACATCGTGTTTGCTTGACACGTGTCTATCATGAAGAAGATCTCGTTGTACCTCTTCTTCTCGTACATTTGCTCAAATGCATCAGCAATATCGTACGAACCGATTTCTTCCGCGTCTTGGAACTTGAGGAATTCATTACCTCCATGGCCAGTAAGATAGATGAATATGTTCGAATTCTCATCTGTTAACAATCTCTTGGATCTAGGGTGTTCAGGATCCCAACGGTCAGTCAATAATCTAATAAAGTTTTCAACAGTCACTTCATACCCTCTGTAATCCACTTCAATGGAATCACCGTACAAATCAATCGCCTGATCCATGTTGTTGAAAACAGTCCCAGGGAATGCATTTCGTGGGTTGCATGCAATGTCATCAGACAACATCAAGATGATCTGTGAATCCGGAATACCCAATCTCTTAACAGTTCTGTACAAACTCAATACATTGGCCATGTGTCTATAGTTGAACCAGAACCTAGAGGTCAGCACTAGGACGGCCCAGTTATTGGTGTGACGCGAAGTACTTGCATTTTGAGCAATTATGTGTTCTGCTTCTTCTGTGGTTATCACTGTGGGCTCTGATATGACGCTGGTGATTACAGATAGTAACACTACCACTATCCTTGCTAATCTCATGGTCTTTGCTTGGTGATTTGTGTCTTTTTTACTAATCAATTGGTGCTTTTCTTTGACAGCAATTTTTCCTTTGAATCCTAGAGAGTGCGTCCCCAGTTCGATTCTCGGAGAAGGTTTATTTGCATCCAACGATTTGGCTGTGGATAGGCTCGGGAGGTATATTACAGAATATAGGTAGATAGACCTTGAAATGCGTTGCTAATGGTAGAACGTACCTTTGTGAAGTGATGCAGGACTTGGTGTAGTGATCGACCTCTTGGGTGAGCGCTTGAGTTGGATACTAATCGACAAAAACGAATCAACCACCAGATATCCAAAGAATACACACTACAGTGAATGATGATAAAATAAATATACCACTATTATAAATACGTCTTTCGAATCTTCTTATCGGGACCCAAAAGCTTATTCAATTCCCAACGAATGCTTAAAGAGTTGGATGAAAACTTCAATGCAAAAATAAGTCTTGAGGCTACCTGCTTGCTGACTTTTGCAAAGTTCTGCTGTAACAACTGATCCAATTCCGGAGTAACCTTATAGTGCTTCTTCATTTGAATTCTCATTTTCGGTAATAGAAATTGATACTGTTTCTGTGTAAGTTGAGCAGAAGATACTTTCATGAAATGGTTTGAGTAACTTTGGTAAACTCTTTCGCAATCGACAATAACACCGGTTAAGTTCTCCAGGTCTGCGGTGACCAACGACACTATTGAATGCTTTGCACAGGCAAACTTGCTCAGTAGAATTTGGATTCGACTAGCAAATTTATTGAGTGTAGATCTGAAAATAAACCCATCCTCTTTCTCGGTTCGTTCAACTAGCATGAAATAGTCTTCCTTTAACTGGCAACCCCAAATATTATATTGAAGCCTTACCCAGTTTAAAGGACTCTTGGTAAATTCACTGTTGACGTTGGTACCTGACTTGAATTTTTCCTTCTCTTCAGCAACTAAGGACAAAAAGCCATCCAAAGTTTGCACTTGAATATGAATATCATCTGAAACTTCCTTCAACATGGCCAACTGAGCTGTTTTCTCTAGCAATTTATTATATTCCTCTTCTTCTTTGCGTAGCTGATCTTCTAAGGCACGACGCTCCAATTCAGCGTCATACTCTACTTTGTCTTCAACTAGCTCGTCAAATGTCTTTCCATGTATTTTGAAATCAAAAGGCAACGAGAATAAATTGGGCACTGATTGGATTCCTGTTCCGATTGTATCAGCGATATCTATGACATGGCAGTTCTCTTTTCCTTTATGCAACCTTAAGCCTCTTCCCACCATCTGGACTAAAAGGGTCCTTGATTTGGTTGGTCTTGCTAATACCAAGCAGTCTATATTGGGAATATCAGTGCCTTCCGTGAAGACTTGAACGTTACAAAGAACTTGGATTATTCCATTCTTGAAGTCTTCAACAATAGTTTGTCTCTCATGCTTAGCTGTTACACCTGTGACGTACTGTGCATTGACACCCTGTCTCTGTAAAACTGCGCAAAGAGTCCTGCAATGGTTGATGTCCACACAAAATATCAATGTGCTTTTAAAGTTATACTGTCGTTGGAGCTTGATGTATGATAAGGCAACTCTATCATTGACATCCGGGTTGTTCATTGCTTCAGATAAACTGCTGAGTTCGTAGTCATATTTTCCAACTTTAGTCGAGTCTATGTCTATTTTGGCACCGATAGTGGAAAATTTGACATTAACCAACTCTTTGTTCTTTATCATTTGTATTAAAGTACGTTCAAAGACAACTTTATCGAACATAGAGCCCAAATCCAGTCCGTCAGACCTCTCCAACGTCGCGGTGAACCCTAGCACATATATTTCCAGCTCGGGTGTGTGTGCATTGAAATGGGTCAATATCTTTAGCCATGACAGTGCTGTAGCATGATGACATTCATCTATAATGATGGTCTTGAATTCCATTGGATCATACTTCTGTAAACGCGATGCCCTCACCAATGTTGGAACAGAACCTACAATTACATCTGCATCTGGCGAAGGTTTCAATGCCCTCATATCGATTTCCACTTTAAGATCTGGGGACATTTGCTTAATGACTTTGGCAGCTTGTCTAACAAGCTCCTCCTTGTGGGCCAAGACTAAGGTCTTATTTCCTCTATTCAGAGACAGTGGCATTATCTGAGGTATGAGATGAGAGAAAACGACTGTCTTTCCTCCTCCTGTTGCCAATACGATAGCAGGTCTCATGGTACCTTGAGCAATGGAGTCTTTCACTGCTTGGACGGCCTCCAATTGATAATCCCGGAGCTTCACTTCGGGCAATACATTACTGCTAGATAGGCATCGTGTCTGAAGTGGAATCGGAGATCGCACAATGACTTTCAATAAACGACCAGGAATTTGCATTGAGCTTATTGAAGAAGAGAGGTTGGGTATCGGTTTTGACATTGTGAAATTTCAAATGCGCATACTGACCGATTCCACAATTACAGTGCTTCCATTGAGATTATTCAAATTTATATTATTATAGATTCAGCTTCTGATAATGTCTACTCTCGCTCTCTTGTAGATATTATGAAAGTATTGATCTTCCACATCTTCAACTGCTTCAACATTACTTGACACATCAGGAGAGTCTATGCTTAGGACTGCGTACGATCCTATTTCCTTGGTCGAGTCTCTATTGCCTTTAATAAAATACCCAGGGTTTACTATCACTACTCCCTTGACTACCTTGGCGAAAGACTTCAACTCGGATGGACAAACCAAGACATCGGGTAATGATCCTGCTAATTCAGTTAGCCCTAAATACGGGATTTCTAAAGAAGATCCACCAACAGTTGTTTCTATTATCTCTTCACTCATTACTCCATCGAACAAACTTATGTTATCTTCTACTTGGTCCTGCGGAACCGGTATTCTCCTTATTGAACCAGGAAGGAACGGGTAGTATCTCCTCTGTTCCAACACATGGTTGGCAACTCTCTCGAATCTATTGCTCAAAACGGTTTCTTGGTCATCTTTGAAAACGTCCTTCAAATCCTTGAATATATCCAAGTTCGAGTATCCGAACAATGCTTCATTAACGGAAAAACTTGAGGGGTTGGGAAGTACTTTGAAGTTCTTTGGCAAGCCAAATTTCTTTCTATCGAAAGAGTCTTGTGGGTAGGAACAATGTTTAACAATGCAATCAGTGAGAGATGGAATTAATATGACTTGAATCCTACTATTAATCTTGCGCAAGATTGGAGTTATAACCTTCTTGAACAATTCATCCAAATCCTTGGGTTGTTGCTGTTCGCCAGGTATTTCAATATCACCAAGTTTGACACTAATATTTGTTATATCTATGAATGGTCCATTCAATACAACGACATGAGGTTTGAGTTGGTCATTAATGTGATCGATAAATGCTGAGAACTTGTCATAATTTAGCGTATTCTGGTTGGAAAATGGTCCCAGTGCAACAACCATTTTGATCCCACCTGATTCAGAACATAATCCTTTATAACTATCCAATTCTGAACGTGACGAAATGGGAGCAGGCAAATCAGGTACTTTCAAGACTTCACTGATGACGAACTGTCTCCCAGTTGGGTTTTTACCCTTTAACACTACTATTTGTCCTGGAAATAAGGAATATCCTTTTAAATGAGTTAAATCCATGGGTATTCTTTGACCGATACCTCCCATTCTGGAGGTCTCCAAGAATAGAGACGAACTGTTTACGGAGTAGTTCAATAGTTTATCTAAAGTTGGCGAATCAGGTACTACCCTTCCTGCGCAGATAATATCGAATTGTGAACTAAGACATGGGTTACCCATTTGTGCATCCTTATCGTGACTCAAGTATAATTGGGCAAAGGTATCAATTTGGTCATCCAACACGTCCGCACTTTCCAATAACTTCATGGACATTGTTCTGAAATTATACTTTTCAGCGTCGAAGTTAGTGGCTAATTTGAAAGGTTTTATTGCGGTTGAGCTGTCTTGTTCAAGTTCGGCATATCCAGCGCATTCATCGATCTGAGGATTGAGGGTTTCAATGACTATATTTGACTCGTCCTCAAGGTACTCCAGTCTTGAGTCTCGTTTTATTGGAGAAGAAGTCTTGAAGCTACTTTGAGCGGTTTCGTAAGCTGCTCCTGGCGATGAAGTGTGAAGGCTTGTGCTTTCGTCCATCTTCTTTCTCTTTAGAAGGGGGGTACGTGGACCAGCAGTAGGACTCGAAAGCAACCCTGTAGCTCTAACATTTCGCCTTTTCAATGTACTTGCTTGTATATCCCTGGACCTCGCAGCAGACGGGGTCGAATCCATCATTTTGGATTGCATGTACTCTTGAAACTTGTCAAGGTTGACCACATTCAAATCCAAATTCTCTTGCATCTTGTTGACGTTAAACGATTCCCAATTGAGGTACAAATCATTTGTATCCAGATCAAACACTTGCGTTAAGGCGTACAACTTGTTCAAAACATCGTCTGAGACACTTTTTGGAGGCCCAAAGGCCTCCATGAGCTCTTTCCTGACACACTCGTCCATTGTCATTATGGCAGATTCAACTGGTCAACAGCTAAGAAGAGTGATGTTTTTCAGAATTGAGATCGCCCTTTTTCAGAACGCGTATTTTTATTTTGAGAGCGGACGCGTTTGGGGTGCGCGTAGAAGAGAGAAATTTTTCAGTAAAGAGAGCTGATGGGACCGTCTGGGGTTGGAGGGTGGTAGAGGAGGCATTTACACTTTGATTGGGTGGGAAAGGGTTCCTTAAAATAATAAGGAGAATAGAACGAAAACATTGCTAGTATTTATACACAGTTTATCCAATAGTTTCAGCATTGGTGGAAACGTTTAAGCATCAGTTGGGGCTGGGACTGGAGCTGGAGTTTCTGCTGGAGAAGACTCAGTAGCAGGTTCAGCAGCAGAGGCAGGTTCAGCAGCAACAACAGGTACTGTAGTATCCTTCACTTCTGTGGTTGGCTCAGCAGAAGCTTCGACGGCTGGCTCACTGGCAACAGCAGACTCACTAACAGCTTCGGATTCCTTCTTAGGGTTCTTCTTGAACTTCTTACGCTGGTTTTCACTGAAACTCTCACGTCTTCTGGTGATTTCGTTAACACCAAATCTCTTGCCATTGGCTCTCATTTCTTGGAAGGTCAAAAGAGACATTTTCTTCAAGATGCTCTTCTTATCGACAATTTCGTCAGTTACAACACCCTCTGGGTAGCTGAAGTTCAAATCGTTCAACAAGAATTCGGCGTCTTCTTGAGTGTTTAACTCAATGTCAATAACACCAAAAAATTCATTGTTAGCTCTCTTCTTGACTCTACGTAAAGAACAGATAGAGTTCTCCTTAGGGAAGTTGGCAGCAAGCTTATTGAAAAATGCTTCCAAATCTTCTTGGGAGGCATCTGAAGGCAATCCTTCGATGTGTACAGTGTTTCTCTTTCTGGTGTTCTTGACTTCATTGAAGTCCTTCAATGGGTCGCTTCTTCTAATCATGTCTTCGTTGGCAGAAAGAACCAACTTGTCGGAAGCCTTCAAAGCTGCAATAACTTTATCTTCAGGACGGAATTGTCTCATTCTAGAAAAGGTCAAGATAGTCTTCAATTCAACCCAACCGTCATTGGCTTCGTATATTTTCCACAAGAACTTGTCGGTTTGTAAGTTACTGTCTGAGAAGTAAAATTCGACTTGCTTTCTGACTTTGACGTCGAAATCATCTCCTTTGTATACTGAATCCGTCATCTTTTATCTAATTCAAATAGTCTTTGTAGTAAGCTGTTCGATGGACTGTATCAACAAAACTGTTCACACACTCGATGAGCCCAAGTTGAAAAGTGAAAAAAAATTTAGCATTACTGTTGTGACTCTTAATCTGTTGAGTGTCCAGGAACCACTTCAAGCATTCTTACACGATATAGCAGATGGAACATATACGTGGTTTCCAATGGCTAACATTGGAATGGGGATACTCTTCTCTTGAACTCTATCTTCCTGAAAGTCAAAAGCATGGGGTTGTGCGGTCTCTTTACGTCATCTCATGATTTTCTGTGCCTGATGTGTGACTCGATCAAATCTGAAATTCAAGATTAAGAATACTACGTTAGTCATTATATGATCAGACTAGCTCGAAGATTTAAATCAAGGTCGCCAGTGTTCAGTATCATAGCAAATATGTCCACACTTAAACCAGCAACTGAAGAACGTTCCTTACAATTGGCTGAATGTTACAACGAGACCTTGAAGAAAGTTCAAGCAGCTGCTGAAGAATATGGAAACCCTAACGTTAAATTGGTTGCTGTATCTAAATTGAAACCATCTTCGGATATCATGGTGTTGTATGGTCTTGGAGTACGTCATTTCGGAGAGAACTACGTTCAAGAGTTGGTAACCAAGGCAGAAGAGTTACCCCAAGATATAAACTGGCATTTCATCGGGGGGTTGCAAACAGGCAAATGCAAGGACTTGGCTAAGAACATAAAACATTTGCACTCGGTAGAAACAATGGATTCCTTGAAGAAATGCAAGAAGTTAGATTTGCTCAGAGATGAAGTCAATGGTACTGATATTTTCGTATCGTTGCAAATCAATACTTCTGATGAAGGCCAGAAGTCTGGCTTCCCACTAAATGATACTACTGAGCTCAACGAATGCATTGAGTATCTCTTATCAAAGGACTGTAAGAAGTTGAAATTACAAGGTTTAATGACTATTGGATCTTTCAATGAGTCTGTGTCTAATTCAGAGGACAACCAGGACTTTAAGAGGTTGGCGGAGCTCAAGAAACAACTAGATGAAAAGTTCGGTACTAACTTGGAATTAAGCATGGGTATGAGCAGTGATTTCATCCAAGCTATAAAACAAGGAAGTGCGAGTGTCCGTGTAGGTACTGGCATCTTTGGTGCAAGACCACCAAGGGTATAGGTACAAAATACTTGAAATTAGTTAGAATATAGAACAGTAAATTGTAGCAATATAGACGAATAAGTCAATACATTTTAATTATAATGTCTCATCTTTAATTCACCAGGCCGTGGACAGTACGAAGTGACATCACTTCTTGCTCTTGAATAGTTTCTTCAACGAAGACTTCTTTCTGGTGAGCTTTTCGTTGCTTGGGCTTTCACTAGCTGATTTACTTCCTGATCTTCTAATGTCATGAGTCAAGTCGTCACTAGTGGAGTCTTCTGTTCTCTGGCTTGTCGGCGTACTAATTCCGCTTCCTGTACCTGTTTCTGCCTTTGCTAGTTTTGGTGAATCTAAAGTGTGAGACGCATTTTTTATCTTTGCTCCTATTTCCTCCTTGGTTCCTGGAGCAAGTCCAGGAGTAACTTCTGCATGGACATTATTATCAATGGTGGATAAAACCTCTTTACCTTTCTTGTCAACAAATTCGATAACCTTGTCAGATTTGTCCTTGATCTTATTTAAATCTTCTCTGTTTAATTTCTGAATTCTCTCCAACTCAAGCTGTTTCTGGTGCAATTGCTCTTTCTTTTCTTCCAATGCACGATTCAATTCACTATCTGCAGATGACAGGTAACCAGCAGGTACAGTAGGGATGGTTACAGTTTCTGATTTCTCTAACACATCGGCAGATTTAATTGGACCAGCTTCCTTTAAAGAGCTCTTACCTGTGATACTCTGTACAAGGTTCAAAGTAGCGTTCAAGCTTTCGTCTGCTGAAAACTTGGACCATTCCCCATCATCATTGGTAGCGACTGTAGACTTCATGAATTTACCAGTATAGTAATCACGTCTCATCTTAATATCATTCTCCACAAAGTCATTCTTCAACTCAGCCTCACCCTTAAAGAGTTTGGCAACCTTAGAAGCAACAAAGTACAAAATGAAGAAGGCATGCTCAGCTGCGAAAATAACAAGAATCAATTGTACGGATGAGGAGATATTGACACTTGCTTTGTCTAAGGCAAATTGACCTAAAGTCTTTGGTGGAGCTACGCCATGACGATAGAAAGAAGTCACGACTGGTGAGATAACAGAACCGATCCAGGTCAAAATGAACAAGGCATGGTCCCATGGATGGACGGAATCAACCCTGAGTGGAATTGGAGGTCTAAAGTATTGACCACTAACTAATTTCAAACTATCCAACTTGAAAGTAATTAAATTAAAGACAATGTTTACAAAAGGAGCTAAAGGCCAAATTGCTCCAAATAAGATCAAATAACCGTATTGTACCACAACCCCTCTGAAGTCATCGTTCACATTGTATTCAGCCAACGACACAATCTTACGAACCTTTGACAACCAAACGGCCTCAGACGGTTTATCTTGAATGGTGATCTTCTTCTTGTTCTTGTTAATGATAGAAATCACGGTAGATATTATGACTGGTAAGACGTACTTAAGAATCAATTGAATAACTTGGTTTGTTACGACAAAGTAAAAGAATTGTGCACTCAATCTCTTTTGGTTAATCTTGAAGTTTTCCTGCTTTTTCAACTGGACAAGATACTTGTAGAAGAAGTATTCGTTGTCGACATTTGAAGAAATTGAGGACTCAATGTCACCCAAGTGTGACTCAATCAAGTGAGCAAAAGGTAAGTATATAAACGACGTGATAATCAATGGTATGTAACTTGTTAAGAAAGTTAAAACGAAGGATTTTGCAACAATAGAATTCTCGCGACTGTAAATATTGTCATGGGCTTCCCAAGAAATGGTCATGTTGGTGACGATTTTGTAGGCAATGCTTAAGATTGGAGTAAACGCAGAAATCAAGATTGTTGGCAAGAGTGTTAACAAAAACTTTCCAGGACCGTCGTAGATTTCAGATAAGAAAATTTCAAGAACAAAGCAAATCAATTGGAATCCAACAAGAACAGCAGTGAACGCAAGAGCAATTGGAATAAAAGCCAATTGCTTAATAAATCTGCCACGCTCAATGTTATTTTTTTCTTTGCAAACAGATTCCTGATCTTGTTTCTGGTTCAATTTCGATAATTCTGCATTATATTCTTCTACCAAGTGAGAGTTCTGTACACCCCAAGAATTGACCAAATCGTTTTGTTTCTTGCCCCAGTATGTGATGAACAATACACCCCAGATCAAGTTGATAAAGGCATAAGTCAACAGGAAGGAACTATTTTCCTTTGTGAAATGCGAGACAAACCCTGCAGTTGCCAAGAAGATCAACCAAGTGGTGTAAGTTTTAAGGAATTCGAAGTAGAGGGCAACTCTAGTGCCAAACTGTTCTTTTATTAATTGCGTAGACAACTTACCTGGGATATTGGTCTTGACAGATTCAAATAAATCAAGGTCGATGGATTGAGTAATTGGAACGATATTCTTCAAGTATTTCCAATCGTTCGAGACTGAAATGGCCAAGCCTCCCAATTCCCTCTTAGCAGTCAAGTATTGGTGGACAATTCTCAATCTGGAAGCTGGTGTTTCGGATTTATCAGTGAGACCGAACTCGTAGCTGTTGATCAAGTCCTTTTCGAATTCTTCAGCGAATTTGGAAGAAGACAACTTGATAAACACCAACAATTCATTAGAGCTGGCAGTACCAGGTCTGACTTGGGTAGAAAAGCCACCGTTGTGCAAGAGTTTGATCAAGCTCTTGTACTCGATTTCGGCTCTAGTGACGGGAGAACCGGTGGTCAATGGGTAAAACACAGACAACACATAGTCAGGCTTCAATTCCTGGATTGGAGTGATAGATGTGGAACTCATTCTCCAAATATCACGTACTATCAAAAGATGTTTTGAATTAAGAGCAACGCACTTGCTTTAAATACTTTTCAGCTTGAAAAAGCCACCAGGCCAATTTCAAAATGCATATTTACGAGTACAAAAAAGTGGAGCAGTGGAGGCAGTAAAGAGCAGTTAGGAGGGCAAGCAAGGGATTGAGAATGAATGTGGGAGAGAAATCGAATAAGCAGAGGAGTGGTGGCTGATCTGCTTTATTTCTGCGCTTCGATTCTATCTTATGGTCTTCATGATAGTGGTTATTGTCGTAAGCCCAGTACTACGGTAGTAAGATTGGACAGTGGGAGATGTGGTAGGCGCAGTTATACGAAGAGGTGCGGGATTCAGAGGGACTGAAAAGACGCAAGTGGAACTAGTGGATCAAAACTAACTCTGCTTGTTCTGAGCTATTCAAGTATGTGGCAGGTGTTGATATGTCTCTCACTACGCTTAGCACTGTAAGACAGTAGGACCCGATATATACCCTTTAATTAGCAAAATAGAATAACTATAATCAGAAGACTCAGGAACCAAATGAATTCTCGAACAGCTAATCTTTGAGATCCCATCTACTTTCTCTCTCTCTTCCTCTCTCTCTCTCTCTCCCTCTCTCTCTCTCTCTCTCTCTCTCTCTCTCTCTCCCTCTCTCTCTCTCTC